>CM024243.1:29365074-29850345 GCA_013421045.1 Propylea japonica | reverse complement strand
TGTTTACTAAAGGGGATACAAAAAAATGTTTCGTATAAAAGTTTCACGAAATCAACTGAGGTTTTTTTATATGAGTCCAGAAACTGAAATATATACAGGGTGACCAACATATTGATGGCAACTCCATTTTTTCAAATGGAACACCTTGTATATTTTCCATATTTGATTAGCTCTTTTCTCCTGATTTCGAATATGTAACATATGATGGTCTATCTTTCTTATTCTGAGCAGTACGGAGTTTCAAATTTCAATAACCATCTGGCATAGCGTTTTGGAAGTTCGTGAATATTTAAGTGGCCAATTTGATCTTTGGATTGGTAATGGCGCACCCATTTTATGGCCACCAAATAGTTCCGATTTAACACCGTTGAACACGTTTTTATAGCCGTTACTGAAGGAAAAAAATGACTTCAGCCATAATGACAATCAATGAAAGCGGAGAGAGAATAATTAGGGATATAAAATCAACCAATATTAAACCCTTAATATTACTTCCAAGTAGATTGTTTGGATAGAAAGAATTTCGTAGGTATTTCACATATTTTTTATTCGGTGTGATCATTTCAAAACTTTGAAACTCTGAAAATTGAAGAGGCACATCCACATTAGCATTTATATTCGAGATCAGGAGAAAATAGCCTATCAAAAAAGGAAGAATATACAGGACAGGGTGTCCCATTTGAAAAAATATAGTTGCATTCAATGTTTTTCACTCTGTATATCTTCCCATTGACGTTATTATAACTCCAAAAATGAGCATTTTCAGTAAGCGCACTCTGCCACTTGTAAAATGATTACAGATCTTGCCAGGTGGTTCTTAAAATTTGAAACTCTATGGTTCTCAGAATAAAAGAGACCAACATATGTTACATATTCGAAATCTGGGGAAAAAGAGCTAGCCAAACATGGAAAAATATACAGGGTGTTCCATTTGAAAAAATGAAGTTGCCATTAATATGTTGGCCACCCTGTATATATTTCAGTTTCTGGACTCATATAAAAAAACCTCAGTTGATTTCGTGAAACTTTATACGAAACATTTTTTGTATCTCCTTTAGTAACAAAGTTGAAGGGGGGGTCAAATTATAGTGAAAAACCCGGTACATTTATAAGAAAAAGCACTTGGTTTTACTCATTTACGAAGTAGGTCGACGACCACACATGTGCCCTGTCCTGACATCATTGGTCAGTTTTATATTTTCTATTTAAAACATCCTCAGAAGTGTCGATATCATCATAGAACATCTAAATATATGAAATATAGATCCGATAGGATTTCCAGTTTTGAGTAAAACCGAAACTGACTTTTAAATCATAACTCGAGAACTATTCGATCGATTTGGTCTGTTAACCGAGCTTTTCTGACCATGCACCCTGCGGCCAGTAGTGCAGAAATGTTTTTGATCTCGGAATATTCATCAGTGAGTCGAACTCTTTTAAGACCACTTTCGGCTCGAAATTAAAGTGCTTCAAAATTTTTGAACTAACAGTCTTCTGGTCGAAACTATGGTACATTGTTTACCTAGGAACAAGCGCGCTGAAAATTATCTAGTGTTATGCAAACACCTAAATTATTCTCTGGAATTGGTATTTTTAAATTTTATGATTATCGTATTTCAATCCGTTCTTATCCTAATTTCATGTATTTTTCGATTTAGGGATACCTCACTTACGTGTCGTTAAAATATCTAGTAGTTACTGAGCAGTCTTCTTCTTTTAATTTGATATTAACTTCTGAAACTTTTCTCTTCCGTAAATGGAACGTTTCGTGTATAGATTTGGAAAAAAAAAACCGATGGAGTTCAATTCCGATATTATAGCCGAGAGGTAAAAATCCTTTCAGTTGTGATAATTTTCGGAGAAACATTTGTTTTTGAACGAAACCAACACAACAGAAACAAAATAAATCATACGAAATGAGGGAAAAATATCGATAACTTATATGGAAATATTGCATGAAGTGCTTAACAACACTTCTTAATCACATAAATTCTGTTCTTTTATTTGTTATATCCTCTACATTAGTCGATCATTAATTATGGAACATATAAGGAAGAATAGTTCCAATCACTCTGAATCTAATGAAAAATTAATTTTTACGCCCCACTTCATTCTAATTCTCAAGCCAAAGACATGTGAAACTAGTTTGCATGGATGTACTTTTTGCGTATTATACAAAGTTAACTTTTTACGCTCAATGTATTAAAGCGAGCTCACAGAGAATTTTATTGTTCGAATAGTACTCATATACAATATCTAAGTACACTGCACAAGTATTTCATCTTCTCATAAACTTAGAAACTATGACTGCAGGTGCTTAACGCTGGTTATAGATCCTATCCTTTTTTCATGTGTATGATAGGTGATATGAGTGTAAGTGTGCTGCCCACTTGTTGGATTATGAGTATTTTTCGAACACAAATTTCTGCCTGTTTGTTTTTTCACCGTGCTTTACATTTCTGATGTTATTCCGTGAATCCAGTATTTAATTGAAGAAAAAACTGTTGTTAATTGAACTAAATTTCGAAAAACTAGTTAATCACGTCATGAGGTTTACCGAGTAGTGATTGTTGTTTATTTGACGAAAAAACGCAATAAAATTTGAAAGAAAAAATCAGAAAAGCTTACAAGTTTTCCAAAAAGAGTTGTGCCGTAGATTATATTGCAAAATGACAATAATTCTGATTCGTCTGTAGATTTTTCTAAAAAAACAATTATGTCAGAAGTCCTCCATCTTTGGAATCGAGCACTACTACAAAAATATCAATGAACTCTCGCAGTTTTCTTGCAATACGTTGTCGTGCAAAATTAGCTGTATTTTTGATGCACTGATATGTTCTAAAGTAATGATGGATTCACAGATTAGGAGATATTATTTCAGTTGGCTTATTGCTGCATTTGTCATCAGTCACATCTTACAGTTTTTCCTGTGTAAGTGAATCCACCATTATTTTTCAACTTATGAGGTGATAAAACTGAACAGCTGTTTTTTGGCGCGCTTGTTACTCGTCAGACAACTCGCTATATTTTCGCCCAAATGACTTCAATTTATGAAATTTCAAGATGGAATTGGTCACAAAAGGATATATAGGCTTGACTAAACTATGAAAGATCTGGAGTGCAAGAAAGGGGAAGTGAGTTTTTCCGAGTGAATTTATCTCGGACGAGCTGGTGAACAGGCCAGTTCGATTCTAATGTTACACAATTACCTACTTTTGGAATTTTATTTTTCTGTTATTTCCTAAGCTTCGTCTGTAAATTTACAGAAAAAATCAGAACGGCGCCGGCGGCTGCTCATGTAATTAGATTAAAACACGTCAACTACGATTCAATGAAAAAAAGTACCTCAAAATATTTTCGAGGGGATGTGTTTTCATCGTAGTTTAAAAACCTAGATATTTATGTGTCGAGTAAATGAGGATAAATTGAAAATTGGAAATGGAATTTGTCGAAAAATGTTTGAAACTCCCTGTTTCGTTTAATGATCTAGTCAAATTTTTATACTTGTGCATTACTCAGTTTTTAGATTTCAGTTCAGATTGAAGTGAATTTACAGTGGCGTGAAGCGAAATGTAAACGACTTTTTTCCCATATTAAATCTGGCTCCATCCTTGAATATCTATGGCTATACCATAACACAGCTATTGACATCAAAATCCTCAAAATTTATTGTGGTGATTTTGAAGGAACAGAAGTTTAAAATAATTGTTCTATGCTTCAGCATTTGAATGATGGTGAAAAAAATGAGGCAAAGTATTCGGACTCCACATCAAATTGCTTGCTGACCCCTCGGTAGAATGAACCTGTGCAGGTTCTTCCACTTTTCGCTTTCCGGCCCAGTACATGTAACTCATGCAATGCTGTTTTCTTTGACTTACATGTACCCATGCACCAATAAATATACATATTCAATCCTTTACTTTAGTTGTATTGTTCGCAATAACTCGACTCAACTCATGAAGGCGAGATTCAAATGTTATCCGCTACGTGCGTGTCTGTTGCGATCGAAAAAAGTTTTTATTTGCTGTCATTCAATAGATAAAAAAATGTTATAAATTGTATAGTCCGTTCACGAAAGTTTGAAAGCATAGTAGGCGTTTGTTTATTCATCTGAAGTTGGCAGTATTTGCTGTCACAACGTAAAATAAAGTCAACGTTGCAGAATGTACCCGGCCTCGTCCGACGAGCTTGAGAGTAATCAGAGAACTCTATGTTATATTGACAACATTGTTCATCGATCTGCCAAGTAAATAAACAACATAACCTTAAATTTTAATATACACACTGGAATATGCCAAATTGTCATGGCCAACCGACAGCTCAACGTTTCGTGAACAATAAGGTGACATTTAGTATATACATATTGTACATATATACATATTGTACATACATATTCTTGATGAACATCAGGAAATACTTCACCGTCTCAGTATATTTTTATCTGATATTCATTTTGCTGAGTTATTGAGAATAATATCTATATAAAAACTTTCTGAATCAATAAAGAGGTATCCTGTTATCACATCTTGATTACATAAATCATTCAGATATCAGTGCCTCCTAAAATTAACTTGATAATGATTCAACTATGGAAGAAATAAAAATAACTGTTAAGGTTGACGCTCACTTGGACGAGACGAGACGAAGCGAAGAGTTGTTTTCCACAGGCACGATTTGCACTGAATCAAATGGGTAGACGCTCACTTGGGAGGCGCGAAGCGAAGATCAGAATCTAACTAACGCGTCGCTTCTTCTCGTCTCGCCTCGTCCAAGTGAGCGTCAACCTTTATAAAAATTCCATAGCTTGCCTACAGTTTGGAAATCTACTAGTGCTAATTTCTCGAACATTGACTGCAAAAAGGCTTTATTTGGTGGAAGAATATGAAGATATAGGAGAGTGATGTGGAAAATAAATACACAACTGCACGTTTTCTGCTGGATATTTGGTCACAGAAATCTATAACTATTAATAAAATCATTATAAAAAAATCAGAACTTCGAATTATATAAACATATGTTAATAATATTCGCTCATGATATAACAAATTTTAAACGCATTTAACATTTAGTCCATTCTACGTTTCGTTATTATACTTTATTCAAATATTTGTTATTTAGCCTTTTTTTCCACATGATTCTAGAGAAATATTCATCGATGTTTCAATGTTCACACAATTCAGGGATTATTTCCTTTGGATTTTTTTTTAAGGTCCGGCCACTGAGTGTTCAGGTTGATAATGTTTCAAATTTTTTCAGCTATTTCCAATTTCTTGTGTGTCAACCTCCCATTATTCCGCGAACATAGAAAACGGTTTACCACTACTCTTTCCTCATTAACTTCTCATCCAGAAGCTTTCATTATAATTACCCACTCGAGGGGACTATCCACGAGCTAAAACTTAGATGAACCAATGCTTCAAGATAATGAAGACACTAAGAATCAAAAGGAAATGCCTTTCGCCATCTTGCAACTAGAATGAAAATTACCTTTAGCTCTGATTTAGACAACGTTTCAAGAAAGACTGAAACGGTGAGGTACAATAAACGATTAGGTCGCGAGTACACGAATATCCCTTTAATGAACCTTGAAGAATAAAACGGACCAGATGCATTCGCCATTTTGCAACAATGGTGAAAATACCCCCAAGCTTTAATTTAGACAATCTTTGAAGAGAATGGAGACTCTTAAAATGAACTATCCACAAGCTAATACCTAGAAGATCTTCTCTATTGACCGTACTAAAATCTTTCCCGTTTTTGGCATTTTATCCTCAGTGGTGAAGGATTAGCAGCAGCCTTTTAAGATAATCAGATGAGTAATACTAATAATTACTTATGGATCTTTTAGGACTACACCACGGTGTGAAGGACAGGTAATATTTAAGAAGAAAAAAATACAGACTGATTTCAACTCAAAATATATGGGGGATCAGAAAAATATTCTTCAACCGAATAGAAACATTTCATCAACAGCATTACATGTTTTTGAATTCTCTCTTAAATTCACACAGAGAATGGTTAGTGATTGAATAATTTAATAAAGTGAAGAACCTTCAAATTAATAACGATTATGTTTTGGCACAAGTGATGTTTTTGAATTTCTAGTTTTATATTTGTGAAAACTTGAAAGTGTTTCCATTCGGTTTCATTTTCCCTAGCATACATTAGACATCTCAAATTATTCAAACAAGGTAACGACAATATTTCATTTTCTACAAAAATGTTGAATTCTTTAATCTCTTGACCGAAGCGAGGCATTTTTCTACATCGTGATGTTTTTTACAGATTCAAAACAGAAATTATTACTATAGTCCGTTCACGGAAGGTTGAGCGCATAGTAGGCGTTTCTTTATTTATCTGATGTTGGCAGTATTTGCTGACATAACGTAAAATGAAGTCAACGTTGCCGAATGTACCCGGCCTCGTCCGACAAGCTTGCGAGTTATCAGATAACTATATGCAATATTGACAACCTTGCGTACCAATATGACAAGAAAATAAAGAACATTACCTATAATTTTAATATACACAGTGAAATATATCAAATTTCCACGGCCAACCGACAGCACAACCTTTCGTGAATGGACTCTAGATTGGAGTTACACTGAGTTGTCATGGTAACTAAATAATCAAGTCGACAAAACTTGCTTTCTTCTTCCTCTTCTTCGCGCGGTGCCTTCCGACCGAACTGAGGCCTAGTGGCCCATTGTTCACCCGCATCGTTCTATAGAGACTCAGCTCCTCAGACACAAAGACAGAAATGTCGCGAGTCTGCCAGAAGTGGTCCCTCTCACCATAGGAATAGTAGGTGTTGGATTACCTAGGTGTGTTGACCTTAACTCAGTTAGGTTGCCACTGTTGAACAAAATATGCTCAACCGTTTCATCAGTGCTCCTGCACCACCCCATAGGGAGCAGCTCGTTAATCCCATTCTCTTCAAATGTTTGTTAAACAGTCACCAGACCGAGTTGTTTCCTCTCCAGCAACAGAAGTCTATTGACCTCAGGTCGCGAGGACGGTCTCTCAATGAAATGCTTTGCAAGTACTTGATGATGACGAAAGTTGGTGTTGTTGGAAATGAACACATTTGTTGTGGAATTTTCTAACCAAATACCACACTAGGTCGAATTAAATCCGGAAATTAATTCTCGCTCATAAACATTTTTAGAAATTTTATTATAATTTTCAAAATATTCTCCGAAATAATTTGACACACACTGGAGCGAAGCCATTTGCCGGATTGCCACAAGAGATTTACCAGGAACCACCCTTTGTGAGCCACATCACATGCAACTAAACTTAAAAGAGCTCTATATCATTGTGAACCACAGAACATAAATATAAGAAGTGCGAGCTGCCTACTAAACACTGGCAACACGCGTGACATTTCACGTTCATAAAAACCAGTTGGGGCGATGGAATTATTGAATTTCGAGGGGTGTCCGGCGCATGGTTCCAGTGACAGACTTGACACTTGATTTTTTGACTTCTGTGGTTAGATTTGAACATTTCTGTGTTCGCAACTCCTCTATAGAGAGAGAAAGAAAATGCTTCTTTATTATTCATCTCTTTTAATTCTCTACATTTAAAAATAATTACTATGTTTTTTCAAAATCATACGCAGATTTCATGAATAATAACTTTATTAAGGTCATTTTTGTAGTAATAAATATGATAAATAAATGAGAAATGAACGTATTCTAATCGTAATGTAAATTTGGATCAACTTACGTCAAGGCTCAACGAAACAAAATTGCTTCAAGAGAAATCCAATACCATGAAATTCATATACTAACAACATATTATTGACCACCCACAGGTCAAACAAAATATCAGTAATTTGAATCAAAATCCTAATAAATTGTCTGTATAAAAATATACATGAAAAATTCAACAAGTCAGTTATCACACACAACACCTTTCACTATAACACTCTTACATCGGGAAGTCCTTGGCAGGACAGTTCAATTCAGGAACCTGGAACATTTGTAGAAATATCATTTCTTTGCCTGGAAAACAAAAAACTAGTATCAGTCACTTGAAAAGTAATTACTAAGATAAGAAGCCATTTTACTGATTAAATCTGCAGAATTCAGTTTAAAACAAGACTAAACTCATTTTACAGTATGAATAGAAACTCAAAAATAAACTCACCAACCATATTAAAGTCATCTGAAAGAAATTAAAAATTAATATTCACGAAATAACCAAACTGTCATCTCCAACCAACGCTTCAATCAAGTTGGGGTTGGACAGTTGACATATCTCTGCCACTTGAACATATCCAAGACAAACGTTACTGTCATAAACAAGGGTAGAGCAACTCCAGTTGGAGAAGTATGTCTGAGATGAATTTCGTGTTGCTAATAATTAGGGATGGAACGGATCGGCAATTTTTGGACGGACCGGATTTCAGTATAATTCAAGATTTGGCCGGACCGGACCAGTAACATGGCCGGATCTTTGCCGAAGTATTTATCTACTTCTAAAGAATAATATATTCATAATTCAACTGATTTTGAGCAGCAATAGTATCCATAAACCAACATCGTGGGTTGTAATAACTCATCCCTAGAACTCACCTCAAAAAATAGAAAAAGATTCTCGGAATTACTTACAAAATGAATAAAAAAAAAGGTCAGATCAAACAGACCTCACCGAATGGTCAAAAGGAAGCAATACATATTGATATTGAGGGGAGTACGATTAATGTCAACGCTTTTGATAAATATTCTCCTCGACATTCTCAATTTCGAAAATGCAGAATGATTCGAATTTCACTGAAGAAGCCTTAGATAAAGTATAGCATTCAAGTAAAGTATTCATTCATACATCTGGGTTATGACCTACATTTCCGCTCGTTGTATAATATACTATTCAAATCTTGAAAAATTCGGCGGGATTTTCATGTAAATCCGGCCGGACCGGAATTCCGGCCAATTTGGCCGGATCGGCCGGATTCAGAAGTCCGGATCCGGTCCGGTTCCATCCCTACTAATAATTCTGACAGGCCTTCACCCCCCTGATTGTGAACCTTGTGATCGACAGTTTGTGCGTTGTTAACTTGAGAAGACATTTTAGGGTTCTCACAGCAGAAAGACATTACACATGCGACTAATGCACAGCTAAATTTTCAGACTCTTAACAGCTCAAAGACCATCTTTTTATCTTAACCAACGCAAAACCATTCGACAGTGTTGATGTCATTGTAGATTCTGAAGGCATCACTTCCTCCATCGTAAGTGCGGTATGGACAAGGAGATAAAGGTGGAAGCAGCTAAAGAACACTCTTAGCACCAAAGGTACATTTCAACACCATCAATGGTTTCTCCAAACACCTCAATCAAATCTTTACCACTTATATCTTCACAACCTGAAGAGGCAAAACCAGAGGACTTGTTGAAGACGCACAATACAGGTATGTATTCCTACTTTCAAAGCGCCTCCTTAGTGGGGGGATTTATGACAAAAAAAAACTTATCAATTAGTTCTCAGCTATTCAAAATGTGTATGAGTAACATCACAACGACATGGAAAGATTCCATTTGTGGGGGAATAAAATGTATTATCAGCAAAGGACTCATCGAATATAATTTTATGCATAATATACTATAATTCTTTGGATGTTTTTCTGTAATGATCAATAGATTGAAACCTTGATTGGAGAAAATAATTTGATCATTCATTCATAACATGTTCAGGGTGATTCACGTATCTTGGTAAACTGATTTTTCTCGAAAAGGGATGAATATTTCTCATTCTGTTGACGGTATTTGGTAAAAGTCAATGTTGACTTGAGATGTGCATACAAGTCGAAGAAAAGAATTAAGCCACGGCTCTATCCAAAATTTCTTCTCCTGGAACATACCTTTTCTATTGTGTAATTCAAAAGATAAATTAATTCTGAATGAAAAGATAGCGGTATTTGATTTTCAAGGTTTAATATTATTTAAAATATAACAGTGAATGACTTCCGTCCTTCTAGGTTATATTATTATAATCAATGTCATTATCACAATCATAGAATATAATATTCTTTTTCTAGGTTATAATATCACAAACATAACACAGATCAAGTTACTATTGTTATTATATTATTTATCCGGTGAACAAAGTGGCATCTTTACAAAAACGGCGTAGGCTTGCATCCCCGTGTATATTGGTGTATATTATGAAAAAATATTTCCGTACATTTCGACTTCCAGTTATTTTCTGCGTATGGTTTGACATCCGTTTATTTTCATACAACTGGGAAACAGTTTGACCTCTATATATTCCATTTCTAGGTAGTATGACTTCCTGCAATGTTGCCATGTTGCCTATTCAGATTAATGCTACTTTTGTAATCGGACCGCAAAATATAGGATGTTCATTCAGAGTTTCATTCGTCATTTTGGGAGTAATCTAATGCGTTATTTGATTGTATTTAATCTTTGGGGGCGCTGATTACCATATTTCACTGAAAGTGAGAACAAGATTGTGAGAGAGCATAATTTAAATCAGTTATTGTTCCCAATCTACTAGTCAATGAAGATAACATTGAATTCACGTTCTACTATAATTTTGTGGTCATCATATTATTTCAGCAGGGGATATTGTGAAAATTTCCCTGAAGGTGGTCTATAAAGCTTCAATTAACGCAATTTTACTGCCGCTACCTCAGCTACCGTTTCAATGGTCAGATCTCGCAATTAGTTCATTTCTTAATTTGAGAATTTGTTCATTCATATTAACAATAGTAACATTTTGAGGGTTTTTTTGCGGTACTGCTTTTTATATTTACGCAAAAATATTTTGATTTTCACGAAAACATTGCGCATACTCATTTCATCCCAAATTCAAATTGAAAAACTTGAGAACATCCATCCTTTGAGTAACTGAGAAATACATTTGAGAGTTTTATAAAGGTAGACAAAATGATGTTATAGAAGTATTTATAAGATTATCAGAATGACCATCCGTGTTACTCAACACTTGGTTGTTCGTAATAAATTGAATCTTTAGGGCCTATAAAGGGTATACAGCGATCGCAATCATTTTTTATGTAACTATGTAAAAATGAATATGAAGGGAAATGTTGAAAAGTGTTTGCGCACCTAAATAAAATGAAGAATGCTACTAGGGTGGGTTTATTTTACAAAAACTTTTCGTCCGTTTTTGAGGGCTCGTTCAACTTCAACGATTGCTATATCGTTCAGCCCAAATGTATGTTATTTTCGAATTTTGTGCCAAAAATAGTCTCAAACGTTCGACTCCTTGATCCGTGGTCAAACTCAATTCTGTTCGTGAGGCCGGCCGTTTGTTTGTCCATTCGTAAGCACGATAGATTTCGAAAGGGTTGCCTTAGAGACTTGAAATTTCCAGGTTGAGTTTGGCTCCCGAATACCGCCAAAATCGTATAGGTGTTCCATAAAATAAGGCTTTTTCAAAGTTTGCTCTGCCAATAATATTCCACCATCAAACCTTGAAATTTTACGATTAGGTGTAACATAAGCATATAAATCCTCGTACGAAAATTTGTTGCAATAGTGTCACTAGAACCATAAAAAATTTAATCATTTCATTGAAAAATAAAATGCAGGTATTTCAACAACGAAACACCTAATATGAATGAATTTTTTTAATGGACATTAACACACTGAGGACCAAATTTGAAAATGATTGTAGCTTCAGAACCACGGGATTTGTTCGATTTATCAATTTCTCAGAATTTTTTTTCAGATAAGTGTCCATTCGTAAAGCTGACATTTTGTATTTGGATGTACAATACCAATTCAAAGCAGTATACAGAAATGAGTGTGAATTATATTATTCAGAACATAGAAAAAATATTTAATTTCACAATAAAATTACTTTCGATTGAAATGAAATTGAAATTGAGAATGAACATTGACAAAGTGAATCTTCACGCAGAACTTCAGAAGGATTGTGAAATCATAACCATAAAGCTTCAATACAAGTCAGTGCTTAGAATTAACATAGTATGTCGTTTAAATTTTCAACCTTTAAAACACCAATGTGTAGTTTAGTTTGAAAATCACACCAGTAAGCTCAGCTATCTACCTTTTCAGTTGATCAATATGTGAACTCTGATCAAAGGCGTAGCCAAGGGGGGTTTTGGGGGTTCAAACCCCCTCCACCCCGAAATGTTTCAGAGTTATTTTTCATTTAATACTTGCGACCCTCACAATTCCCGGCACCTACAAAGTCAATTGCCAAAATGTTAACCACATATCCACATATTTATAGTATCCTAATGTTATATAGAATCACTATGCAAACTGAACTTTCTAAATCGGGGAAAAAGTGCCTAATGGCATAATCCCCTGAAATATTAATGTTTTTTCAAATTTTTTCGGGAAATATTGATTTGCCGGTGTATGGCATGAAAACGTCATAACGAACCGTTATGCTTAATATGAAGTGAAATCGGTTGCTGGGCATAATTTGTAGATATTATACGGAAATTGAATGTGTTCAATCATAAACTGAACCTTAATGCATATCTCTGCTGCTTAGCTGTATAATAAATCAAAATTATGAACAGAACAAATATCCTGAAAAAATACATTATTTCATATTGAAGTGAATAACGAAGCTGGTAACTATTTACTAGTAGTTGCCAGCTGAATTCCTCCTCATCTAAAATGAAATAGAAAAAAGAGGAATATTATGCATTGCAACAAAAATTCAATAAGATGAGAGATATATCGACATGTTTATTTTGGGATTTTTTATATTTTAATTTTTCGGATCCACCCTCGTTTTAAATGAATAAGTTTTTTGTTTAACCCTATATTCAGTAGGTACATAGGTAGAATATAGTCGAGTGAAATATTATCTTTTTGAAAAGCGGAGGTGGAATGTTTTCACAGTTTCGAACTATTTGAATAATAGAAGAATTATTATATTGACGAAATATAAACACTCTGAAACACTTGTAGTTTCCATTTGGGGAGTTTTCACGGAACTGTAGATTGTATGATCTATCAACATTTTTCTATAGCTCACTTCGAAGTACAAAAAACAACCAAAATTAAGTGAAAGAATCTTCTCATGATAGATAATTCGTGAACAGATTACGATGTGAATATTAGAATCCGACGTCACACGTCATGCGGGTGCCAAATTAACCGCAAATGGTGAAATCAAAAGAGGCTGAATATCTTCTTGGACAAACGCGTAAGGCACGCGGCACGCTGTATTTAATGACGTACAATATATAATCCATAATTATTTGCCAGTAATTTTCATGATACAATCTTTGAATTAACTTTTATATAGTTAAGGAACCGACACCTACTAGAAATGCAACGGCGACGAGGCATTTTCCTGGAATCACCGCGGATGTGCGAAAGTGCAATTCCACATAAACATTTACTTTTTAGATCTTTAGGAACAATTCAGTTAGTTACGAATTAGACTTTTGACAAGTCACTTTGATTTGTAATTCACTTCCAAACTTAATCTGTCTAGGATTAATAATTCTTTAGCCTCAGTGTTGCAATTGTTAATCGTAATTAGAAATAAATTCTTTTTAAAAAGCAGACTTTAAGTGCGGAAAACATAATTATATGTTTAAATTTTGAAAGTTCCTGTTTTTATATGATAACCTTTGTAGAAAATGAAATGAACAACGTAAATAAATAATTGAATACTAAAGATGAATCTCAAATCTTATGGGTGGTTGCAAGCTGAATTTTTCTATATCTAAAATAAAATAGAGAACAAAAAAAATGAATTTTTAATAATGTGTCCATTGTATTACAAATAGGAACTATTTCTTTCAGTTGGCATTTACGATGTAAAAACTGCATTGTCAAGATTGCTGGGCTTAAAATGAAAATTAAGAATAGCTTCAACTTTTTAGTTCCGCTGAATCTGCAAAAATGGTAAAGGAGAAATCTCATGCAAGTCAAAGGCTTTGATACAGTTTGAACTTCTGTCTATATTCACTACAGTTATTTGATAATTTATTTAATATTTGTTAATGATTTATGTAAAAGCAGGTATGTTGCATTACCAGCAACCATTCAATTTTCAATTCAAAACTTTGAAAGAAATATCAATAAATTCAGTTTTTTTAATTTTTCTTCATCTTGCTGCACCTCTATTATTTTTCGAATGCTGCAGAAAGTCAGTTTCGAATTTCATTCATTGCAGATTTGAGAGCTAAAGTTTTGACGAGAAGTTAAGTTTCCAACAGCATTTTCTTGAATTCATAATTTTTGTATCTGGAATAATTCTGCTGTTGAGTTATTCAAATTTATATAGCCTAGTCGGATCTTATTCAAGTTTAAATTTTCTTGAAGCTAAAATTGGGTGAAAATCCTCGACTATGAATGTACTGGGTTTTTCACTATAATTTGACCCCCCCTTTAACTTTGTTACTAAAGGAGATACAAAAAAATGTTTCGTATAAAAGTTTCGCGAAATCAACTGAGGTTTTTTGATATGACTCCACAAACTGAAATATATACAGGGTGGCCAACATATTGATGGCGACTTCATTTTTTCAAATGGAATACCCTGTATATTTTTCCATGTTTGGCTAGCTCTCTTTCTCCTGATTTCGAATATGTAATATATGTTGGTCTATCTCTTTTATTCTGAGAACCACAGAGTTTCAAATTTTAAGAACCACCTGCCAAGATCTGTAATCATTTTACAAGTGGCACAGTGCGTTTACTGAAAATGCTCATTTTTGGAGTTATAATAACTTCAATGGAAAGATATACAGGGTGAAAAACATTGAATGCAACTATATTTTTTCAAGCGGGACACCCGGTCCTGTATATTCTTCCTTTTTTTGATAGGCTATTTCCTCCTGATCTCGAATATAAATGCGTATGTTCATATAATTGTCTCAAGTTGTTTAGAGTATTCTTGATAGCATTATTATGAATGGCTCGGATTCAAGTCAGAAATTAAAGCTTCAAAATTTGTTTCTAATCATTACAATATTATCATTATTCTTTGTGCGTTGACGGGATTAGTTCCGAATTTTATTTCATTAATATCATTCTCCGCTTTCATTGATTGTCATTATTGCTGAAGTAATTTTTTTCCTTCGGGAACGGCTATAAAAACGTGTCCAACGGTGTTGAATTGGGACTATTTGGTGGCCATAAAATGGGTGCGCCATTACCAATCCAAAGATCAAATTGGCCACTTAAATATTCACGAACTTCTAAAACGCCATGCCTGATGGTTATTGAAATTGGAAACTCTGTGGTGCTCAGAATAAGAAATATAGACCAACATATGTTACATATTCGAAATCAGGGGAAAAAGAGCTAATCAAGTATTGAAAATATACAGGGTGTTCCATTTGAAAAAATGAAGTTGCCATCAATATGTTGGTCACCCTGTATATATTTGAGTTTCTGGACTCATATCAAAAAACCTCAGTTGAATTCGTGTAACTTTTTTACGAAACATTTTTTTGTGTCTCCTTCAGTAACAAAGTTAACGGGGGGGTCAAATTATAGTGAAAAACCCGGTAACTTAATTATACAGTATTTATTACGAATTAAATTTGGAAGTAGAACGTTATTTTGTCTCATTTTATTCCCAGATATTTTTCTTATGTTAATTTGACACATCTTCACCAATAAAAAACTTTTCGAATTCTATACGGAAATTTTGGGTGAATTGGTTTCTCCTATAGTCAATGGATTATATGGTCTAGTCGCAGAATCTGGAAAATTTTCTTCATACTTGTTCATTTCTAATGCTATTCGCTTGGGAAAGGAGCTCATCCTGACTTTTAACATTAGTCCCTTATCATATGTTTTCTTTATATGCATTCATAATTTGGGATTGGCATGAACATAATTTTCGATGTCACCTAAATTTCGATTTGAGTATTTATCTGTTTCAAAATTTAAAATTGTGTACATTGTCAATTTTCGTGGTCTCTTTTAACTGTCAATTTTACATAAAACTCGTAATGATTTCATTCGAGAAAATTTAATACTCTGATATAATTCATATTTTGCTATTTCAACATTTTATTTTTCAATTTCTACAATTAAATCAAAAATTCATCATTCAAAATTGTAAGGTTCATATTTAATTTCATACTGCTCTACTTCAAATTCAAAATCATTTATTGTCTGTAATATTTATAAGGTGATCAAAGTCAAATGGTTCCGATGTTATTCACTCTTTATAACGTGTGACCATTATTTTAAGTACATACTAATTTCAGTGGTTTGATTTTTTGAAATTGTGCAGTCCTTGAAAAATTCGAAGCAGAAATAAAATTATGGTTCCAATCTGTGCCACTAAGCCCTTGTACAATAAAAATTCCATAAATATATCGAATTATTAATTATAAAAGTCGATTAAGGCGTAAGTCATGATTTTTCATAAAGACACTCACAGGGTGAGTACCCTGTATAGTATTGCCTTCAGTATCGAATTCTTCCTCGTACCGAAATACAACAGATGGCAAATGAGTTTGAATCTATTTTGCTCTATCTTTTTGAAAATTGTATAATAAAATCAATAAGATGAGGGAGAATGATAAAGTGACATTTATCTTTTGTGATATGTCTGTTTTTTCATTATCTGTATAATACAGATTACAGACTTAACATTTTTTTGTTTCACCCTATGGCCAATAGGTGAAACAAATAAAGTGTAACATTATTATGGTATTGAAAGGCGAAGGTTGAATCATTCCACCATTCCTAATAACTCAAAAAATGGAAAAATATTCTGTATGAGCTCAAATGCAGTTATATTTATCAGATGAGATTTTCATTTTTATAATTTTCACGGAATTTGAGATCGTGTGCTCTTTCAACATTTTTTTCTTTACCGCTTAGACCTACTTAAAATAGCCAAAATAAAAAAAAATTCTTATGATGATTAGTGAAGAGGATAATCTGACCATCGGAGTATTATAAATAACACACGGTTTCAATAAATGTATTTCATTAATAATTTTTCATTATGAGTGCAGAATCAGAAACAGTTCACCAGTTTCGGTTCGCGCTCGCTATGCTGAATTCCTGCCGGAATATCTTATCGCAGCTGCTCCATTTTATGACGATATAAAAAGCGAGTTCAAACCCATAAAATTCGTGCCGCAAAACACTCAACAGCGTTGCCAGTTGCTCCGGATGTCAGACTATGCGTTGGACGTATAGCCTGAAATATACAGATAATATACAGGAGAGTGACGCGCGCGCCACCAAACTCGATCAGCGTGAACCTCCGACATACAGGACGATCAAGTTGGGTAAAATTTGGCGTCCATCGGATTATCATCGCAACGAGTAGAGGATGTCATAATGAACCGTTCTAGATGATTTTTAGCTGTTGGTAAAGTGGCATCCGTATATCGGATGCCACATTTCCGCGGATGCCACTCTTACCGCGATTTTAACATGGGGGGATGCCAAAAGGTACCCGGTTTAAATATATATATATATATATATATATATATTACATAGAATAGATGTATAATAAACAACTAAACACATACAATGATCTACTAACAACAGCTAAAAGTTTTGGGACAGGAACTCGTCCATAGAGTAAAATACATTTTTCTTGAGTATGCTCTTGATTTTCTTCTTAAAGGCATTGGGATGTAATGTAATCATGCTATCCGGGAGTTTATTGTACAACTTTAAACTGTTATAGAGGTGCGTATTTTGAGTTTTCTCCAATCGATGTAATGGAGGCACGTATTTGTCTTTGAACCGTGTGTGATGTTCGTGAACGCTTAAGTGCTTTAGAAGCTTATTCTTGTTGTTATGGACATGTAAGAGGCACTCCAGAATGTAACAACATGGAACGGTAAGTATTTCATATTTTCTGAAGAGCGGTCTACAGCTCGTCATCCGGTCTACTCCAGCTATTAGCCTGATAGCATGTTTTTGCTTGACGAAGATCCTTCCTGCTTCTGTAGAAGCACCCCATAGAATAATGCCATAGGTCATGCGTCCATGAAATTGTGCATGATACACAATGAGTGCTTCTTTTTCTGTGAGCAAGTTCTTTATATTCCTTATCGCGAATAGTGCTGTCGAAAGTTTTCCGCACATTTCATTGACCTGTAGCTCCCATCCTAGATTACTGCTGACAGATAACCCAAGCAAAGAGACACTTTCTTTATTGTTACGTTTGGTAGTGATTACCATTTCTTTTGTTTTCTCAGCGTTTACTATCATGTTGTTATTTTTGAACCAATCAACAGCACTCTCTTTGGATTCATTTGATTTTTCTCGTAAGCTCTGAAACTTTCCTCTATTTAGAAAGGAAACATCATCTGCGAAAAGAATTTCGTCATCCGCTACAACATTGTGCACCAAGTCATCTATATAAATAGCAAATAAAATTGGTCCAAGCACAGATCCCTGGGGTACCCCAGTCAAAATCTTCCTTGCGGAAGATGTCCTTCCATCAAGATCCACAACCTGACAACGATTTTGCAAGTAGGACTTCATCAGACTCAGCGCTGGCCCTCGGACACCCAAATATTCTAGTTTTGACAGCAGTTTACTATGGTCTATGCCAGGGATGGGCAAACTTCTGCCTTCGCGTGCCAATATTTACTAACAAAATTTACGGCGGGCCAGGTTTTTAAATTTCGATCTATGTTTTGTATATATAATAAAAGCCATTGATATTTATTTTCGGCAACTTATTTATTGTGCAAAAAAATTTACATTATGAAAATACGAATCATATTTTATGGTGCTTGTTCCCGTTTTTAGGGGTTTTGGAATGGGAGGTTGTCCACAAGAAAAAACTATATAATATAAAACTTTAGAAAAAAAAGGAATATCAGCCTTAATTTTGCTGCGAAGTACTAGGTTCGGCAGCGTTGGTCCTTGTTGGGACATGCGACATGTGAAACTGTTTTCTTTTCTGCATGTCATAGACCGGCTCCATTTGCGATGCTGATACTTTTAGTAGAGAGAAAAGGTGGTCATCCGAAAGTTTGTTTCTGAGACAATTTTTTCTGAGTTTCATAACAGAAAATGTTTGTTCGCACAAATAGGATGTACCAAACATAGCCATTATTTTTTGGGCGTGGGCAACTATACTTGGGTATTGTGTTTTGGATAAGGACTTATAAAATTCCAATTTGGCGCTGTTGAGAAATAGTTGCTTCAAATGGGCACTGCACTGCATCTCAATTAGTTCAAGTTGGAGGTCAGCGGGTACTTCATCGACGTTAACATTAAAAGGCATCGAAAAAATATTCAAGGCGGGCTCAATTCTCATGAAATCTTGAAACCTCTTTTCGAATTCCTCGTGCAGTGTTTTCAGTTGTTGCGCGAATCTCTTGGATTTGGTTTCTGACAAAGGTGAGATGCTGCTCAGTTTGGGGAAATGGGTGAGTTCATTTTTCTCTATACAGCTGCAAAATAATTTAAGCTGCAGTTTGAAGGCTTTCAAATGTCCCCAAAGTTCATCCAAGAATTGATTCTTGCCCTGAAGCTTCGTATTTAATTTATTCAGGTGCGACAGTAAATCTGTGAAAAATGCGAAGTCAGCAAGCCAACTTTCGTCAGAAATGATCTTAAAGTCGTCCCATTTTCCTTGCATCGTCAGAAAGTCTTCAATCTCTTTTCTTAAATTCCAAACTCTCTCAAATGCATTACCACAGCTTAGCCATCTCACTTTAGTGTGGTAAAGAAGATCAGAAAACTCGCTTTAGGTGGATTTTAGAAATTCTTGAAATTGACGATGGGTCAAACCGCGTGAACGTATTGTGTTTATTAGTTTAACAACCACACTTAATACGGGTTGTATATCAATTGCTGCTTTGCACAACACATCTTGGTGGATAAGGCAGTGTAGAAATACCACATTATTGTTGGGGTTTTCCTTGCAAAACACACCCATAAACCCCAAATTGCTGCCCACCATATTGGGTGCTCCGTCTGTGGTTATGTTACATAATTTGTCCATAGGTAAATTCAACTTTGAAATACCCTCAAAACAAGAATCGTATATAATTTTTCCAGTGGTTTTTTCTTCTAAAGATTGTAAGCATGCCAACTCTTCGGTGATACTGAACTCTGAATCAATTCCTCTGACAAAAATCAGTAATTGAGCAGTATCACTTACATCTGTGCTCTCGTCCGTGGTTAGAGAAAAGTATTCAAATTTACTACAGCTATTTTCCAGTTGTGATGATAACTGTTCAGCAATGTCGTCAATTCGAGCAGTTATTGTTTTCCGTGATAACTGTAATGATTGAAACTCTTTGGTTTTTTCTGGACAAATGATGTTGCTCACAGCCACCATGCAATCCTTCAAGAATTCACCTTCTGATAATGTCTTATTCAACTTAGCAATTTTGTAAGCTACAACATAACTTGCCAGTGTTGCAGCCTTTTGAGTATCAGATTGCTTCAAAAACATATTCTGTTGTCCACGTAACTTCTTTTTTTGCCTTTCGGCAAAATATTTTCTCTCTGCCTCTGTCATAGCGGAGTTGTTTTATGCACGGCCCTACACCTCAATCAACGGCTGTTTTAGTTGAGTAAGTAATCGTGACGTGCGATTTGATCGAGAACCAAACTCCGTGTGCTGCGGCGGCCGATGAGCGCGGGTGACCGCGGGGGGCGGCGGGGGGCGGTGCGTATTTAAAGCACATCTCCGCCCCGCTTCCTCACGGATGAACGAATACTAGCCGCGTCCGCGTACACTCGCAGAGCAATTTGTTTGTTTATTTCTATTATTACATAAATGAAGACTGCACTAAATTTTTTCTTTGATTGTGGCGGGCCGGATTTCAACCACTCGAGGGCCGGAGATGGCCCGCGGGCCGTAGTTTGCCCATCCCTGGTCTATGCAATCAAACGCCTTACTTAAGTCCATGCAGGTCAGAATTACTTCCTCCGAACTGTCCAGTGCCTCCACAATGAACTCAACAATTTGCATGAGAGCAGTTGTGGTGGATCTTCCTCTCCTGAAGCCGTGTTGCCGGCTTGTAAGCAACGAATTTTTCTCAAGAAACGAAAGCAATCTCGTTTTGATGAGGGACTCGGAGACTTTCTAGATGGCTGGCAGAATGGATATGGGCCTATAATTCTCGTAAAGGTGTTGGTCGCCCTTTTTGTGAACAGGTATTACTCTAGCTATTTTCAATTCGTCGGGAAAATATCCTTGCTCAAAACAACCGTTTATCAGACATGTAAGAGGGTCCACTATACTATCGATTGTCTCCTTAAGTAGTCTCACTGAAAAGCCATAAATATCCTTCGAGTTTTTGTTTTTCAACTCAAAAACAGTTCTTTCGACTTCATCTCTTGTTGTTGGTGTAAGAAAGAAAGATTGCGAATTATTCACTTTCTTGTTCTTCAAGAGGCTTTCACACCTTCCTGGGTCTGAATTCTGTTCATTCAATCTTTCTGCGATAGTAGTGAAGTATCGGTTGAATTCTTCCTCGGACAGGTCTACAGTGTTTGACTTTCTGGGACTGTTCTTTATCCTGGAGTTTATTATCTTCCATATATCCCGACTCTTGTTTTCAGACTTATTCAAATTTGAGTATCTCTTCTTTTGATAGTATCATTTAATAGTTGTTTGAGACGTTCTTTCATCCCCCTATATAATTTGAAAGAATTTTCATCTTTTTTGATTTGAAATATGGTATAGGCAGCATCCACTCTATTTTTCGTCGCAATGATTTCAGGTTTTCTCCAGAATTTTTTGGCCTGATTTTGTCCGCCTTTTATTATTTTTTTTTCAGGAAAACTATGGCTGAACACGTCTAATATAATACCGTGAAAATTTTGGAACTGTTCACGAACTGAACCAACCTTCATACAACCCCAGTCAACATTCTTCAAAGTTTCCCGAAACAGGTGAGTATTCTCTTTATTTATTATACGTATTGTCTGATATTCCCTTTTTTTAGGAAGATCTGTTTTCGGAATTTCCAACTTCTGTCCCAGATGATCCGATAAGTGGTGATTAATTGTTGATGCTTTGTAGAATGTTCTGTTTATATTTGTGAATATGTTATCAATACAATATCTAGATGTTAACGTTACGCGGGATGCCTCACTAAATACAATATGCAGTCCGTACGACGTGAGTAATTCATGTATTTTCAGTTTTTCCTTTGTCGTTTCACAGAAGCGCACATTGAAATCGCCTGCTATTATAATATTTAGATGCAATCGATTGAAAATGAAATCAAGAGCCTCAACAAATTTTTCTACAAACGTATCGAAGTTTCCCTGTGGGGGCCTATAAATGCATAGATAGCAGGTATTCGTAGATGACTCTGATACCGCACTCATTTCGACTACCCTTTCTATGGACATTTCATTTATCTGTGGTATTGGAGTTGTTTCAACATCATCCCTTGACAAAATAAGACAGCCACCATGTCGGAAATTTTTGCGGGTATACGCATTAGCAATCTTATAATTTTTTATGTTGATAATTTTCAATTGGTCATCAGACAGCCAGTGCTCTGTGATACAGGCTAGTTTGTAATTTTCTGTATTCAATACAAAATCTATTGAGTCCAGTTTATTGCTAATGCACTGGATGTTCAAATTCAATATTGCGTCAGTTTTTGCATTAATCGTTTTTATTGTCTTTGGTATCACATCATCAATATCCCAATGATGTTTGAAAAGGGCTGAAGATGTTTCAGCATTCCGTACAGCCAGTTGGTGTTCGTATACTCGGTTATGCACCCGTCTGTTGGTTTGACCGATGTATGACCTGGAGCAGTCAGAGCATGGTATATCGTATACACCTTGAGATTCGTTAGGAATTGAGTCCTTAGGTGATCGAAGAAAGTTTGAAATTTTGTTGGCAGCTGTAAAGATGGTGGTTATTTCTCGTTACTCTAAGATGCGACCTATTTTATCGGTGACACCTCGGATAAACGGAAGGAAAGCCTTGTGGGGAAACCTCTCAGGAGGTTCTTTCTTGTTCTTGTTCTGAATTTTACGGATGGATTTTTTGATTTGTGAGTTGTTATAACCATTTTGGAGTAGAGCGGATTTGAGTTGTTTGAGTTCGTGTTGTCTTAGTTTGTTGTCAGTTAGATGGATAGACCTATAAACCAGGGAGTTTAAAACGGAATTGATTTGGGCTGGGTGATGGTGGGAATTGGCGTGTAGGTATCGGTTGGTGTGAGTGGGTTTTCTGTAGACGGTGTGTGTAAAGGAATGGTCGGTTTTTGTGACGAGAATATCAAGGAAGGGAATGGAATTGTTTGTTTCAAGTTCCATGGTGAATTTGATGTTTGGGTGGATGTTGTTGAGGTGGTGGAGAAATTGATGAAGAGATTCGATACCATGTGGCCAGATGACAAACACATCATCAACGTATCGTTTCCAACACGTGGGTTTGAGGTGAAATGTTTCAATAGCTTTAGTCTCGAAATCCTCCATGAAGAATTCGGCTAGAACGGAAGATGCGGGGGAACCCATGGCGGCTCCTAATACTTGTTTGTAGAAGGTTCCTTGGAAGAGTAAGTATGTGCTGGACATACAATGGTTGATGAGGATAAGAGTGTCTTTGGGGATGTGGTGTTTGTTTTCAAGAATAAGAAAGGGTTTCTTGAAGGGGGATGTTTGTGAAGAGGGAAACAACATCGAAGCTGACCAAGATGTCAGATTCATTTATGGGGAAATTCTTGAGGGTTTCAATAAAATGGTGAGAGTTTTGAACATGGGACGAAAATTCTTGGACGAGGCGTTGAAGGGTAGAGGATAAATATTTAGCAAGACGATGTGTCGGTGATCCGAAAGCACTGACAATGGGGCGAAGTGGTATGTCGGGTTTGTGAATTTTTGGAAGACCATAAAATAGGTCGCATCTTAGAGAAACGAGAAATAACCACCATCTTTACAGCTGCCAACAAAATTTCAAACTTTCTTCGATCACCTAAGGACTCAATTCCTAACGAATCTCAAGGTGTATACGATATACCATGCTCTGAATGCTCCAGGTCATACATCGGTCAAACCAACAGACGGGTGCATAACCGAGTATACGAACACCAACACTGGCTGTATGGAATGCTGAAACATCTTCAGCCCTTTTCAAACATCATTCTGATACAGGCCACAAAATCGACTTTGATAATTGCCGAACTATCGCATCCGAAAAATCACTCACAAGCCGAATTATTCGTGAAGCTCTAGAAATTGAACGACGTCCCGATTCCCTAAATAAAAGGGATGACGGTCAGAGGTTACCTAACACATGGAAACCCTTGATCAGTCGTCTTCCCCCTCCCAAAGCACCCCAACCCACCACCTCTACAACCTCAGCTACTATAAATACACGATCCGACTCTCGTATTAACCAGTTACCTCGAAGCAGAGAAAACTCCAAGACCACTGTTGATGAAACTTGGGGAGTAGGCAGGTTGAGACCCCGACGTGGAATCACATACAGTTCTTGAAAATGGCATCAAAATCGATGCCGAAACGTCGAACAATATTAAACAATAGACGCGGTTCTACCCGGAACTTTTCTAATATTAACAAACCATACAATGTTATATATTTTTGAAATCAGAAAAAATTAAGCTTTCAGAAAATGCCACAAAAATCTAGTATTTCTATTTAAAAAACATAACTTTGGGTCATAGCTCCGTAATTAGAAATGGTGCAAAAAAGGCGAGTACGCCACTGGATTCTACGTAAAAAAGTGCCTGTATAATGTTTTAATTTCAGAGCTCTATCATCAGTATTAGCGGAAATATGAATTTTTTTCGATATTGCCACTTTTCCAATTTTCGCTTATCCCTCGAAAACAAAAGAAGGTAGCCAAAAATGAATACTACTCTCGTTAGTTTCTCAGAAAAAGAGATCGAGAAGTGGGTATCAGATTTTGTCTATCTCCTCTGGTTTAAAAGTTGTAGTGCTAAAACATCGAAATATGCCCACCCTGTACAATATATCAATCTTCGTTCACGAAATGAAATTCACTCCAATCGGATATATTGAATTAGACCACGTCATCAGGAATACGATGAATTGCCGCCAAAGTCGACTCAAAAATTCAACACAAGAGAAACAAAGCATATTTTTTCTTCTTTCTAATGACATCGATAAGAAGTATATTGCCAAAAATAATACATTACAGTATTGTCAGTATTTCGAAACTTCATTCGTATTTCTGAACCGAAATAATTTAATAATAAGGAAAACGCCTGAATTTCGCTGCCATAAATTTTTAAATAGGTAATGTTTTTATCATAGTTTTCGCGAGTGCAAAGACATCACGTTGGTAATAATATTCGTCGCATTTGTTTGAAGAAGAATTCATAACTATAAAAAAAATAAAGTCTAAACAAATACATTTTTGCGTTTTGCGATTCAATTTAAAACACGTTTAATTTAGCAAAAACCAAAAATTATTCTTATATTCAATTTTTTCTATTTCATATCTTGCCTTCAACTACGATTCAAATTCCAAACTAATTCTCTTCACTACCTCTTTACTAATAAGTAATTATTCAAGTATCCGCCAAGAGGGCGTATCAGGATGGACCCTAATACAGTGCATCTTTGATACTAACCATAGACAATTCTCATTTTCTCTATGATACTAACCTAACAATTTCTATGGTTCTGTGCACAGAACACTAATTCTGTTGTTCTGTTCTGTGTTTCCAAAAGAAAACAAACATAATTAGCCTCTTAATTTCGGAATTCACTACGTGACATCCAACTACCAATAGAAATTAAGACATGAGCGTGTCGCCACTGTCTTGTATAAAGTCACTGTAGACCCTAATACAGTGACTTTATACAAGACAGTGGCGACACGCTCATGTCTAATTTCTATTGGTAGCTGGTTGTCATGTGGTGAATTCCGCCATTAAGAGGCTAATTGTGTTTGTTTTCTATTGGACGCACAGAACAGAACAGAAGAATTAGTTTTCTGTGCACAGAACCATAGAAATTATAACTTGTTAGGTTAGTATTATGAAGAAAATGACAATTGTCTATGGTTAATATCAAAGATGTATATCTATGCACCATAGAAATAATAATTGTTTAGTAAATCTATGCTATGCACAGAACATAAATCATAACCAATCTGTCACTGTGTTCAGAATTTTAACCTCCAATAATCTGACATTAGCCTCTTAATGGCGGATTTCGGCTCCGTGTCGCCACTGTCTTGTATAAAGTCACTGTAGACCCTAAAAATTATGAGTTTGCCACATAGTTCTAAAGCCGGGTTTAGACGAAGCGCACCCACTCGCGAGTCAAACCTCGTCACCTACCCGCGCACCAAAACTCATCCTCGCGCCAGTGTTCACACTACGCGCTGGATTCGCCTAGAAGGGTGAGCCAGGATGAAGGCGAGGTATACAGATGTGGAAGAAACGGATGGAAACACAGGAGTTTCAGTGTTAAATTCACGCTGGTTCGGAGTCCAGTGAAGCAGTGGAAGAATCGAAACCTCGGAGCGATGCGATGTTGAATAAGCGGCTGGTCTTTTGTAATGGCAATCTGTAGTGAGTGGGGAGGCGCGCAAGCAACGACCTAGGATCGAATATCGAATCAGTAAGACGCCAACGGGAGATGGATAACATCGCATGACTATTGAAAATGATACGACACATGGACACATTTTCTCCCTCTTATGGGCGCCTTGGGCGGAAGTTATTTGCCTCAATGAATGAACAATAATTTTCCTGTGAAAATTAAATTCAGGTTCTTTTTCGTCATAATGGTTGAAAATAAAATAAATTCTACGAAAAACAAAATAAATTCAACGAAAATAAAAATATGAAAAACAGAAATTAATCTGTTATAAAGATTTAATCTCATATCTCGGAGAAGATTCGGCGTACTTGCTATTTTGGAACAAAGTTGGATATTTGGACCTTAATTCAATAATGTTCGTCGCTCTTTCAATTTCTTGCCAATACACCATATTTTTAGATATCCCCAAAGAAAGAAATCATTGGGAAATAAATCTGGAGATCTGGGGAGCCATTTGATGGTTCCGTTTGTGGTCAGAAAAAGTCGTTCTTAGATATTGTGTAACTACGCTTGCGTTATGACTTGGGTATTTATTCTGTAATGGATCGAAATATTTTGCAGCGTTTAGGTTACCATCGATGAAAAATTGCTCTATCATGTAATTACCCAGCATTCCTGTCCAAACATTAAGTTTTTCAGGATACTGGGTACGCACAGGAATACTCAGGTGCTTATTCTCCTTAGACCAATATCTTGAGTTAGTTTTCTATGCAATGAAAACGATGACTCATCCATGAATAAGATATTGCTCAGAAAGAAACTAATCTCATTCTCTTTTCCATCATCTTTTCCCAGAATTCCATTCTTTTGAAATGGTCTTCTGGAAAAATTTCCTGAAAGGTTGCACCTCATAACATTTGTAACCATTTTTTTTCAAAATATTCCGAACAGTTCTATCGCCCAATCGACTTGCTGTGCAATTTTCTGCTAGAAGAAGGTGCACTGGTTTTAACAGCAGCACACACATCCACTTCTCTTGCCAAACGAATGCTGGGTAATTACATGATGGACCAGTTTTCATCGATGGTAACCTAAACGCTACAAAATATTTGGATCTATTACAGAATCAAATTATTCCGACAGTTCGACAGCTACCAATTAATTAATTTTTATTTTCAAACCAGTATGACGAAAAAGAACCTGAATATTAATTTTCACAGAAATTATTTGTTTCATTCATTGAGGCAAATAACTTCCGCCCATGGCGCCCATAGAGTGGAGAAAATGTGTCCATGTGTCGTATTCATTTTCAATAGTCATGCGATGTTATCCATCTCCCGTTTGGCGTCTTACTGATTCGATATTCGATCCTAGGTCGTTGCTTGCGCGCCTCCCCACTCACTACAGATTGCCATTACAAGAGCCAGCCGCTTATTCAACATCGCATCGCTCCGAGGTTTCGATTCTTCCACTGCTTCACTGGACTCCGAACCAGCGTGAATTTAACACTGAAACTCCTGTGTTTCCATCCGTTTCTTCCACATCTGTATAGTAATCAGCCTGGTATAAAGTCCGTGACGACAGCTTCTGTTGAGTACCATGAATACTCGCCAAAAACAATTGGGAGTGAAAGGGTTAAGATCCTGATCACACTCAGCTCACTTCCACTGCACGTAGCAGGAATTGGGCAGGGAAGGGGCAGCGGCTGAATGTAATCACTATACTTCCCTGCTGCATGCCGCGAATCCTCATGTTGCCTCATGCTCCCCGAATTGGCGGTTTTTCGGACGGAAGTCAAAGGAACTGGCAATACGGGCGCAGTGAGTGATTACATTCAGCTAGGTTGCTGCTGCTGCGCTGAGAAAAGATCGCCCTACGCTCTCACGAAATTTAATAATTTTTACGAAAATACTGTTTTTATTATTATCGAAAAATGTCCAAGATGGAATGGAGTAATGAAAATGAAAGAGGCGATGAATAGTTGTGAAAAAATATATTTTCCTATCTTTTATTCAACTTCATTGTTAAAGTGAGAATTATATTCACGCTTTTTTATCTGTATTTGTTACCTTGATAAGATCACTGAGATTAATGTTAATAGCTCTGCACAGTTCAGGGACAATAATTGAGATAATTGATTCTGAAATTTTGAATAGATAGTGTAAACTTATCCTTGTGGCCAAGAATCGCAGAGTTATCGCCAATCTAAATTTTGGGGAATTGCCATTCTCAATCTCGTATCTCCTTTTTTTATCATCAGTTGAATTGAGTTCAAGAGAAATCCAAAATCTGCAGGTGACATTCTGCAAAAATTGATAAATTCTCCAGATCCTTCACAAGTCATTTCATTCAAAAACTTTCCATCCCATTCATGTATACGAAACATCGAATAATTGTAGATTGTAGTCACAAATTGAAATAATATAATAATATTTAGAACTACTCATACTTCATACTTGTATTGCAATGAACATTTCAATTAAACGAGTAGTGATCAGGGTACGAATATGTCTATTGAAAATTTTGCTTACAATTATGAATTTTTCAGGAATATTTTGCTTGGTTTGAACTGATACCTCCTGTAACGTTAACATACAATGAGTTTTTCCTGAAAATGGCGTTAAAAAAATTCAAGAAAAGCCCCGAACAGGTGCTTTTGAGCGCTCGTCTATTATAGTGAAGCAATAATTCTATCACATCAAAATTGTATGGGACTTGAGATTCATGCAAAGTATATGAATGCAAAATCTAAGCACGACCGGATTTATATTCTGAAATTATTCAAAAATGAAATATGTAAAAATCCAGTAGGTAATATCATTAAATTAAATTATATGGTCAACATTATGGCCACAAAATTTTGCAAAAGGCTTATTATGGGCATTTGCATGTGGCCGCAAAATTTCATATCGATTGGTTTTGTTTTGTCTGAGATATGGCGGGACGAAAATTTGAATGGCCATATTTATGGAACACCCTGTACGATTTGGCTGGTTAACGAACTTCTCAAGTGTCTAGGATAAACCCTTCCGAACTCACGAACACAATTGAGTTTGATTCGTCATCAATGAGTAGAACCCTATCGTTTGAGACCGTTTTCGGCTCAAAATTCGTTACTTACAGACACACACCGAAAATTATTATTGTAAATTGTATTGTATTGAGCTGTATAAGAATATAGATAAAAATATACCATCTTTGGCTATATTCGTCGATCTAGCGAAAGCATTCGATACAGTGACCCATGAAAAGCTACTGGAGAAAATATATAACTATAGATTCCGTGGACCAGTGTATGAACTCATCAGAAACTATCTTACCAACAGAAAGCAAAAAGTAATTGTAAAGGATGAATATAGTCAGGAAAAAATGATAACTTACGGAATTCCACAGGGTACAGTTCTGGGACCACTTCTCTTCCTTATTTACATAAATGGTCTACTAGAGATGGGAACTGCAGGTGAAGTGATAAGTTTCGCAGACGATGCCGTGGTTATATACAAAGGTTCATCTTGGTCGGACCTGTTGTGTACAGTAACGAGGGATTTTGAGAAGATAATTAACTGGTTAAAACTAAATAAACTTACTTAAAACGCAACCAAAACCAAATACTTACCGTTCACATCAAGTAAATCTAGAGCTGATGACCTTGGAGATTTATACATAAATGAGGAGTTGATTATATCGAAAGCATCCTCCGTGAACTACCTGGGCATAGTAGTCGATCAACATTTGAAATGGGATCAGCACATGGTTTATTTAACTAATAAACTACGCGGTATCTTGTACAAGTTCAAATATATGAAAAAAAATATCAACAGTTTGAAACACCTGAAAATACTGTATAATGCTTTTGTACAATCCCAGTTATCATATGGTATTATCGGCTGGGGTGGAGTTCTGGATTGTCATAAAAAAGATTGGATGTAATACAAAAATATTTTCTCAAAATAATTCATGGAAAAAAATTAACTTTTCCCACTAAGGACCTCTATGAAATAGCCAAAGTTCCTGATGTCAGACAGGTGTATGCTCAGAAAATCATAATGAACAAACATGCGGAGGAAAAATTTTGCTTAAACCGTCTAATCATCAATATAGGACAAGAATCACTGGAAAAAATTTTCAACGCCCAAGAACGAAGAAAACAATTAATCGAAGATGTTTCACCTATATCGCCCCAAGACTGTCCTCGCTAGTGCCCCAAGAAGTGATGAACTTGAGACATAAAATACCTTTCAAAAGAGAAGTAACAAAATGGATAATTAATTTCGATCGAACTATTTTGCATAAGGTTATAAATCAGACCCATCAATGAATACTTCACTAATAGTTGAAAAAGGAATTTTACACTTCTGCTACCCGATCATGACATGTTTGCCGCCAGATCTTGACACATTCACTACCCGATTTAGACGAACCCGCTGCCCGATTTTGACTGTCTCCATAATCTAAAATAGAGCACATATCTACATATAGATTAATTGTTTTTTATTTTTGCGGTGATTTTTGGAAAAAAATTTATGTTGATATTACTGTATACAGTTAATGTAAATAATTAACTCACAGTATTATAGAGTTTTTTATGTACTAAATGTTCTGAATAAACTCTCTTATTATTATTATTATTAAAGCCTGTCTATCCTCAACGTGTAAGTGTTTAGTGCAGTTTATGGTCCGGCGGAGTCTTTGGGACCCTAACTAACTACTTAACTTGACGCTATCGGGAGATGATTAACGATTTTTTTATGACCGGAATCTGATTGTATGGATCTGAACAACGGTTACTTCAACAAGACAGCGCTACGTGCCACACAAACAACTAAACCGTTGATCGAGCTTTTACGGAAAAAGCTTGGTGTCGGGAAGGACTCCGCCAATAGCCCAGTGTCGATTCAATACCTCAAAGACTGAATTCGTGAGGCTATCGAGTACATAGAGCAGCCACACTTCTCGATTTTGTTATGGAAAATTTCATTAAAAAGATATTGTTCTTGTTGTTGGTCGTGGTGGTTATTTGCATGATTTTATTTTCCACTATAAATTAACGGCATGAAATAAACATCCGATCATTTATTTCAAAAATTATCATTCTTTCTTCGAATATCAGAATGACACATCTAACCAGAAAACCCTGTATTGGCGAATCCAAAAATCTAGACGCCCTCGAACCTACTTTGTCAGTACTGTTCTACTGTTCAGTTTGGTTGTCTCGACTTACGAAGAGTTTTTTATCATTATTTGGAGTATTTATATTGTGATTATTGTTATATTGTACTGGATTTTGCAGCAGAAATATTGAGTCAGGAGAAATATCCGAAAAGGTATTTACCTATATCAGTGCTTTCGAAAGAATATAATATAGAGATTTAGGTTGAAAGACTCTGTTTGGAGCTAAGTTTTTCAGTTCACGATTCAGAAATGCAATTTTATAGTTTTTAACTACAGGGTTGTGCATTAATTCATTATAATAATCTACAATAATCTAGAATTTTTTATAATGAACATTATTTTCATTCACATCTTAGTGAACAAATGGAACAAAGTTCTTCTAATCGTGAAAGAACAGTGCATAACTGTAACTGTTGTGTTTTGAATGGTTCATCGACAAAAAGCAAGAATAGGACTATACATTTTCACAGGTTTCCTAAGAAAAATCATCAGTTCATATCACCAAGCCTTTGATGTACTAGAATAGGTTGATACAAGAAAAGCATGGATAAACAAATTGTTGACCTACTTCATATATCATGGGGTTTCCCAGTTAGTAAAGCACTAGTTTGAAGGCAAGATGCCATTATTTTCATGGAGCAAAAAACATCATTATTAATTTTTTCATCTATTATGCCTGTAGAATCACACTTTCTATACACTTTATTTGATAGATTTGAAATAAAATACTTCAACTCAACTCAGTGTAAGTATTTACTTTCCCAGTCAAACTATATATACGAATGATACATGTGTTACGTTTTGTAAATAAATACCTGTAGTCACTTCCCGATCCAGTTATTAGTCATCTCTCAACTTCAAGAGTCTATACCTAGTTCAACTACGTGGGGATCTGAATACGTTTTGGCAGTCCATACACTACATCTCTTCCTTAATTAGATAATTGTTAAATTATCCCAAACTTGAAAAAATCTCTCTCAATATCATTATGGTATTAGCAGCAGTTATATTCGCATTATGTGAATTTCTTTATAGCGGCTTTAATAATCGACTATCACGAAGAGGTATTCTCCTTTTGATAAAGGACCAATAACTACAATGCCCACCAATATTAGGTGCTTACACTTGAGTACTTGTTCACCTACTATATTATAATTTATTAACAGGAGATATTATCTGCTACAATTTGCCGATGATACAGTATTAGTGAGTCATGCTAACAGTATACAAGAAGCTATGGAACAACTACAAGCTCTAATAGACAGAACATCTTTATGGTTCAATAAATGGAGACTCCGTCCGAACCCAACAAAAAGTCATCTATTGGTCTGTAATCATAGATTAAGAAGCACCTCCCCAAATGTAAAGTTATACAATCAAAGAATCCGACCTGAAAATAACATCAAATATCTCGGTATCAACCTGGACAGTAAGATAAATTTCAATCACCATGCAGGACAAATTAAGAAAGCCACAATTTCCAGAGCTGCACAATTCAGAGGACTTACATACAAACAAAAAGGTATAAACTACAAAACAGCTAGTACAATTTATAAGATGATATGCAGACCCCTTATTGAATATGGACACATACTATTCCTCAACAGCAGAAACCCAGTACAGAAAAGATTTAAAGTGGCAGAAACATCAGCGCTGAGAAAACTCTTCAAATTAAGGCACCCATCAAATCCTCTCTATAACCCATCCAACGACCTTCTGTACAAAACCACCAATATTGTACCTATAGACGAGAGATCAACAATACTAGCTAAGAAATTCTGCAAATCTAAGAAAAATATGAGTATTTTTAAACACCTCTGCCTTCAGCGAGAAGATAACCCAACAGATACAGGTACCCAGAAAAGACTCTATGGGAGACACTACAACACACAACAAACAAGACTCCACACAATAGATACATCAGATTTTAATAGCTATCCAATATATGTATATAATTATTAATTACTTAATTCATTGTAGAAAGAAAATTATTATGTATCATGGGCTGAAGGACCTCGGTCGATGGCCATTTGTAAGAGTTCTTACAATAAAGCACTTTTATTATTATTATTTATTATATTATGCATCTTTAATTGGGTGCAGCCCCCAAATAATTGAAAACGGTGTTCAAGCTCAAATAGTGCACCATTGTTCCTGTTGAAATACATATTGTCTATTTCGCCAAGGGTTAGACTGAAAAAACCAATTTTTTCACCTTAATTTTATAACTTTATACAGCATTAACCACAATCCACTTATTCAATTTCAATATGTCCAAAAAAAAATACTCGTCCGAAATTTAAACCTTGTACATGGGCAACCCAAAATGTTGGGCCTCTTCCGGGGTGGCGCCCTCTAACGATGTTGCCCAATATCCTCCAATAAAAATTGAACCGGAGTAACCAAATATCTTCTCTTTAAACAATGGTAAAGAGGTTTCTACTTCGGCTATGAAACTATGTATGTATACTCCGTTCACGAAAGGTTGAGCCGTCGGTTGGCTATGGAAATTTGGCATATTCCACTGTGTTTGTTGAAATTTTAGGTTATGTTCTTTATTTTCTTGTCAGATTGATACGCAATGTTGTCAATATTGCATAGAGTTCTCTGATAACTCGCAAGCTCGTCGGACGAGGTCGAGTATATGAGGCAACGTTGACTTCATTTTACTTTATGACAGTAAATACTGCCAACTTCAGATAAATAAAGAAACGCCTACTATGTGCTCAATCTTTCGTGAACGGACTATATATTTTTATGACGTGAAGTTTGAAGAATCGAAACCGAGTAAATTCCAACACATGTTCGTTGATGTTGAATGAACATTGAATAAAGTATGCCAGGGTTCCAGTAAGCAATTTTATTACTTCGATAATTACGGGGTCTGTTTATGTTATACGATTCTACTTTTTCTATTCTACGATAAAGATATAGTGAAGAGAATGAGTTTGGAATTTGAATCGCAGTTGAAGGCAAGATATGAAATTGGAAAAATTTAATATAAGAATAATTCTAGGTTTTTGCAATTTTTTTAATCGCAAAACGTGAATATATTTGGTTGGACTTTATTGTAAACTAGTTTTTTTTGAAAGCCATGAATTCTTCTCTTAACAAATGCGACAAATATTAGTACCAACGTGAAGTCTTTGCACTCACGAGAAAAATACCTATGATTAAAACATTACCTATTTGAAAATTTATCGCAGCGAAATTCAGGCGTTTTCCTTGATTTTAAATTATTTCGGTTCAGAGTTTCGGAATACTGACAATACTGTTATATAATATTATTGGTAATATTATTTCGTATCGCGATGTCACTGAAAGGAAGAAAAAATATGTTTTTTGTTTCTCTTGTGTTAAATGTTTGAGTCAACATCGACTTTGGCGGCAATAAATCGTATCCCTGATGACGAATTCGTGGTCAAATTCAATATATCCGATTGGAGTGAATTTTATTTTGTGAACGAAAATTGATATATTCAATATATTTTATATTAATGTTCATGCAAAATTCCAAAAAGATCACATTGTGTAAACCAATTGAAATTTGAAAAAAAGAATCGCTATGTATATTTCCCATATAATAAGATATTCGATTCAAGTGAAATTTATTTTGTGTATGAAGATTGATATACTGAATGTTTATGCAGTATTTTAAGAGCTTCGCATCATCTGAACCATAGATTTAATTTTTCAAATTGTCAAGTTTTTACATATTCCAGTTTTTTGATTATTTCCAGAACATTATTCCGTTCGTGCTGAGATTTTGCATTAATATATCGAGTATAACTCTCTAAGTCCTTTACAAATTTTTGAGGTAATAGCCTCTTTGCTCCGCCAACGAACGAGCGCTTGAGAGCACCTGCTAGAGGCTTTCTTAAATTTTTAATACTTGTATTGCAATGAAAATTTCAATTAAATGAGTAGTGATCAGGGTACGAATGTGTCTATTAAAAAACAAATAATTCTGCTTACAATTATGATTTGAACTGATACCTCCTGTTACGTGAACAATAGAGTTAAAAAGATTCATGAAAAGCCCTGAACAGGTGCTTTTGAGCGCTCGTCTCGTATTCTGGAACTTATTCAAAAAATGAGATATGTAATCAGTAATATCATTAAATTAAATTATATGTTTAACATTATGGCCACAAAATTTTGCAAAAGGCTTATTGTAGGCATCTTGCATTTGGCCGCAAAATTTCATATCGATTGGTTTTGTTTTGTCTGAGATATGGCGTTACAAAAGTTTTGAATGGCCATATGTTGTGGAACACCTTGTACGATTTGTCTGGTTAACGAACTTCTCAAGTCTCTAGGACAAAACCTTCGAAAGTTATCGTGCTGACGGCCGGCCCCACGGACAGAATTGAATTTGAATTCGTTTATTACAGACACAACCCGAAAATTATTGTCGAAACCATGTCTATCCTAAACGTGTATATGTTGAGTGCAGTTTATGGTCCGGCGGAGTCTTTGGGACATTAACTAATTACTTAACTTGACGCTATGGAGAGATGATTAACGATTTTTCATGACCGGAATTTGATTGTATTGATCTGGACAATGTTCACTTCAACGAGGCAGCGTTACGAGCCGCACAACAAACTAATCCGTTGATCTAGCTTTTACTGAAAAATATTCGTGAAAACGAGGACTCCGCCAATAGCCCATTGTCGATTCAAAACCTCAAAGATGGAATTCGTGAGGCTATCGAGTACATATGGCAGCCACTTTTCGATTTGGTTGTGAAAATTTTCATTAAAAAGATATTGTCCTGTGAGCGTGGTCGTTGTGGTCATTTGCATGATGTTATTTTCCACTATATATTAACGGCACGAAATAAACATCCTATCCTTTATTTCAAAAACTCATTTTTCTTTGAATATCAAAATGACACCTCTAACTGGAAAACCCTGTATATGCACAACAAAGTAATTTTGAGCTTATAAGCGCTTGTTCAAACTGGGAAAATTCATACCTGAATATCATAAAAGCTGTTGGTTTCATTCTATTTTTTATGAACTGTTCAACTTTCCTTCTCAAATCCTAAACGTTCTTTGAAAAATGCAAGTTTTGAAATGTTCCTTTTGCGAGTTATCGTAAATACGATGGCTTCGAGAAAAGGCCCTGTGCTACAATCTGCCATGAATACGGAGGGCCACATGAAGGTAAACAAGAAAACATTATCGGTTTTCCCCCATTAGTAACGAATTTCCAAAATTTCAGGTTGGCTGGATTTATATTAAACGTATTGCTGGAACGTATCCGCCTCCGCCGCCTCTCTGACGCTCGGATAATTGTAACCGAGTATTACATTATCATTCTCTACCCATAAGTAACCAATTCCCACAATTTCAAGGTGGCAGGGTTCCAAGTAAAAATATTGCTGGAACGCCCCCGCCTCCGCCGCCTCTCTGAAGCTGAGATATTTGAAACCGAGTACCTACTACATTTTCATTCTCTTTCCACAACGCCTCCTCACGGCTAGAGAGCTGTACCCGAGTACATTTTCCTATTTTATGCATAAAATAATAATTTTTTGAATTGTGGAGTCCGTAGATGGTAGAAACAAAATGTTGGTGATATTTATTGCTAAAGGTACTCGGGTATTGAACGGTTTGCGTGAACTTATACACACTTTTCCAGCCACGGTTTTTGACGTGTATACTGTCGATGTTGGGATAGAGGACAATGGTGCGTTATTTAGTCACAGTGTTGCCAGATGTATCTCATTTATGATAATGAGATTAATTCCAACTTACACATGGAAAAACACGAACGAGTGATTTGTTTTTTACTATCTAATTAGCAATATCTAAAACTTTTTTAGTGTCCGTCGAAATATAAGGGAAAAATTAAAAACTGACCAGCCACGGTCTTAGCGATAACTGTGCAGGGGGTTATCCGGGGGCGGTGAGTTCTCAACAAAATTTTTTTGCATAGTATTTCGAACACAGATATCAAATCTATTGAGACATTTTTTTGGGCGTCCGTCGAAGATCGAGAAAAAAATTAAAAACTGACCAGCCAAGGTTTTAGCGATAACTGTGCGGGGGGTTATCCGGGGGCGGTGAGTTCTCAACAAAAATTTTTTTGCATAGTATTTTTAACACAGATATCAAATCTATTGAGACATTTGTTTGAGCGTCCGTCTAAAAACGAGAAAAAAATTAAAAACTGACCAGCCACGGTTTTAGCGATGACTGTGCGGGGGTTTATCCGGGGGCGGTGCGTTCTCAACAAATTTTTTTTGCACCGCCCTCGGATAGCCCCCCGTAAAGTTATCGCTAAAACCGTGGCTGGTCAGTTTTTAATTCTTTTCCTGTATTTCGACAGACGCCCAAAAAATGTCTCAATAGATTCGATATCTGTGTTCGAAATACTATGCAAAAATTTTTTGTTGAGAACGCACCGCCCCCGGATAACCTCCCACACAGTAATCGCTAAAACCGTGTCAGTTTTTGATTTTTTTCTCGCACTTCGACGGACGCCCAAAAAATGTGTCATTAGATCTGATATCTGTGTTAAAAATACTATGCAAAAATTTTTTGTTGAGAACGCACCGCCCCCAGATAACCCCTCGCACAGTTATCGCTAAAACCGTGGCTGGCCAGTTTTTAATTTTTTTCTCGTACTTCGACGGACGCCCAAAAAATGTCTCATTAGATTTGATATCTGTGTTAAAAATACTATGCCAAAAATTTTTGTTGAGAACGCACTGCCCCCAGATCAGTATTAATATCGTTCGGTTTTTGTAGAACAACCCCAATCAATACCTATGAGAAAAATATGACATGAATAAATTTATTCCTGAAAAACTTTTAAGGTTTTCACTCCCAGTTTCCAAACAGAAATAATTCAAAAATTTTAATTAAAATGAAATGCTCCTGCGAAAATTTTTGCACTAATTTGTCAGGAGCAAATTGGTATTGAAGAAATTGTTGGCTAACAGTAAAACTAAAAATGGAAATGAATGAAAAGGACATTGTAACGTTTCGGTGTCTATATGCTTTTCATTAATTCCCTTTTTTAGTTTTACTGTTAGGCAACAATTTTTTCAATACCAATTTGCTCCTGACAAACTAGTGCAAAGATTTTCTCAGGAGCACATCATTTTAATTAAAATTTTTGAATTATTTCTGTTTCAGAGACTGGGAGTGAAAACTTAACCCAAATAGACCTACCGTTCCGTATAAAGAACACCTATCTAAAAGTTCCCTATTCACGCTTATAATGAAGAAATATTTTGGCCCTAAGGTTATCACTTGAAATAATGCAGTTTTCAGCTCTGAATATAACCTACAAAGTTTTTCAGTGCTTAGATTAACTTGAAATCGCAGTGTTTTTCGGAAATTTATTAGCCCTTTCAATACCTCATTATGTCCAGCTATAAATTTTTTCATACGTTTATAATTCATCGCTTTTGCTAATGAAATTATTTGTATATACACAATTTCGAATCCTGACTTTCGCTACGCGAATGAGACCGTTCTTTTAAAGAAACGGTAGGATTTTGATTTGTGACTTACTATAACCCATGGTGGAATAAAACAATGTTTTCTTCCACCATGTTACAGCTGATGGAATAAGGCGCTGACTTTGGACATTGAGTATTTCCCAAATTTTCAAGAAGTAGTGGGTCCTCCAAACAAAGTTCCAATGGGTATATTCAAATATTTCATTGATGACACTATTTTGGAACTATTGGTAGACAGTTCCAATATACAGGGTGACTGATGACGTAAGGGACAACGGCTTACTGGAGATAGATGAACTCAAACTGAATGAGGATTGTGGGTTTAAATGTTCCATAAGGCTATTATTTTCAGAGATACAGGATGTTTTTTGCAAAAGCGCTGAAACTATGAACTACCATATCTTCGTCAATATGGAAAATTTTTCGCTGAAATTTGGCAAGCTTTTTACTATACATATTCTCCATCAGAACGTGAAGAAGCCTCATACTCGAAAGAGTACCTTTTCAATTATCATGCATTGTGAATCAATTCATTTATCACACAATTAAACTTTGTTCCTCAAAAACCTACCGTTCCTTTAAAAGAATACCTACAATTTCAATTTTTTGCTGAAAAAAAGTACACAATGAATCTTGAACTATGAAAATTCTTCATTTCAGCTATAACAAAAAACATTTATTATTGAAATTAACAAAAAAAATTCAGGTCTATTTGGGTAGAAAATTTTTTCAGGAATAAATTTATTCATGTAAATTTTTTCCTATAGGTATTGATTGGGGTTGTTCTAGAAAAACCGAACGATATAAATCGTTTTTCGATCTAGATGTTCACAGTTCATATCATTGAATAAATATATAAATTGGATAATATAAAACTCACGTCTCTTGTATGAATAGTTATGTAAATTAAGAGATATTTAAAGTTCTAGTGTATGCCATCAGCCATTAATGATATGAATTGACGCAATTATTGCAATGAACTCGTTATCATTCACGTCTCTTTCAATGATCTGGTGGCGAAACTTAATACAAAGATATTGAATAGAATACCATTCTGTTTATGAGACTTCGAAAACTTTGTTATGGTCCCACATAATTCAGTCGGCTTTCATTATGAAACTTATTCCATTATTGTGTTATTCAGATTAATATCATTAATAAGTTAGTCCTGTCACATTCGATGTTAGTACCTTAGCTTCTATATCTCGCATTGAAAAGGTTCCCATTTATTATATTATAGATAGAATATATTTGTGAGAAATCTTTCAATATTTTCGTATAATGAAGTTGGAGGAGGATGGTATAGAAATTTACCAAAAAATTTCCAAGTTACCAGGTGAATCGTATATATTCATTTATTCTACTAGGCATCTGCCACACTTATTTTATTTTATTCATTCGATCATATGTGTTCAGTATCAAATTCAACACAAAAGAGTACCTTCTTGGATTTTTAAAATTTTCATGCCCTCGTTTTGCTCATCACTCAGTTTATTTTGCTCACCTATGTACATTGAGCTATCGGCAATTCAAAGTGCCCTACTTGTGTTTCATTACACCAGCAATGCCGATATTGGTGTCATTCAGAGAAACTGATTTCAGTTTTGAAAAGAGCTAAACGCAGATACGTCATTCTCTTTTGGGAAAATCTTTCAGAGTATAAGTGAGCAAAATGAACGGATTGGTGAGCAAAACGAGAACTTTCGAATGACACAAATATCTGCATTGCTGGTGTAATTAAACACAAGTAGGGCACTTTGAATTGCCGATAGCTCAATGTACATAGGTGAGCAAAATACTATTTCAGTTCTTTTTCTATTCCAATTATGCCAAATTGAGGTCATTTTCATTTTCGGACATGTCCATGAAACGCCTAACCACTAATGGTTAGTGATTTGTAATTTGCTTGGGAGCACTTTGATGTGCTCAAGAGCTCTTTACAGATAACAGATTTAATCTTGGGTGGGGAAGACCTTTCTTTGTTTTTAGGTCCACCGAATGACAATCTCTGTACTTCCGAAATATTTGCGTACAGTTCGCTGTTATATTATATTAAACTTAATATAATATTCTTGATTTCAAGCAATCAGTAGCAATCTCATCTACGAATAAGGAAAAATTGAGCAATGAGAATTTTTTTATTCATTTATTAGAGAAATTCAAAAATATTTTTTACTTATGGTAGATCATTCCTCCCTTCAGAACTCAGAAAATTTCAATTACTTCTGCTGCAGATCTATCAAGAAATTATCCAAATACTATCATATCATTGGTGCTTGACGAATGGAATAATTTTCATTTAAATATCTATGTGTACTTTTTCTTTTTATGATTCATCACACACTCTTGTTGTTATTCAAAACATCCGAAATTCGAAATAACATCTTTCTAGAAAGATTCATTCGTTTCAATGTTATCAAGTAGGTACAAAAAGAAACTACAAACTCAAAATACAGAATACTGTCTGAAGTTGAATGGTCGATTATCATTGATTCATGACAATAAAAAGAATATTTCCACTCAAAACTTAAGTTAACTGAAACGATATGATACAAATTCATTTCACGAAACAATCATGTTAATTGATTAATTCTCTTTCAGATATCAAGAAGAATAAAAAAGATCAGCTCAAACTTTTGATTCAGATGACGTTCAACATAATGAATTTTCCACTTGTCAGATTTTGGCTCTTCTGTATATTTTGTCAATATACATTTGCAACTGTCATAACGTTACATCTCATGTTGAGCAATTTTGATAAGGAAACCGTTTTGAAATACGGTGCATTTTTTGGAATACAGATATTCGTAAGTAGAGCTACCTTAACACATGCGTCTAAGCGATTGGTTGTGAAACCCTTCATTCCCTGTATAATGAAATAATGGCAATACTGTTTCTAGTGATTATAAATTCGACAGTTGGTGGTATATTGGTGGTGTGTACGTTTTACCATTTCACAATAAATAGACTTACTCGAAATTTTATTTTGAAAAGCATGGTTCCTTCGCCTTCGTTATCGATCGTGTCTTACATTCATTTCACGGTGGGCATAATCATCCATTAGAGCAAGTTTTTCGAAAAACAATGGATCGTTTTCGTACTAAACACATAGTTGATAATACGCATCCTCAAATACGTACTGTGGGCAGAAGGAGTCTTTGCTGCGGTGGAGCGTACTCTTGAAGAATTTATTCCTGAAAATAGTCGTAGTTCATTATTTGTGAGATAACTACGTGACCTAGTATCAAGAAAAACTCTTCGTAAATTACCATGCTTGCTCTATCTATGATGCTACGGATGTGGAAACTTGCTTAAATGCAGATGCATCTTGGATTTTCTATTTGAGCTTTGAAAGAACAATTATGGTGGAAAAATCATTCCACGTATTTTTTTGAATTTCATTCAGCCAACTTGAATATTTTCATCAGAAAGTTAGGGGACTGTTTAGGGTTTTGTCGTCGGTAAAATTACTTCAGGAACAAATAGCCTAATCGTGTTCGTGATGATTGAAATAAGACACAGGGTAAAATATATACAGCTGGTGTATTTCTTCGTGGACTGAAGCTGGTTACTTACGTTGTTCGAGAACGAGTGATACGAGTACGAGAGTGAATAATAATACTTACAGGCTACGGTGCGATAGTTACTAATACTATTATTACTAGGTTTGAGACTGACTCATACTATTATTACTAGGTTCGAGACTGAATCATACTATTATTGACTTACAACTTAAAATTCGGGGGTATATAAACCCTAAAATATCCCAGGTAGTTGGGATAACCGATAGGGGGGATGAGCAGCGTTGTCACATTGAAACACGGTGGAAAAAATACGTTCAACAGGGACTGAGATCGAAAACTTTTGTGGTTCATGAGACCTGGTTGTCTTATGATATTTTAAGCTCTTCGCCATGAAGCCTCTCGTCCTCGGGTTGAGCCATTGTCGGTCGGTTTTCAGTCGCGCATCAGAGAAACCTCGCTGTGTCGTTTGAACAAGCAGACTCTATTCGAGGCTGATTACTTCCTCGCCTTTTCGTCCTGGCTCACCCTTTCAGGCGAATCCAGCGCGTAGTGTAAACACTGGCGCGAGGATGCATTTTGTTTCGCGAGTAGGTAGCGAGGTTTGACTCGCGAGTGGGTGCGCTTCGTCTATTCCCGGCTTTAGAAAGGATCGAGACTAAGACCTAAAGCCGGGAATAGACGAAGCGCATCTACTCGCGCACCAGCCTCGCTTCCGCTCCCTAGCATAGTGTAAACATGCTCCTCGCCATGAAGCCCCTCGTCCTCGGGTTGAACCATTGCCGGTCGGTTTTCAGTCGCGCATCAAAGAAGCCTCGCCGTGTCGTTTGAATAAGCTCCTGGAGATAGTCGAGTCTGATCGAGTCTCAGACTCTGTACGAGGCTGATTACTACCTCGCCTTCCCATTATGGCTCACCCTTCCAAGCGAATCCAGCGCGTCGTGTAAACACTAGCGAGAGGATGAGTTTTGGTGCGCGAGTAGGTGGCGAGGTTTGACTCGCGAGTGGGTGCGCTTCGACTAAATTCAGCTTAACAAGTGGATCGAGAGGTGGTAGCGAACCAAAATTCTTACATCCTGTTTGTTCTTAAGCCGGTAATAGACGAAGCGCCAAGGTTTACACTACGCGCTGGATTCGCCTGAAAGGGTGAGCCAGGATGAGAAGGCGAGGTAGTAATCAGCCTCGTATAGAGTCTGAGACTCGACCAGACTCGACTAGCTCCAGCAGCTTGTTCAAAAGACACAGCGAGGCTTCTTTGATGCGCTACTGAAAACCGACCGGCAATGGCTCAACCCGAGGACGAGATGCCTCATGGCGAGGAGCATGTTTACACTATGCGTGGGAGCGGAAACGAGGCTAGTGCGCGAGTAGGTGCGCTTCGTCTATTCCCGGCTTTAGAGCGTTTCAAAATTGCAGCTCTAAAAAAATGAATTTTATTTTTTGATGATAATTCTTCTAATTTTCAGAATTTTATCACTATGCCTCAGTTTCTGAATAACAAGAGCGACCACCACGTTAAGTTTCGTTATACAGGATGTTTCATGAAGCTGTTTAAGTAACTGAATGTTACATTGTTAGTGACTTTGGGACCAGCCTGAGTTTTTCAAAATATGATACTTACCAGAGACTACAGTTGTCTCTGATGATACCTTGAAGTATGTCGACCTCTGTAGGAAATTTCATTAATGTACAAAGAACAGTTGCACTGCAGATTTCATACAATTTTTCCTTGAAACTTACGTAGTTATAGCTTTGCTGTCAAGTACAAGAGAGTGATCGAAACCCAAATAGATGCATAACTTTATTAAAGGATCCTTTTATAAAAGATCCCTTTACGCTGGTCTGACATTTGAGCTATCGAAACGACTTATTTCCTGTCAACTTTATTAAGCATTTTCTTTATTTTGACACTTGTGACAAGTCATGTGTTGCCGAAGATACTTTGTTGAAATATTCGGATAAAAGATTTTTTTGGACCAAAAGATAAATTTCTGCGAATACAAAATAGTATATTATATTATAAGGATTAAAAGTGCATATTTTTTTTACGAGTTAAAATAGGCACTTTTAGTCCGAATAATATAATATACTATTTTTTCTCCAACCAAGTCAAAATTACAATAAAATTGGTTTTAGTCAAAAATCTTTAATAATTTGGTTATAAATTTGAACACATATTAATCATGACAGTGATTGTCAAGTAGGCGTCTGATGCAATTACTTTTAATCCCAGGATTAAAAGTAGCGTTTTTAATCCTAGGATTGAAAGTGTTGCTAAGCAACGAGCAAATTTCTGTACGGTAAGAGAATTTATGACTTTTGCACCTGAAAATAGTACAAAAATGTCAACATTTTTTGATGGTTGGAGAAAAATTACAATTTTGTGAAAACAATTCTAACCAATAACTCGACTTTCGCATACGTCAATCTGACATCAGTTGAAAATGTAAACACACGCGGTCTGTCAAATTTCAAATTGTCAACTTCGCTCTGATTGGTTCAAAATCCGTAGGTTTTAATGTAGTCTCGTCAGCTTTCTAGACAGCGGTGTCCCTGCGCGCTGTAACTTTACCATTTGTTTTGTTTGTATTAATTTCACTCGAAAATTTTTATATTTTCAAATTTTTTGACTTGAATTTTAATTGTAACCGTATTATTTTATATGTTGACAAATATGTATGACGGTCGATTTTTCTGTCCTGTTTTCAACAGCTTTAACAGGACTGCTCCATCGTAAGTTGAACTCATATATTCCCGATATTCTTTCATTTCTTTCCATGAATTTCTCTCTTCCTTCGTTGCAGTCGTCTTGTTACTTGGCTCCCGAAGATGGTGATGTATTAACTATTAACTCACCGAAACTAGTCGAGCGGACGTTTTTCTGCTGTCTGATTAAATAGATAATTATCCTCTCCTCATATTAAAATTAATCCGCGAATTTCTCGGAAATCATGAAAATAACCAAAGCTAGGTTAATGTTTATAAAATCAGGGGGTGAATATAAACATAGAGATCTTGTCCTCAGTTTTGCCTTTATTTAAATCTGAAAAGGCCTATCTATGTACTTCTTTGATATGAGGTAGGGTATGAGCAAGCATCAAAACACAATTTTTCCAATTTAAAATTATTTTGATTATTTAAACCAGTGGAGTCCGTACAGAAGTTCGTCCGAATAAACTTCGTGAAAAAAATGGTACGTCGATGCTTTTTTTCTAATTTAAAATTATTTTCGTAATCGCCACATCATTTAAATAGAATGGTACCTATCTTAAGTTTTTCACCTGCGACGAATACTTTCTGAGATAAAAAATACAAAGCTTTTTCATTTAAGAGAATTACGCAGGTCCGCCGTAAGCGGGCGTGCAAGGCGTGCCCGGCACAAGGGCGGCACGTCCAGAGGGGCGGCAAATCCAGTGAAATTTTTTTTGTAGGGGACCAACAACGTGGTGAGCGGGGTGGGGGGAAAAAGGGGGGGGGTGGTTGTCCAACTCCAACTGCTTTAAAATTTTGCCAACTGTCATAGAAACATAGAAATTTTGCCATATGCGATCGAAACTTTGCAAACTGCTTTGAAATTTCTCCAACTCTGTTCAACATTGGGGGCGACAAGGTCTCTCCATCCCCCTTAGAGAGACTTTTTCTCTGAAGGATCGGGAGGACAGGCGGCCAACATCGATAATTTCCGTATATCCACGGAATTCAGTGAATTCACTGCAGTGTTTCTTTCAGGTATATTTCCGGGAGGGGCACTGCGCCGCCCCCCGAAGTTCCGCAGATGCCTGCCCCCCCTCGGCGAAATACTCAGACCGCCTAGATCCAGTATGGCGTAAAACTTCAAGATCGGAAAATTCACAAATCCGATAAAATGCCCTCCCGGAACTTCGAATTGCGCCATCGGAAAAATTTTTCTGAAAGAAACATCGATTCAGCAAGTTCCTACGGCATCTCTGATTTTGTTGAATATTCTACGAGAAAAACTTGCAGATGTTCTTTTTCGCAATATTACAACCAGGTAGTAGTAGTAGTAGTAGTAATTGAATATTTTCAGTGTCGCCGTATCGTCATAAAAAACTATCTGTTACCAAATTCCGCTCTTTCTACTAGCCGAGTTCAGGTAGGTACGTGATTTTGAAGAGAGAATTACGAAGATAAAGATGATAACAGAATGAGGGTCTTTCTCGGATCAGTTGCACTCTGCATTCGAAATTGAAACTTGTCTCTTGTCTATGATTCGATTCGAACAAATTGTCTTTGCAGAATCTTCCAAAGTGGCCCACGAACTCAATGTAAAAACAGATTTTCCACCAATAAATAAAATCAGACCAAGAAGAAAACCAACACAATTTCAAAAGAACACAGTGATGAAGTTTTATCCAACCCAAAAACCATAAACCGAGTGGCGTACTGGGGGTAATTAACCCCCCCTCCAGGAAAGAGTTTTTCACACTAAATCTTCGAATGGAAACGATCTAACCCCCCCCCCCTTTCCCCGCTTTTCACTTAAGATCAGTTCAGGTCCCTCGCTGAAACTTGCCACTATCAAATAACACACCCCCCCCTTCCCCGGATTGCTCTCTGGATACGCTCTTGATGTAGCGCCCTATTTGGGCGGCATAAAAGTTATTGCACGTGGGCGCTCAGACAGCTAGCGGCGGCCGGGAATTACGAAATTCTTCTTGTCTAGACACAGATAAAGCCGACCGCCCAGTGTCTCCATCATAAAATGTAGTGCATATATCACATCGCGTTTCTTTTCATAATTGGGACATCTTCCAACAAAATTGGTAGGAGGAAAGGTCCAACCAAATAATCGCCATTTATTCCAATCCATTCATTCACAGAAAGTTGATCCTCAAAAACGAGTTTCTCAAATATTACGTAGATTGTCCACTGGCACAAAAAAAAATGAAGGGCAATCAAAGAATTTCATAATTCTCTTAAATGAAATAGCATTTCATTTTTTATCTCAAAAACTATTAGTTTGGTGAAAAACTTAAAATACTATTCTGTGAATGATGTGGTGATCACAAAAATTGTTTTAATTAGAATTAGCATTGTTGTACAGTTTTTTTCAAAACAGAAGTCTGTGAAAATTTAGAATAGGTTATTTGAATTGGAAAATTGTGTTTTGATGCATAGGTACTCATAACCTACCAAAAAAAAGCAATCAAAAATAGTGTGGGGTGTAGAAAATAATTTAATTCTTTAAATTTCAACACTCCTTATCTCAGAAGAGAAACAATGCTTCAGAGACCCATAGTTGAAAAGAACATGTCATAAAATCATCTTAGTATTATCATTTATTCATTTTGCTTTCCCAATACAACATTCTTAAATCAGTTTCATGTTGTTTTTAAAGAATATCGAATGCAAAATTTTTCATGAGTAGAATTCTTTCACTTTGAACCCGAAAAAATTAGCAGTTTTGAAAATTGCATTATTTATAATGGGTTATTCTTTCACATGGAATTTTCTGCAAGATCATTGATTTTGAAACTATTATTCTCACCTATTTTGCCACGTTTGGCTCCACTCGCAGATATAAAATTATTCCTCTTCAATCTTCAACACGATATTCTCAATTTTGTTTATGATTTTTGTACGCACTAAATAAATTATAATTCTTCATGTTCAACGACTATGCCTACATCTTCTGCAACCTTCGTGACTAAGTTTTTCTTGTTATCAGGTATTTCCAATAATATTTAATCTAGCATTTTGTTCGGTTACATTCACTCTGATCTGTATGTTGAACAATTTGTTTTGGAAATAGATTGCTTTTCACCCTTAATTGGTTAGCCAAATTCAGGACATCGCTCCTCATAGCAGATATTTCGTCCTTTACAGAAGTCATCAATTGAATCGCGCTGAAATCGGCGGTAAGAAGCATCGCCAACAATCCTCGCTGAGACAGGGGCGGAAACTGAAACAACTGCCATGGATGGTCTTCCGATCTGTGCTCACCTTGATAGCTCGCACACTCCCATATACCTCCTGACTTATTATTCATTATGGAGATTTGGTTTTTCTCATATCGAAGCATCTCTCATTTGCGTGTATACCGGAAAAGGGTATTACCGGATTTTAAAAGTAAATCTTCCCCGCGGCCTTTTCGATTCATATTGAGGGTATCGATTAGGCATTGAATGAAAATAATTTAGCCGACTTTTCAGCTTTTTCTCTCTAGCCATTTTTGAGATTTTCTTAGAAATCCCTTTTTTCGATTTAATTTTTTTTTCTCTTGTGAAATCCAAAATTTTTGAATGGTGATTTTTTCTCTTGATTCTTCGCATCTGATGGAATAAACCTATACATTTTTTATGAATTTCAGCTGAAAAATAAATTTTTAGAAAAAAAATTAAATTATAGTCATTTGTTTTTCGGTGTTCTTCAAAAGTGTCCACCGCCATTTCTTGACATAAAATGTCTTCTTTGGTCCTTTATACCATGGATTTTTTTGACATTTTTGAAATTGGTGGAATATTTTGAAAAAAAAAATTTAAACTGTTTGAATTTTCGGATTCAGCAGATATCATTCAAATATTGGTGCCATTGTATTCATATTGACTCCCTGAACAATGAACTAGACCCTTTCGGTTGATTAGAGTTACAGCAGATGAGGAACATACTGAGGTCTTTCGCTACGAAAACTTGACCTCGAAGGCAAATACATAGTTGTGTTGAGTGTGAATGGTGAATGAAGAGAAATTAATCAACTGAATTAATTCTAACATCTGTAGTATTCTCCTTTTATTTAGATAAAGGATTATGGAGAATATTCTTAAAGTAATAGGTGATAAGAAGACAGCAGCTCTAATATACGTTTATTCTTGATTCACAGCATTACACTATTTGACATCATACTCTTACGCTCACTTAGGTCAGAGGTCAGACTGGCTGTCGACTGCCTGCGCAGTAGTACCTACTAAAACGAGATTTATGCGCCTGACATGCGCATCTTAATTTCCTATTACGACAACATCATGCTCACCGCATGGCTCGATTGTGGAACATATTCTATAATCTATAATTCTTTTTTTCCTGGTGTCCCGAATTCGATCATCACTGAGAGATCTTGAGAAGAAGATCAGAGGAAGATATTTTTTTTTATTTTTATTGCAAATTTACAATCTACTCTACATGGGTAATAAGTAAATGATTTATGTGAATTCAGACTTGAGACAGGTGCCGCCCAGTGGCGACGCTCTGGGTTTCATCTACGTAGATCTTCTGGCCAAGTCCTCTTCAGTCGTCTTGTAGTAGAGGTGTTAAATAGTTCATGGATGAGGGTATTTTCGTGATTATTGCTGCGGATCTCATACTTTGTAGAATAATACTTGATAACATCGTTTATATATGGTATATTCAGATCACTATGGATTGTTAGGTTTGAAACATACCAGGGGGCGTTTGCTATCATTCTCAAAGTTTTGGATTGGAATGCTTGAAGGATTTTCGTGTTCGATGGCTTACTGCATCCCCAAAGTTCGATGCCATATGTCCAAACTGGTTTAAGTATGATCTTGTAGATTTTTATTTTGTTCTCCAATGATAACTCGGAGTTTCTATTCAGCAGCCAGTACATTTTTTTGATTTTCAGGTCCAGTTGGTATCTTTTAGCCTTGATATGAGATTTCCAGGTCAGTTTGGCATCCAAGTGTAAACCAAGGTACTTTACTTCTGACTTTGTTGGGATAGGAGAGTTGTTTACTTAACCGGGGGACAAGTATCCTTTCTGAGGGTGAAGATGATGTGGGTAGACTTACTATTATTTACTTTCATCTTCCACTTTACAAGCCACTTTTCTAACAAGTTGAGATGTGATTGAAGGTTATTGGATGCTTCTGTTGGGTCGGCATCAGACTCGGCATCAGACGACATTATGGCTGTATCGTCTGCGAAAGTCGCTATTAGGGTGCTGTCAGTTTGTGGAATATCCTGCGTAAACAAAAGATATAAGAAGGGACCTAGTACACTACCCTGAGGTACTCCGGTTTGAATGAGGTGATAGTTAGAGAAGGTATTATCTATTTTCACCTGAAAATACCTATCGCTGAGGTATGACTCCAAAAGAATATACAATTGATCACTCATGTGCTTTTTGATTTTGTATAAGAGTCCAGGATGCCACACTTTATCAAATGCCTGCTCAATATCAAGAAAAACAGAAGAGCATATTTTCTTGTGTTCTAGGCCTTCCCTTATTTTATTTACCACTCTATGGCATTGTTGAATTGTAGAGTGTTTCTGTCTGAATCCAAACTGATGATCGGGGATTAGGTCTTTCAGGATGCCTGTTGTTTCTATTCTGTTGAGCAACAGTCTCTCAAACACTTTGGAAAGAATTGGTAGAAGGCTTATCGGTCTATATGATCGAACTTCAGAAGGGGCCTTTCCAGGTTTCTGAATCATAATGATATGAGCATATTTCCATTGAATAGGGAAGTAACAGAGCCGTAACATGCTGTTGTATATGGTTGTTAAGAGTACTATGGCCTTTTCAGGCAAGTGCTTTAGTACTTCTGCTGTTATTAGGTCATATCCTGGGGCCTTATGGGTGTTAAGAAGACTAATTTCTCTTCGGATCTCTGAAGGTGAGAAGCTTTCGAGTGGTAATGAAAGCTGACATGGAGCATTCAAGTAATTCAGAATTTCTTCGTCATCGCTGTTTGTTTGGGGTGGTGTGAAAATATTTGCTAGGTGTTCTGCAAATGTGTCTGCTTTTTCTTCGTTTGATCTTGCCCATTCTCTGTTGACTTTTTTATTGGTGGAATTGCTGTTGTAGGTCTTTTGAATTTTTTGGTTCCTTCCACAGCGATTGATCATCAGGTGTCAAATTGTTCATATAATGAGCAAATGTGTCATTTTTTTTTGTGTTGTAACGCATTATGTAGCTGATGGTTTAGTCGATTCACTTGTGATTCATCAGTTGGGTTTCTAGAGTTTTGCCATTTTCGGCGGGCTTTACGTTTTTGGTTTACTAGTAGTTTTATATGTAGTGGGATGTTGTGGCTGTCGGGTACTCCTTTATTGTTTTCAGGTGTTGCTTCCCATGCTGAAGTTTGGATCAGTGTTGTCATATACTGTACTGCCTCGTCGATATCCGGTTTTTCTTTCAATCTTCTTCTCAGATTGATGTTTTCATTGATCATCCGTTGAAAATGTTCCCAATCTGTATTTTTAGCACTAAGTCTACTCGGAGGGGTTCTCCAAATAACATTAGTACTCAAAGTTATTATTATAGGGCTATGGTCAGAATTAAGGTCTAGGTTTGGCTCTATGGTGCTGTGTAAGTCTGATATTCCCTTCGTCACAGCAAAATCCAGTAAGTCAGGGATTTTATTCAGATCTGTTGGACAGTACGTAGGTTGTCCAGTTGATAAGTATTTCATGTTGTTTTGCTGTATTACTCTCATTAGATTCCGCCCCTTTGGTGTTGTCAATCTGGATCCCCAGGAGGTATGTTTGGCATTCCAGTCTCCAGCTACAAGAAAATGTGATCTAAGGTTGAGAAAAAAATCTTGATACTCTTCGCTTGATATTGGATGAAGTGGGGGACTGTAGATGGCTGCAATGGACAAAGGCCAGGCAAAGGTTTTGAGTTCTACGATTGTACTCTGGATTTTATCAGTGATGAAAGGCATTGCAACAAAGTGGCTTAAGGCTGACCTTATAATTACAGCTGATCCAGCGTGTGCTCTTCCGTCTGGGTGATTGGCATGATATATTGTACAGTAGGAGATTTTCACTGTTGTCTGGTTGGTGGAATGACTTTCTGAAATCAGCAGGATATCTACCCTATTTATTTTGAGGAATAGCGTGATTTCTTGGATGTGGTTGGTAAGTCCATTGGCGTTCCAGGCTGCTATCCTAATTGAAGAAGAGTTTAGCTCGTTATTTTACTAATAACTGTGGTAAGCATATTCAGAATCATGCTGTTTTGGTTAAGTAGTTGGTTAAATAGCGTTTTAAATTCATCGAGGAATTTAGTTAATGTGCTCTCTAGGCTTGGACTTTCGTTGTTAATTTCTTTTTGTGGAATACCTGCGGTTGCTTGCGCATAACTTGGTGTTTTGTGGAGTAATTTGTTGAACTTGTTGGGAGTTGGTATGAACTTGTGTTCGAGGGGTATTCCTTGATGAGTAGCGTGGGTTGTTTCTGTTTCGTGTCTCAATTAAATTTTTATAAATTTCGCAACCTTTGTAATTTGAGGGATGACTGCCAGAACACAGTGCGCACTTTGGGTTTCCTTTGGGTTTTTGGCACGTTTTACTATCATGTGGCCCGCCACAGCGTACGCAGTTAAATGGTTTCATGCAATATGTTTTCGTATGTCCATATGTTTGGCATCTTGTACATTGAACTATATTATTTTTATTCTTGGTGGTTCAATTCGTACCCGTGTATGCTGAAGAAATTCCAAACTGTAGATGTCCTTGTTGTTACGTTGTGGCTCCAAATCGACAAAAAACATTGGAAGGGGATCTTTGCTTACTCTATGTCGTATATTTATGATGTTTCTGACCTTGTGTCCTGAATTCTCTAGTTCTTCTTTGATTTACGATGTTGGTATAGAGTGATGAAGGTTTCTTATAACTACCCTGTAGGCTCTTTCCTGTTTTAATTGGTAGCTGTGGTGGACAATTTTTTCAACTCGGACATGACCTATCAATTTTCTATATGCTTCAGGAGTTTTCGGATTTATTATAACAGTACTGTTTCCTAGTGTTTTTGTATAGAATGTTTCTTTCTCTGTTGCCCTAGACAAGTTTTCAATCATTGCTTATAATCCGATACTCCATAAATGTAAAGTGGTGGTGGTTTTGGGTCGACTTTAGTTTTGTTTGCTAAAGTATTTTCAGGCTGAATGTCGTTGCACTCCATGAGTGATTCAAAGCTATTGGATATTCTCAACCCTTTGGAAATTTCGTCAGATGTCTGACGACTTATGACTCTTTTCCTCTTGTGACCTACAGTCTGCCAAGAGTGTTTATTACTATCCTCCTGTTCGTCGTCCGAACATGAGACTTGTTCGATGACATCTTGACTCTGAAGGGAGTTTATTGGTGGTACTAGATTGGGGAAGCCTTTGAAGCCGGGTCCGTTCCTGTGGGAAGCATTTTTGCTTTCTTGTTTTCAGTTTCCACTGATCACATTTATTTCTTCTCCGCCACTGGGTTTTGTAGATAAGACAAACAGATTATGCTTATCAGAACACAGATGTTGCTGAAAATTGCCGTGTTATTTCAGATATTTATTTTGGATTTCTGATGGGAAAACGGCCGAATTTCGAGTTTCCGAAATGTTTTTGCAGATGATTTTTGCACTTTTATCTTCTCTGGATCCTTATTTATAACTGGATACAAAAATTTAAAAAATTAATCGTCAATAAATTGCGTTCAGTAATAGTTTTTCGGGAGTTCGCGAAACACCTGGTTTCTATCAGAAAGAAGTCAGAGGAAGATATAGCGAAATATTTGAAACATCAATTATTCAGGGTCCGTGAGTTAGCGAAAAGTTGGAAGCACTAATTCTGAAACTATGACCAATATTAGTGCTTAATTAGTGCCTATTAGTGCTTCATCAAAATCTCATTGCACCATTACAGTTTTGAGAAATTGACAATTGAAGTTCTTGGTGCTAACTTCACGCTCAGCATCAACATGTTCAAATTATTATGAAATTTATATGCAAATATTTAGTGCTTCATTAGTGCCTATTAGTGCTTCTGAAACGGCTGCGATATCATTTTTAGTTTTGAAGTAATTGAGTGTTGTTTTTAGCCAAGCGTGAAGTTAGCGAAGAAGTTGGAAGCACTAATTCTGAAACTATGTCAAATATTTTGTGCCTGGTTAGTGTGAATTAGTGCTTCATAAAGCTTTCATTTCACTATTGTAGTTTTTGAGATCCACGCAAATATATGTTTTTATACTGCGTCGCCATCTATGTGGAATTGGGCAAGTCGTTCCGTCTCGTAGATTCGGTTCATCACGTCGTAATATTATCATTGACTAAAGGGGCTCACAGACGCACGAGTTGTGTTGCCAAGCCAATTCCAATATCGAAGAAAGAAATTAATTTGTGGAGGCAAAACCATTCTCTGCAGTATATTCATGTATCGATTATATGAAGTGATGAAATCATTTACGAATATTTTTTGAGTCTTTGTGACGAATATCTATATTAATAAAACAGGATCTATGGTTACTGTTAAAATGCCAGATCTATTAAACGACTGCACCAAATTCGACAATTCTTTTTTTGTTGTGTTCATTATTGTTAGGGCAAGGTTTTTTTTACAACAAAATATTCAAAAATAAATTGTTCGGAAAAAACTAAAAGGCTTTCCTTTTCTTTTTCTTCTTTGACGTATTTGGGTATCATAGAGTACTTATAGTGTTTTTGACATTTGAACAAAAAGTGAAGTTACATCGGGTATTCGGGTGAAACGAAAATTTTAATTAGAAATAACGTATAAACTAGCATATTATACAACAATTTTTACTTAAAGGTACCATACAAGGTAGGTTATATATTAGAATTTGTGTACTATGATAACATGAAATATGTGATATATGTATTATTATATTAATTCTACTATTGTTATTCAGGAAGAGGATATTTGTGGTTCAGATTTATATCAATAGAAAATGGCCATTTAAAGTTAGGTACATTTTCAACCCAAGAAAAGGAAAAAAAAAGGTGAAGCAAGGAACCAACGAAGATAAATACCATTGAACTCCTCGCATAGGAAATAATAAGAGGTAGGTTCAACTTATTCGAGTTTGTGTAATATAATAGGAGGAACATGAAATATCAACACATATTAGTAGGTGCGTCAAGTTGGTGACACACCCCTCGAATTTTGGTATCAAAGGGTTTTGAGAATTTTGTGCCCATTTTGTGCCAATTTGTGCCGTATGTTATGAATTTTGTGCCCGTTCCGTTCTCGAGATATTTCAAGTTTTTCAAGTGTGTCACCAACTTGACGCTGTGACACACTTGTGGAAATATGAAAAAATTTTTCTTTCTATAAATCGTGCCCATTCTGTGCCAATTTGTGCCGTACATTATGAATTTTGTGCCCGTTCCGTTTTCGAGATATTACAAGTTTTTCAAGTGTGTCACCAACTTGACGCTGTGACACACTTGTGGAAATTCGAAAATTTTCTTCTTTCGATAAATTGTGCCCATTTTGTGCCAATTTGTGCCGTATGTTACGAATTTTGTGCTCGTTCAGTTCTCGAGATATTTTGAGTTTTGTTTGTGGGGAGCGTCAAGTTGGTGACACACCCCTCGAATTTTGGTATCAAATTGTTTGGGGAATTTTGTGCCCATTTTGTTCTAATTTGTGCCGTATATTATGAATTTTGTGCCGTTCCGTTTTAGAGATATTTCGAGTTTTTCATGTGAGCCACCAAGTTCACGTTGTGTTATTTCTTTGAGATGAATAGATGTAGCAGAATCCAAAGACGAGCGTTAATTCCATGCCATAATATTATGTGAACATTTTAAAGTATGAGTTGTTGAACCGGCAGGCATTCGGTGAAAACAACCAAATTTCAATGATTCGACGACCTTTCACTTTAGAATAATCAACCCAATATAATAATTGAGTTGATGAATTAATATATAAGTACAGACTTATAATATGTAGAATATGTTGACACATCCTCAGTTATAATTTTATATTAGTAATATTCTACTTCAATTCATAGTGAGCTATATAACGATTCAATAAAACAGAAAATACTCATTTTTTGGTCTCAATTGACCGGACTATCTACCCTTGATACGCGATCGTTTCGTTTCGTTTCATCGCAAACTGCATATTCGGGTTAATAATACATATTCCGATAGGGTTTGTGAAAAATTGGTAAAAGTGACCTGAAAAACTCATCTCAGGGCAATTACCAAACAATAAAATGCTAGAACCATTAATACCGAATGATTTTCTACGTAAGTTAAAATTAAAATTGTCAGTATAATAGCCATAATAAAATAAAGATTTGTATTGGATTCAAAAATCCAAATTATCAGTAATGATTATTTCATGATGATAAGTATGCAGATGACAAAGTAGAGTTTATAAGATCTAATGTTTTCCTTGTGATAATAATTTTTTTCTGATGTGCCTCATCATTTTATTTTGTCACAAGCCGCCACTGCAAAACATATGCTGTACCAATTCCTTACTCGATTCTCGTTCATCGTGGTTGATTTGCTTGTCTTCTCTCTAATCCGTGCATTTTTCTGCTTCATGGTGCAAAAATCAAGGAGCGAATAATTCATAATTCAGGACGATAGAACTTACCTACTGCTGAAATGAAGGGAATAAAACAACATATTAACGAGAATCCCTAGATGAAAAAATTTAACTTATATTTTGTTTACGAAATAAACATACGGTGTACCGATATAGAATATCAATAAAATGAACAACTCATTCTTAACATAATCATTCTTTAATACCTCTTTGGTACACTCGAAATTTTGTAAAATTTCAGGAGAGTTCTTTAATAATTTTGATGACAGTTGCCGTAAGCGTTTATCCAAAATACCAATTGTTGATGCTAAAGAATTTTCTAATTCTATGAAACGTTCAATCATATGGAAGGTCGAATTCCACCTTGTTGAGATATCTTTGATCAACTTCTATGGAATTTCCACATCAGAATGTGTTTGAAATTTCATCAATTTTGAATTGGACAGACTGCTACGACTGAAGTGGGAAAATATTGTTTTTATTTTGTTGTTGATGGGTTGAACCAAATCCAGAGCGTCTTGAAGTAAGTTTTAGGGAATGGGCAAAGCAACCGGAAAATTTACAACAACACTCGTCAGTGATAGCCTTTTCTATATTAGCGGCATTATCCTCAAGTTGGTGACACTCATGAAAAAAAAATTAAATATCTCAAAAAAGGAAAAATTTCCAAAACAGTTTAATACCAAAATTCGACAGGTGTGCCACCAACTTGACGCTCCTCACAAATAAAACACTAAATATCTCGAAAACTGAACGGGCACAAAATTCGTAACATATGGCACAATTTATCCAAGGAAGAATATTTCCAGCTTTCCTCATATGAGTATCAATGTTAGATTGGTGACTCACGGGAAAAACTCAAAATATCTCGAAAATGAAACGGTCACAAAATAGTATACAGCACAAATTGGCACAAAATGGGCGCAAATTCCCAAAACAATTTGCTACCAAAATTCTAGGGGTGTGTCACCAACTTGACGCCTCCACAAACAAAACTCAAAATATCTCGAGAACTGAACGGGCACAAAATTCGTAACATACGGCATGAATTGGCACAAAATGGGCACAATTTATCGAAAGAAGAAAGTTTTCAAATTTCCACAAGTGTGTCACAGCGTCAAGTTGGTGACACACTTGAAAAACTTGAAATATCTCGAAAACGGAACGGGCACAAAATCCATAACATACGGCACAAATTGGCACAAAATGGGCACAATTTATCGAAAGAAAAAAAATTTCAAATTTCCACAAGTGTGTCACAGCGTCAAGTCGGTGACACACTTGAAAAACTTGAAATATCTCGAGAACGGAACGGGCACAAAATTCATAACATACGGCACAAATTGGCACAAAATGGGCACAAAATTCCCAAAACAATTTGATACCAAATTTCGAGGGGTGTGTCACCAACTTGACGCACCTCATATTAGTGTATATCAATGCTGCTATTGTTATTCAAGAAGTGGATATTTACATTTCAGATAGATTAATATAAGATGAATGGTGAAAGCAGTGAATCCATCCGGATAACAGAAGAACCACTGTTGAAAAATCGAAAACCTTTGGGGACATGTGAGTTCAGAATATATAAACGATTAATCTAAGTAACAGTAATAATGATGATAATGCTACATTTCATTGAGGTTTTCTTCATATCTTTAATTAAATCAATGGATTCCCACAATAGTTCCATATACAGGGTGATTCCGGAGGAGACCGTCAGATTTTAGGTGAAGTATACACTAGTCAAGGTAGTTTCGAAACAATGTTTGGTTTATGGTTGGGAGCCTTTATTGAGAGTCTACAGAGTGATTTGTCCGATTCGACCGATTTTTCTTTTATTCATAACTTTGGTATGGCTTGATCAATCTTGATGAAATTTTCAGTGTAGAACAATATGATGGTCTTCTTTCAATAATTCCATTACTTTCTCAAAAATACAGGGTGAGAATTATGGTAAGTTCAGATTAAGTTGCAGGTTGAAAAAACACCCTGTACATTCCGTTTTCAAAAATTTTCTACTTGCTTCAGATTCTACCATAAGTTTACATTACTGGAGCGTTTTATTTTTTGGCACACGTCCATTTTTCCTAGAAAAATTTTTCAAAGATGAACAATATCGTTTTTTCGCTCCAAGGCATTGAGAATATTCTGAACTAGATGGTAAAGCTGTATCGTCCAATAATACAAAGCTCTTCCTGAGTCCTAAAATAAATTTTCCAAATTCGAAATTCATTTTTGATCGCTCATATTCAGATGTATAAAATCATTTAATTCAAAAAATTTCTTTATACGTACGTGAACCAAAAAAATCTACATACTACTACTACAAATACAGAATAAACATTCGAAACATATGAAAGGAAAAAATTATGGATTAACATAAAATTGAGTCATTATTCAGGTGATTTTCGGCACACTTCCGGTTTCTATGAAGCGAATATTCCTAAAACATAGTAGTTTCGTTCAAAAATGTACTCACTTATGGCGTTATGGTATGTAAAATATTGAATCACGAATGTATGATAAATAGTTTTGATGAAATTGAAAATTCTCCATGAAAATTAAATCTCTATTTAAATCAAGATCTTTAAGATCCATGGTTACCATCACAGTGAACCACAGAATGAGAATATTTAATAATCTGTCACAAGAAGTGTATTCAACATGCCTCAATTATTTACCCATGCGGAATATGCGGATATGATTTTTGTTTATGTTTTTGTAACGGAAATGGAAATGAAGCCAAAATGGAATACCATAGACGATTATCCAACCGACGTCAACCAAATAAATGAACTTTCGGACGAGTATTCCATTATTCTAAAAAACATGGGCAATATCCTAGTAAGGCAGAGCACATTGATAGGCCTACTCAAAATGAAATTTCGATTCAAATTGTTGAACGGGTGGAGGAGGAACCGTCTATTAGTACTCGTCAAATTAGTACCGAATTAGGAATTTCGCAGAGCAAAGTGAGCAAGACTTTGAAGAAAGAACAATTCCACCCATACCACTACAAAAGGTGCAAAACTGTTGCCACAAGATCTGCCCCAACGATTACAATTTTGTCGCTGGGTTATTAGTCACCAACGAACTATTTTTCGTATTCTATTCGGCGACGAGGCTATGTTCACTAAGAATGGAATTTTAATATCCACAATTCCCACGAATGGGCAAGAGACAACCCGCATTTGAAGAAGAGTCATAATACACAACACAGATTTTCTGCCAATTTGGCTTGGAACAATAGACGGAAATTTAGTTGGCCCTCACATTTTTTGGAAAGATTAAATGGTGAAATTTACCTAGATTTTTTGGAAAATATTTTACCAAATCTATTGGAAAATGTACATATCCGCTCTATGTACTTTCAGCATGACGGAGCACCACCTCACTTTGCATTGAATGTGAGAAATCACCTGGATGTAAATTATCCGGACAGATGGATTGGTCGTGGAGGCCCTATTGCTTGGCCACAAAGATCGCCCGATTTGAACCCTTTAGACTATTTTGTGTGGGGATATCTGAAAACAAGAGTTTATAAGGTTGAAATTAGAAGTAGGGAACATCTAGTTGAAAGGATTTTTGAGGAATGTAATATCTTGAAGCAAAATCAATCCCTCATTAGAAGGTCATTGGAAATTTAATAAAAAGGTCTCGAATATGTATACAAAAAAGGGGAAATCATTTCGAACATTCTATGTAAATTTTGTGTTAATCCTTAGTTTTGCCGTTCATGATATGTTTCGAATGTTTATTTGTATAAGTTGTAGATTTTTTGGTTGTTTTAAGTAGGTAGGTATAAAGATATTTTCTGGATTAAATGATTTTATACATCAGAATATGAGTGATTAAATATGAATTTCGAATTTGGAAGAACTACTTTAGGACTCAGGAGAGCTTTGTATCATTGGACGACACCGGTTACATTCCAGTTCAGAATATCATCACTGCCTTGGATCGAAATAACGATATTGTTCATCTTTGAAAAAATTTTCTAGGAAAAATGGACGTGTGCCAAAAAAAATAAAAACGCTCCAGTAATGTAAACTTATGTAGAATCTGAAGCAAGTAGAAAATTTTTGAAAACGGAATGTACAGGGTGGGCATATTTCGATGTTTTAGCACTACAACTTTTAAACAGAGGAGATAGACAAAATCTGATACCACTTCTCGATCTCTTTTCTGAGAAACTAACGAGAGTAGTATGATCATTCATTTTTGGCTACCTTCTTTTGTTTTTCGAGGATAAGCGAAAATTGGAAAAGTGGCAATATCGAAAAAATTTCAATCTCCGCTAATACTGATGATAGAGCTCTGAAATTAAAACATTATACAGGCACTTTTTTACGTAGAATCCAGTGGTGTACTCGCCTTTTTTGCACCATTTCTAATTACGGAGCTATGACCCAAAGTTATGTTTTTTTAATGGAAATACTAGATTTTTGTGGCATTTTCTGAAAGCTTATTTTTTTCTGATTTCAAAAATATATAACATTGTATGGTTTGTATCAATATGAGTATAGAAAATGATCAAAAACCTATTTTCATCTGAGTCTCAATATTTTCTATGGTTTCACAACTGTTGATGAGCACAGAAAAATTTAGCATCGTATAATTAACACAATATCTTTCCAGTATTCTTTTCATTTCTATGCTCTTTACTCAATTTCTCCAAGATGAACTGCTGTGAAACTTGATCCCTCATTCTAAGTTATAACTAAGATGTCTAAAATAGAACATCTTAGTTATAACCTACTGACCTTTTAATGTAATCACTATTAGGTATTGAAAAATATTTTTCCTTTATTACTTTTCTGATTGAATTGATAACTTCAATCATATCTATACATGCGTTATTTCATATGCGATTTGAAATAGACTATTAGCACTTGTGCGTATTTATTCTGGAGTGCAATAAAAATATTCTCTTGCGTCCATCTCATTATAACTAATTATATCGATTGAAACGGAGGATCATGTGGATCTTTTTGTTATTTCCAAATCCATTTCAAGATATAAGTTTTTGTGAAATATATCCATGTTCGAATTTTGGAGAAATTAGTTGAAAGCATAGAAATAATGAGATTGACGGAAGGACACTGCTTTTGTTATAGGAAGCTCCATTTTTCTGTGCTCGTCAACCATAGAAAATATTGAGACTCAAATGAAAATAGGTTTTTGACCATTTTCTATACTTATATTGATACAAACCATACAATGTTATATATTTTTGAAATCAGAAAAAATTAACTTTTAGAAAATGCCACAAAAATCTAGTATTTCCATTTAAAAAACATAACTTTGGGTCATAGCTCCGTAATTAGAAATGGTGCAAAAAAGGCGAGTACGCCACTGGGTTCTACGTAAAAAAGTGCCTGTATAATGTTTTAATTTCAGAGCTCTATCATCAGTACTAGCGGAGATATGAATTTTTTTCGATATTGCCACTTTTCCAATTCTCGCTAATAACTCGAAAAACAAAAGAAGGTAGCCAAAAATGAACACTACTATTGTTTTTCTCAGAAAAAGAGATCGAGAAGTGGGTATCAGATTTTGCCTATCTCCTCTGGTTTAAAAGTTGTAGTGCTAAAACATCGAAATATGCCCACCCTGTACAGGGTGTTTTTTAAACCTGCAAACTTAATCTGAACTTATCATAATTCCCACCCTGTATTTTTGAGAAAGTGTTGGAATTATTGAAAGAAGAACATCATATTGTTCTACACTGAAAATTTCATCAAGATTGATCAAGCCATACCAAAGTTATGAATAAAAGAAAAATCGGTCGAATCGGACAAATCACCCTGTAGACTGTCATTAAAGGCCCCCAACCGGCCAACCATAAACCAAACATTATTTCGAAACTACCTTCACTAGTGTATACTTCACCTAAAATCTGACGGTCTCCTCCGGAATCACCCTGTATAGCCTATTCGTTTTGAAAAGTTTCGTGCTCCTGAGTAACTCAAAAGCTCGAATACGGCTTGCCATTTGCTGCGCACAAGCACTGGTACAGCTCAGGAGCTCGAAACTCTTCAAAATGAATACTATAATAGAGTAGACATTGTACACAAGGTTGCTCTAATCAATTCTACCATACATTTCAACAAGAGAGTGGATGTTTGAAAACTCATCTATTCATTGTTACAATTATTGATATTTTTTGCAGGTCCGAAAAGGTTTATATGAATTGAACAATGAAATTAAATGAATGGATTTGGATTGTTGATAATTTACTGAATGTAAAAGAAAAGAAAAATATATCTGGAATCTAAGGTAAATGATATTATGAACGATTGTAGCACACATCTGATTATTTTGTCTGTGCATTATACTCATTCATGGTTTACCGAGAGACTGAGAGATTAAATGGTTTCCTTAGATAACTACATTGATGTTCATAATTTATTTCATCATATTGGCAAGAGAAATGTTAGAATAATTAACAATTATTATTATTATGTGAAAAATGTAAAATATTGATTTGAATTTTGCCTGCTTTCATTAAAATGTGATCGATAGAAAACTCGAAAATAAAAATAAGTAATTTTTACTTCTTGATCACTAAATAGTAATTAATATATCTTTTTTGCAGGTCCTGAAGATTTGATATGCAGTTCTCAATAAACTTTCAATGCTTGGTTAAATAAATGAATTTGGACTGTTGATAATTTACGGAATTTAAAAAAATAAAGAAAGCTACTCATGAAGAAATTTAGGTCCACAAAACCAATCCTCTTTACAAAATTATTTTGATTTGATTTAACAATTTCATTCATGCTTTGAATTTACCTAAATTTTGAAGGGCAATTATAAGGACTCTTAGGGTCATTCTAATTATATGTCAATTCGACTTTCCCGTTCAAACCATAAACCCAACTTGAAATTTTCGTTTTTTCAAGTTGTTGCCGTCGGAAGTTTTTTGGTTTATAGGTGTCCAATATGCCACTCCTGAACTCGATAACTTCCAAAGCAACAACTGGAAATATCGAGATTAGTCAAATTCGATTTAAGGTTTTGAACAAGAAAGTGGAATTCTCATGATAATAGAAATCTCAGAATTGTTTTCTACATGACTACTATGAGAAGTAACATCTCGAACTTTTGAAATCTACACAGGCCGGGTTTACTTCTTCAAGAAAAAATACTACAAAAATATATTAAATCGGATGGGCTGCTCTCCTAATATTCTAATTATCCTTTCCAAGCAGCCGTTTTCATAGACCCTTCAGCATTATCATTTTTTTTAACGTGTCACATATGAGTTCTGTATTGTTGATGTTTCATTTGATTTGTGAAAGATTTCATATAAATTTTCAATAGACGCTTTGAGTATAAACAGGTTGTTCCTATAAACATGTTGAATATTCTGAATTTCAACCTATAGATAGGGACTTTTCTATTTGACTGATTAACTGAAGAAATCACTTCACTTTGACCGAATCGACCAATAGGAACGCTGCGTTACTGATTTTGCATCATTTGGAAGTGATGCAGCGTCAAATAGAAAAGTCGGATAGATAGATATTTTCAGGGTACTTCTATAAATCTATCACTCATTTCAGATTTCTACTTTATAACAAGATTAAATAATTTTTAAACTGGCAAAACTAGGTTTGCCGGGTCAGCTAGTATTGAATAAAGTGAAATGAATTGCTCGTGCCATATCAACAAGAGTAGGTAGTAGGTATTGCTTTTTTTCAATTCAAGTATAAGAATTACAACAGAAAGATTTGAAATGCGATTAAAAAAAATGATTGTTCCTAATTGGAGATACAAACGAAGAAGGGAGTTTCCTCAAGTAATTTTATGAAAAAAAGTCCAAAAACTTGAGTACGCATACGTTTCGTTTTCGAGATAGCTACATGATGTTGAAGGTTGAATATTTTTCAAGTTTTTTTTTCTTAGTATCTACATGTTTACTCATTTCATATGGTACCGCGAAACCCTGCCTGCGGCGCAGCGATCGCCCCTAGGCGTTATTCTTTGTACGGTACTCTATGGTTTATATCTCTTTGGTTATGTCATGTCATATTGTCATTACTCATTAGGGGCGTTCGGCATCGACATCGGACGTGTCGGATCGATCTAAACTGTTCGTTTATTACATCCGGATTGAGGGGAATACACATCTGTACCGTTCGTCATAAAAATCTGAGCAATCGGACGTCGATCTTTTCGCTCGGTCTATTTCGACGGAGCAAAGCGATTTTATCCATAGAATTTTATGTTTTTTATATATTTTTTTATTTTATGTTGAGTTTCCCGATCCGACACACGATAGATTGAAAATTCTAACAGTTTTATTCTTCTGTTTTCATTTATTCATTAAAAACTCAATTATTTCATTAAAATTTTTCAATATTGCTATCGTAGTTATAAATGGGCAGGAGGAGATATTTCTTTCCCGTTTCTTTTTCGTGTAATTAATCAATAATTGATCAGGATCTTTCGGTACAACTATCGCCGTATTGAACGAACAGAAGGGGATATTGCATTACTCGTTTTTTTGCATTCAGTGCCTTTGCACCTAATTATTTAATTGAGATTTTAGGGAAGAGTTACTGAAAGGGTGAAAGTATCGTTAAAAGATGAGCATATTTCCCAAAATAGTGATATTTGAAATCTCATAATCTATAAAAGTAGAACAGTGCAGTATGTTCTGTGGCAGATGCTCTGTACCGTTCGTTTATTCCCAGATATTTCAGATTTATCTGTACGATTTGTGGTCACGTGACTAAAAAATCCGTCCGCTCGCGGAGGTCAATGCCGAACGCCCCTATTGTCAACAGCGCGAGCAACGCGCCAAAAATTACATGTGCAGAAAAAAAGTTCTAAGTTTCACAATCATCAGTGTTTCATTATTATCAGTGATACAGTCCACTAATCCAAGTTAAACATCGCATTAACAATAACATAAAATTGGTCCTTCGAGCCGGATCAGGCCAGTGACCTACACAAGTTCGCAAGTAAGTCTCTTTCCATTCATCCGCATCCTTTATCATTTATTTTGTGCATCGTTTAATACGAACATAGTATTTTTACACATTTTTCCGTAATCAACATTTATATTTCCGACGATTCTATCCAAAATGACAGAATTGAACGATCAAATTAAAGATCTAACAGTGAAACGAGGGCAAATCAAGGGTCAAATCACTCGATTACTAAGTTTCTCGATGAATTCGACATAACAAAAAAAACCGTAGTAGAATTATTACAAACTCCTCTTGATAAATTAGAACCACTTTGGCAGCAATTCGATGAAATACAATCGGAGATTGCTCTTTTAGACAGCGATCCCTCGCATGAGGAGTATCGTAGCGAATTTGAGGATTCATATTTTGGTAGCGTATCGCGAGCAAAGACGCTAATCGCAACACATGTTCCCGCTCAGTCCGGTTCAGTCGGTACAAGTACAATTACGATATCACAAGCGTCGCAGGCCAGTGGCGTTCCTTTTCTAAACAATATAAAGTTGCCGGTTATTCCAGTCCCTACTTTTCACGGGGATTATCGCGAATGGCCAGGTTTTTTCGATACTTTTACCGCACTTGTGGACAAAAATGCTACACTGTCATGCGCCCAAAAATTTTATTATCTCAAAGAAGCATTGCGAGATGGAGCCAAACAGGTTATCGAATCTCTTGAGGTTTCAGAGCAGAATTATAAAATAGCAGTGGATCTTCTCAAAACACGTTTTGACAACAAGAGACTCATCAAACGAGCTCATATTGCATCTCTTTTCAACATTCCGGCGCTCTCAAAGGAATCTTATCAATCGTTACGCAAATTTTTAGATGAAATAAATAAACACGTCAGAGCTTTGAAAAATCTGGGTGAATCAGTTGACACATGGGATTCAATCCTTTTATACTTGATTTCTACAAAACTAGACACTATAACAAAGCGCGATTGGGAACAATTCTCCACAAAATTAAAAGATGAACCAAAATTGAAGGATCTAGAAAGTTTTCTCAGCGAGCGATGTAACATTCTGGAAACTATTGATTCAAATGTTAATAGAAGTCAAAACAAACCTGCGTCAAGGGGTGCTGATACGCGATCATTTGCCTCAAAACGGGTTCATATCGCAATACAGAGTGTGCATTTTGCAAGAGCTCTCATTATATCTTCTCATGTTTCAAATTATTAAAACTACCTGTCACATCTCGGTTGCTCGAATTAAAAAGATTGAAGCTGTGCACTAATTGTCTGCGATCGGGACACCAAACAGCTGAGTGCAAATCTGGTGGATGTAGAAAATGTAACGAGCGACATAACTCGATCATTCATATGGATAACGAAAAAGGCGAGAACAGGGGCGTAGAAAAGGTTAAATCAGAAAATGTAAACCTAAGCGAAAGCGATTCTCATTCAAAGAATCAGAATGGAATTTCTTCCTTAGCAACACATAATACAAACATAAAACATTCTCAAGTTCTCTTGTCAACTGCTCTGGTTGAAATTTCAAACGATAAAGGCAAGCCTGTCACATGCCGAGCTTTACTAGATTCGGGATCGCAATCTAATTTTCTCAATAGAAGTATGTATCTTAAATTAGGCCTAAATGGGCGCAAAATTGATTTACCAGTCACCGGTATTGGTCAAGTTAAAACTAAAATAAACCTCATCATGGATGCAACGATTTCCTCCAAGCAAAATAATTATCGCAAATCATTGTCCTTTTTGATTATTGATAAAATTACTGACGAAATGCCCGCTTCGGATTTTGATATTACCGACTTCAATATTCCAGATGGTATAACTCTTGCTGATCCTTCTTTCAACTCATCGGGCAGCATAGATATGCTTCTTGGAGCTGGAATATTTTGGGACATACTTTTGAGCGGTCAGATAAATATAGGAGTTCATAAACCAATACTTCAAAATTCCAAATTAGATTGGATCGTAGCAGGAGTCTTCAACTCAAATAACATTTCGCTTATCGCAAAGACTCATTGCAATTTAGTGAACGAAAATTCTCTTCAAGAACAAATGGAAAAATTTTGGGCCATAGAAGAATGTCACGTTGAACAAATATTCCAGATGGTATAACTCTTGCTGATCCTTCTTTCAACTCATCGGGCAGCATAGATATGCTTCTTGGAGCTGGAATATTTTGGGACATACTTTTGAGCGGTCAGATAAATATAGGAGTTCATAAACCAATACTTCAAAATTCCAAATTAGATTGGATCGTAGCAGGAGTCTTCAACTCAAATAACATTTCGCTTATCGCAAAGACTCATTGCAATTTAGTGAACGAAAATTCTCTTCAAGAACAAATGGAAAAATTTTGGGCCATAGAAGAATGTCACGTTGAACAAAGAACGAAGAAGAAGAAGAAGCATTGTGCGAAAACATATTTGTTAATACCACAACTCGCGATCCTACAGGACGATTTATTGTTAATCTTCCATTACGCAAACCGGCCTCGGAGCTGGGTGATTCAGAAAATAAAGCGCTCACGCGATTCTTGTCTCTTGAAAAGAAATTGAATTGTAACAGTAAGCTCAAGAAAGAATATACCGACATCATAAACGAGTATTGCAGTCTGGGACACATGACAAAAATTAATAACGAATTATCAAGTGAAAAACCTAAATTTTACTTACCACACCACTGCATCGTGAAGGAATCGAGCACAACCACTAAGCTGAGGGTTGTGTTCGATGCGTCTGCGAAAACTACGAGCAATGTTTCATTGAACGACATTTTAATGATTGGTCCAGTCATTCAAGATGATCTTTTTGCAATCTTATTAAGGTTTCGAAAATACAATTTTGTAATAATGCCGACATTGAGAAGATGTACCGGCAAATTTTAGTCAACGAGGATCAACGCGATCTTCAAAGAATAGTATGGCGTGAAAATTGAATGACCACGTAAGTCATTATCGCCTTAACACTGTAACGTACGGAACGGCTTCAGCCTCATTTCTAGCGATTCGTGCTTTACATCAGCTAGCTTACGAAAATGCAGAAGCGTATCCCGAAGCAAGTAAAATCATTTTATCGGACTTTTACGTCGATGATTTGATAACGGGAACGGATACGCTCGAAGAAATGTTAAAAATCAAACGCGAAATAAGTCATATTCTCGAAGGAGGTAAGTTTCTCTTACGAAAATGGATGTCGAACCATCGCGAATTATTGGCTTCGGAACATAAGCCTGAAAGCACAAATCATTACATTATTTCGGACAGAACATGCATTAAAACGTTGGGCTTGTTATGAAATGCAGATACCGATACCATTCAGGTAACTACGTTTACCAAACCGATAACAGAAAGCCTCACGAAAAGATCAATATTGTCCACTATTTCGCAAGTCTTTGATCCACTCGGACTAATCGGTCCAATAATCATCACAGCGAAAATTTTATTGCAGCAGCTGTGGCTTTTGAAAATAGGCTGGGATGACCCGGTTCCAACGGAAACCTATATCCTATGGCAACAATTCTGTGCGCAAATTCCTTTGCTAAAGAAGCTAGAGATACCTCGTCTCATTTTGGCACCGAACCATGATACACAGAGTATTCAGCTTCACGGATTCAGCGATGCCAGTGAAGCGGCGTACGGCGCATGCATATACATCAGATCTTGCGATTCTCATGGCAATGTCACGGTTTCACTTATATGCGCAAAATCAAAGGTAGCTCCGGTAAAGTCATATATATATATATATTCTTTTGAAATCAAGAGCTAACATAATACAATACATAAAACAAAAATAAAAAATCCCTAACTGAGGTTGGTGCAAAACGGGGTACCATACTATTTTTTCGTATGATACCAGAGCTCAGGGAAAAACCCCAGTAGAAAAAACCCTGTCTCGCCGTTTCAACAAAAATGACACTTAAAAACTATTAGAATATTGAAGGATTCCTTCTTCATTCAGACCCAACGATAACCCTCTCCAGGATGCCTTCGGAATTCTGAAACAAGAAATCAAAGCAGTAAAAAGGAACAGAAAAATAAAATGATTGAAACTCTATTAAATCGATTAATGCAAACGGTAATTGAATCATTAAAATTGAATATTTCTGACGTTTACTACTGGTGTGATTCTACTATCACGCTGGCTTGGATAGCAGCACCTCCGCCAATTGGAAAACTTTTGTGTGCAATCGTGTTTCCAAAATACGGCAATTGACTTCGAATCATCAATGGCGCTATGTTAAGTCAGAAGACAATCCCGCTGACATAATTTCTCGCGGCATCACAACCGAAAAGTTGATTTCATCCATCTTATGGTGGTCAGGACCAGCATGGTTAAGTCAAGGTTCTGATTCATGGCCGACTAACATTGTCAAATCAAAGGAATCTATACCAGAATGTAAAACTATCAGCTTAGTTCAAACAGAAATTGCCCCTCATGAAATTTTTCATAAATATTCTTCCTTGACAAAATTACAGCGCATCGTAGCTTATTTATTCAGATTTATAGATAAGTGTAAACATAAAGCTCTGGCTGAGAGCATTTCAGTCAACGAATTAAATCATTCAATGCGTGTATTGGTGAAAACAGCTCAATTGGAAATTTTTCCAGAAGAGCTGAATCGATTAAAAAATTCCAAACAGCTGCTTAAAGGCAGTAAGCTCAGCTCATTAAAACCATTCTTATATGACAACGGAATAATCAGAGTGGGAGGACGATTGTCCAACGCCAAGGTCATGACGGATCAAAAACATCCCATCGTAATTTCGGGCAAACACCCTTTAACCCGTCTCATTATCCTCAATGAACATTTCAAAAACTTTCACGCGGGCCCTCAGGCGACACTAGCCTTCGTCAGGCATACATTTTGGCCTTTAAAAGGTAAGAGCACCGTCAAGCGTGTTCTACATAGCTGCGTCAAGTGCTTTAAGGCGAGACCAACCAGCATCTTTCCTCAAATGGCAAACCTGCCTGCAGAGCGCGTTCAGGCGGTCAGACCATTTTTTAATACAGGCGTAGATTTTGCGGGACCATTTTACATTAGGGATGGAATAACTCGCAACAGAAAATTAGTTAAATGTTATCTACGTATATTCATATGCCTAGCAATACGAGCGGTACACCTCGAATTGTGCGGGAACATGAGTAGCGAATGTTTTTTGAATGCATTGAAACGTTTTATTTCTAGGCGTGGAATTTGCAACACTCTCTTATCCGATAACGGAACTAATTTTCGCGGAGCTTATAATGAGCTAAAAGAGATCTTTGATTCATTGATTCGAAATTTCAAGGAAGCCAATGTAGAACACTACTTGACTCAAAATTCTATAACCTGGAAATTTATACCCGCGAATTCTCCTCATTTCGGAGGTAGTTGGGAGGCAGCTGTCAAGCTTGCCAAGTACCATTTGAAAAGAATCGTTGGCAACGTTCACCTTACCTTTGAAGATTTAAATACTGTGTTCGTACAAATCGAAGCTATCCTTAACTCCAGACTACTCACTCCCATATCCGACAGTCCAAATGATCCAATCGCCCTTACCCCAAGCCATTTCCTAATTGGAGACATTCTAAACACTATACCTCAGCAAGACCTGACCCAGATAAAACCGGGACGATTGTCTCATTATCAGCGACTGCAGCAAATGATTCAGCATTTCTGGAAGCGCTGGCATTCCGAATACCTGTCCACGCTACAAGCCAGAACCAAATGGAAGTTCATCTCGCCTGCCAAGGTACAAGTAGGAGCCGTCGTAGTGCTGAAGAACGAGAATCTTCCTCCCCTCAGCTGGCCCATGGGAAGAATAGTGCAGTTACATCCCAGTGATGATGGAAACGTGAGGGTTGTGAGTGTGAAGACTTCTAACGGAATTGTTAGACGTGCAGTGACGAAAGTTTGTTTGCTTCCTACTGAAGATGACGAAATTCTCCGTAAATGAACAATTGATAAATAAGTATTTTTGAAAGCCTCGCCTTTCAAGGGGGCCGATATGTTTACTCATTTCATATGGTACAGCGAAACCCTGCCTGCGGCGCAGCGATCGCCCCTAGGCGTTATTCTTTGTACGGTACTCTATGGTTTATATCTCTTTGGTTATGTCATGTCATATTGTCATTACTCATTGTCAACAGCGCGAGCAACGCGCCAAAAATCACATGTGCAGAAAAAAAGTTCTAAGTTTCACAATCATCAGTGTTTCATTATTATCAGTGATACAGTCCACTAATCCAAGTTAAACATCGCATTCACAATAACACTACACTTCACAATATATTCAACTGAAATTTGGCATAGATATTCCAATTGAGAGTTTACACCATATGACATGGACTTAAAAAACTCTTCCTTTGTACTTCCAATTTAGGAACAACCTGATAATGGAGATATAGTAGGTGAATTTATATTAATGATGATAGGTTAGGTATATGAAAAATAAACTGTCTAAAACGTATATAAAACAAATATATTTCGGTTTCTTTATACAAAAAATATATTATTATATGATAAAAATTATTTAAATAGTGTACAGTAGCAAATGTGGGTTTACTACAGTGTCGTTTCTAACTACATCGTAGTCCTTCCTTGGATAGGCCATCATATTCTTCTGCGTACGTTCTTTGAATTTTTAAAAAATTGTGACAGCTTGGGCATTTAGAGTTAGAAGGGGAATTAAAATCTAGAGATTCAAATATAGTTATTTATTATACAAGGAAAAAAAGTATTAGATTTTAGCTCGAGGTTGTATTGTGTCCCGACGCGAAGCGGAGGGAGACAAAAAGCCGAGAGCTAAAATCTAATATTTTTCCCGTGTATAATACACTATTTTTTTCTGTGACAGGAAAAACGACCATTTAATCGTGAAAGAAATATAACTCTTCACGCAATTACTTTTTTGCCCCGGGAAAAAAGTGAGTACTTTTTTCCCGGCTACATAGAGAATCATTTTTTGACAAGGAAAAAAGTAATTTCGTAAAAAGTCATATTTTGTGACCTGTCAAGAGATATAAAATGTCACATTTTTTTCCCGTCACAGAAAAAAATATTTAAATCCCCTTCTTTTCAGTTGATCAAGGATGAAAAAAAAAATTTTATTTTCACGAAATTTAGACAATTATCGCAAGAATACCAATCAATCGAAGTGGGGTCACTTTTCAATAAATGAGTCGCAATATTAGTAATGTCACAGTTAACATCAATTATATACACTCCATTCACCATCTCATTCACCTTGAAAATGTTATTTTTTTCGAGCACCTCGCACCGAAGTTTGTAGGTACTTCTTTTGTTCCCATTTTTCAGAAAAAAATTGAGAAAATTGAACGTGAATATCTTTACCTACCTAAAGTAGTCCACACTACACAGACTTCAAAAAATATGTGGGCAGTGGGGAGAATATGATGACCTATCCAAAGACTTCAATGTAGTAAGGAACGATATTGTAGTAAACCCAAATTTGCTATTGTACACTATTTAAATAAAGCTTTTTATATAATAACATATTTTTTGTATAAAGAACCCGAAATATATAGTGTTATTTACGTTTTATTGAGACATACTTAGCCCTTCATTAATATAAATTTAACTACCTACTAAATCTCCATTATCAGGGTGTTCCTAAATTGAAGGTACAAACAAAAGGGCAGATTTCTCAAGTAATTTTAAGAAAAAAAATTACCATAAACATGGGACCGTAAACGTTTTGTTTTCGAGACACGGGGTGTTAATATTTGAATTCTTTTAATTTTTTCTCTATTACTCCACAAGATGTCCCGCTAAAATTTGGCATAAAAACTGAGAATTAATTTGTTCACCATAAGGTACTCGCTGGATTTTTTATGAAAATTGGGATTTTCTGAGGATTTTGAGAGAAGGTTCAGAATTTTTTTCTCGAAATCGGTAGCAGATACGAAAAAACTACAGGAGACCATAAAGTTTAGTATAACAACAAAGTTTCATTTTACATTTTTATCATTACATTTATAACTAACTGTGGCCTAACAAGAAATAATTCTGGAGGAAAACAGGGGACAGTGCACCAGAAAAAGTATCACCCTGTGGATTTGCCATCGGAATTGACATATTATTTGGTGTAAACTCCCAATTATAATATCCTCGCCAAATTTCAGTTGAATATCTTGTAGATACTATGAAAAAGAACCTGAAAAATATTAAAACACTAACAACCCGTATCTCAAAGAATCTTCTTCTTCGTTTGTACCTCCAATTTAGAAAAAAATTTTTTTATCGCACTTCGAATTTTTCTGTTGGAATTCTCATACTCGAATTGAAAAAAAGCAATACCTACTACCTACTCTTGTTGTTATGGCACGAGCAATTCATTTCACTTTAATCTTTTATTCACTATATTCTTCTATTCATCACATAGACTCAAAAAGTATTGATAAATGATTTAATCACTTCATATAATCGATACATGATTATACTGCAGAGAATGGTTTTGCCTCCACAAATTAATTTCTTTCTTCGATATTGAAATTGGCTTGGCAACACAACTCGTGCGTCCGTGAGCCCCTTTAGTCAATGATAATATTACGACGTGATGAACCGAATCTACGAGACGGAACGACTCGCCCAATTCCCCATAGATGGCGACGCAGTATAAAAACATATATTTGCGTTTATCTCAAAAACAACAATGGTGGAATGAGAGCTTCATGAAGCACTAATTCACACTAACCAGGCACTAAATATTTGACATAGTTTCAGAATTAGTGCTTCCAACTTTTTCGCTAACTTCACGCTTGGTTAAAAACAACACTCAATTACTTCAAAACTAAAAATGATATCGCAGCTGTTTCAGAAGCACCAATAGGCACTAATGAAGCACTAAATATTGGCATATTAATTTCATAGTTATTTGAACATGTTGGTGCTGAGCGTGAAGTTGGCACCAAGAACTTCAATTGTAAATTTCTCAAAAACTACAATGGTGACATAAGGACTTGATGAAGCACTAATAGGCACTAATTAAGCACTAAATATTGGCATATAAATTCATAGTAATTTGAACATGTTGGTGTTGAGCGTGAAGTTAGCACCAGAAACTTCAATTGTCAATTACTCAAAAACTATAATGGTGCAATGAGAGTTTGATGAAGCACTAATAAGCACTAATTAAGCACTTAATATTGGTCATAGGTTCAAAATTAGTGCTTCCAACTTTTCGCTGACTTCTCGGACCCAATTATTCAGACACGCTCTGTAACTCGAGAACTAATTCAGATATCGGGGATCTGTTTGCTGGCAATTGATTATTTTTGAAAAAATGAGAAATGCCCTGAGACGGAGCTTTTGAGCGCTTGTTCATTGGTGGAGCAAAAAGAGTATCACCTAAAATTTTTATTTGGGACCAAATATATAAATGCAGAATCTCAGCACAATTGGAATTATATTCTGAAAATCATTCAAAAAATGAAGAATGTAAACATAAATGATTGCGAAAAATTGAATTCTATGATTCTGATGATGCGATCCTCTTGACCTTTTGCATGAATATTCAGTATATCAGTCTTCATTCACAATAATTTTTACTCGAATCGGATATTCTGTTATGTAAATAAAGATTCTTCTTTCAAATCATTCCAATTGAATTTTCTATGGTTCTGTCATTACTATGGCTACAAAATTTTGCATGAACATTCAGTATATCAATCACTGGCGCAGCTAGGGGGGTTTTGGGGCTGCAGGTCCCCCCGAAGATTTATTTCTTCGTTATTCCTTTCTTCTTATTTTTTTTGCAACTTTCGTATATGTTGTATCATCAAGAATTGTTTAGTTCAGCCCCCCAAAGCAAAATCCTGGCTGCGCCACTGATATCAATCTTTATTCACAAAATAAATATCACTCGATTCGAATATCTTCTTATGGAAAAAAGAAGTTCCTTCTTTACAATATTCCGATTGAATTTTCTATGGTTGTGTTTACATTATGGCTCCCAAATTTTCATGAGGATCACTATGAGCATCTTTCATATGGTTCCATTGGTTCCGTTTTGTCTGGGATGTTGAGTAAAAAAAATGTTGAATGACCATCGCAACTTCCTGTATGATTTGGCTAGTTAACGAACTTAACCGAGATATTTGGGAACCGAACCCCTGAAAATTTCAAGTCTCTAGGATAATCAATTTGAAAGTTATCGTGCTAACCGGCGGCCGTCCCCACGGACAGAACTGAATTGACCACGGATTCGTCATCAGGGTATCGAATCCTATCGGTTGTAACTATTTTCGGCTCAAAATTCGAAATTAACAGACATTTTTGCTAAGCGATATAGTACTCTTGTAAATTCTTCTATAAGTGTGAGCATTATTGTATTAAGAAATGAAAATACACAAAAATTTTTATTAATAGTCTATTGGCTATCGATTTCGGCCGTTGGCCATCATCAGGCCAGCTGACAATATAAAACAAACGACATATAAAAAAATATCACAAAAAAACACAGTCAGATTGATAAAAAATGGCAGTATATAGGTACATCTTTTTCCTGAACAGTAAAACTCACCGTCATGTTATGAAACAACAATAAAACGAGATACATCAGTAGTACTGTAAATATCTGGCGACAATTGTATTCTACAATTCTAGGTTACAGGATTATTATGTTTTAATCTACTAAAATGACCTCAACTGAGCAAGCAGGCGGGAAAATTGACGGAATAAGAATGACGTATATCACAGGTAGGGGGGAATGAGACTAAGTTGTCACGAGTGTTAAACCGGAACACAGAAACACACTGTGATATAAAAACATACATACATAGATATCTGAAACATTTCATAAAAACTAAAATAATAATTAAATTAAATATAAATATACACAATATAGATATCTCAAATATTTCATAAAAATTTGAACATATGTCTTCCATTAAATTCTGATATATCGTTTAATAGTAAATTGTTGTTTTTATTTTTCAGAATTTCATATTGCTCAAAAAAAATAAGTTTGTTGCAGTTGTTTTCTTTATGTATTAATGACAAGTTGTCAATTGTTGTTTTATGTTCACTTTCTATTAAATGCTCACCTAGAGCTGATTTTGGTCTGTTTTTTACATGTTCATTATATCTTATTCTAGCTGACCGAGTGGTCATACCAATATAAAATGAAGGACACTCACCACAAGAAATTTTGTAAACACCACTGCAACACATATCCTCTATTTTATCTTTATTGCTTAAAAGTATGTTCCCCACAACTTTATGTGTATTTTATTGTTGTTTCATAACATGACGGTGAGTTTTATTGTTCAGGAAAAAGATGTAGCTATTTACTGCCATTTTTTATCAATCTGACTGTGTTTTTTTGTGATATTTTTCTATATATCGTTTGTTTTATATTTTCAGCTGGCCTGATGATGGCCAACGGCCGAAATCGATAGCCAATAGACTATTAATAAAAAATTTTGTGTGTTTTCATTTCTTAATACGATATAGAACTCGTTTAAGTAAAACGAGCGCTCAAACAGAGATCTGTACATAGGCGTCCCCAGAAGGAGGCAGGGGGGCAGCTGCTTCATCCTAGAGCCAGAAGTATCACTTATAAACTCATGAAAATAAATTTTATTTCATCTAACACTACGTTCAGAACATTATTTCTATTTTGATTTTTTGGAATACTTTTGTCCTTATTATTCCATGCCTTCATCTCGAGGGCTTCGAAAGTTATTTCGATATAAATATGTACTAATGTCAACGTCGCAGTTGACCATGTTCATATTTGAAGAATTCCAAATCTAAATAAGGAATTCAACAAAAAGTTGTTGAAATTCTTTCAGAGCCTACCGATTGTTTTTTGAAAATGAAGAAAGTATACTCAATATTAAAAAAATCGCTTAGCCAATTAATTTGGGTATCAGTCGTAGGTTTATTTGTAGTGTACCTACATAAATGTGATAGAAGTTCCCTTTTTCTAACGTTATTTATGAATGTAGAGTCCAACATGGTCGAAATGTTGAAGGTAATTCTTCAATTTAACATTTTTTGATTTCACGAAAAATTTCAATTTTACTCTCTAAAAAGATCATTATTCAGTTTTCTTTGTAGTCTCATCAAATTTGACCACATATTCGGAAAGGGCCATAAATTTGATACAAAATGAGAGAGTCTGTGTGCGGAAAACACTCTCATTGCAGGCGTGGTAAGGAGAAGAATATCACGATTCTGAAGTTCAGCCCACAGACTCTCCCATCCTGTAGCAATATTATTTATTGAAATCAATAAATATTAAATTGAAGAATAACCGTCAACACTTCGACCATGTGTTTTATGAAATTTTTTGTTGCAAATCATTTGTATAATCACCTCTCGAACTTTGTCCACATTAAAAGTAGACACCCTGTTTATTTGAATGAGACCACAATGTTTAATCATTTCAAAAACCATTTTTTATTCAGGTAAAGATCAACATGGGGACAGTTATTTTCATGGCTAATGACTTCTACACATTCTTGAAGAATTATCAAGAAAACATCTACCCTGTGGAAATACTTAATCAGAAAAATTTAAGGTGGTCTGGAAACGTATGCCTGTTTACCAAAGCAATATGCTGTGTGAATATGCTTTTTGCTTTTATGGCAGCACTTGGATTCATAGCATCACCAGAGTTATTCAATGAAAGGACATATTTATGCCAATGGGTACGAGCAACAGTTCCCCAATACTCCACTTATATTTTGAAATACATACATTTGACAAGTTTAGCAGTTGCCCTTGTACTTGCTGGATGTTCTCTCACCTGGGCCTATGCAGGTGTCACGGGCTTATTCCAAATACATATCATTCAGGAATTAATTGGAGCACTTTCTATAACATCAATTCCCAGAAATATCAGACACGACTCAAAGCTTTACCAGGAAATTCAAAAACAAAAAATGATAATTTGCATTCTTTCTTACGAAGTTGCTGAGAAGTGAGTATAAAATAAATTTTATTTTATCCAATGAAGGTTTTTTTTTGAAGAAGAGTTTCTTTTTGAAGGAAGAGTGGCTTGAGTAAAAGCTTTTTATAATAATGAAGATTTGATTTGGAAATTGAGTGAGTGGTAATTTCACACAAATATGTGGTCAAATTTAATTCTGTCCGAGGGACCGTTCGAAGGAATTATCCTAGAATCTTGAGATTCTCAGGGACAGTTCGGTTCCCAAAGGCAGCAGTTAAGTTCATTAACCAGCCAAATCGTACCGGCTGTTCCATAAAATATGGCCATTCAAACTTTTTTCCTAAATATCTAAGACGAAAAAAAACCAATCGAAATGAAAGTTTGCGACCACATGCAGTATGTTCATAAAAAGCCTCATCCAAAATTTTGTGGCCATAATGTTAACAGAATCATACAAAAATCAATTAGAATATTGAATGGAAATATCTTTAATTTGTCACAACAGAATATTCGATTCGAGTAAAATTTATTATGTGTTGATATACAGAATGTTTAGGTGAAATTTCAAGAGGACTGCATCATCAGAATTTATATTTTTTCTTGATTATGAACTTTTTCGAATAATTTCCAGTTTGTCCATTCGATCGCGCTGAAATTTTGCCGTAAAATCTTCAATGCCAATTCAGAGCAGTACCGAATTTGCAAAAGTTGCTCTAACCATAGAATCAACCATAAAAAATCTATAGCAAAAAAATTATAATATTGCCATAAATACCTTTCGATTGAAACGAAATCCATCTTGAGGATCTGAATCAAAAATCAGATTGAAGATCACCATCAAATAACCCTTAATATCATAGTTGGTAACCGTACACTTTCCAATTCGAAATAAAGACAACGCCGAATATTCCTCGTGTTAATGAACAGATTCTACTTGGCTGCGTCAACGACAAATACCTACGTGAAGGCATCCCTGACTTCTTGCTTGAGGTAGTAATTAAAGAGTCTCGATGACATTTCGGAACAAACTCGTGTTCAAGTAAAAATTGACAGTAATAATACTCTTTATTGCCAATTGAAAAAAAGGAGTAGGTAAAACAGGTAGTTTCTGAGAAGGCTTACGGTACAGAAAGTCCGTTCTTCTTAGAGACTTGGCTATTTTCCAGGGGTGTTCTTCATTGTCGTTGATGTGTTCCATGAGGTTGTTGAATTTTTTGTCTTGGATATCTATCAGTTTTTGGTGGAGTTTATTTGTCAGTCTGTTGAGTATGTTCTTGTCCAATTGTGCAAGGGTTCTATTGTATTTTTTCTTCGCTTTCCCCTTCTTTGCCAGCAATTCCTGTAGCTCGGTTGGTAACCTCGGTGTATTGGAGGCCTTTTCGACTTTTGTGGTTGATTCTGCCAGTGCTTCTTGAATTCTGTTCTGGAGGTGGTCCACTTCTTCCTCTAGCTCGGTTGGCGTCTTGATGTGAGGTGAACGGCTGTATGGTCTGATGTCAGTTCGTCTTCATTGTAGCACTGGATACTTCCAGTGATGTTTTTTAATATCGCTATATCTAGTAGGTCTGGTGTGACGTTTTGCATGTAGTGAGTTGGTTCCATTGGTCCTGCGACTGTCAGTTTCCTGTTTTCAATGTACATTTCAAGTTTCTTCCCTTTCTGGTTGGTGGTTTTGATGTATCATAAGGTGTTCTTGGAGTTCAGGTCCCCAGCTATAGTGACCTGTTGGTTGGTTTTGAACATGTTGTCAAATTCTTCTTCGTCGAACCTTTTCTGTGGTGGAAGGTAAGCTGCGTATACGCTGGTGGTTGATCCGTTTATTTGTAGTTGAATGCCGGTTGATTCAACTTCAGACTGTTCCGGTTCTGGGAGATCGCTGTGTGGGATGTTTTTCTTGATGAGGATTGCTACTCCTTCCCCTTGCGCTGTTAGTCGGTCTCTTCTGTATGTGACAAAGTTACAGACTTTGAGTTTTTCAGCTGGTCTTAGGTGTGCTTCGCTGAGGAGTGCAATGTCAATTTTCTTACGCTGGAGGTAGTCGGTGAGTTCCAGCTCCTTCTCTCTGGTTTTCAGTCCGTTTGCGTTCCAGAATAATATGTGAAGTTCTTTCTTGGTCATGTTCAGTTTAAGAGTGCTAAGATTTGATTTACTCTTTCGTTAAATTTGTCAGCTTCTTACTTCGTCGGTTTCGTTTGGATGAATTCGACCATTATTGCTGCTATCTCTCTCGTTATTTTTTCTGTTTTGTTTCTTCTGGGTTGTTCTGTATTTCTTCTTTTCTCTTCGTTTTGTATTACCGGTAGGTCTATTGGAATAGTTGGAGCGATTGGTCTCCACGCTAGGGTTTCGCTTCTTGCTTTCGGTCTCATTGTGTGTTCACCATTACAGTTTGAACATTTGGCAGGTGTAGTTTTCTCCTTCTTGCATTCGAATGTGGGGTAGTTGTCCACACATTTCATGCATTTGAAAATGGCGTTGCAGTTTCGCTGGATATGGCCGTATTGTTCGTGGTTTGAGTGACTCAATTGTTACATTAAGTCCTAACAATCTCTTCACATTGAATAACGATTTGTATTGACGCTCAATGTCTATCAATACCATTTGGATGGGTGTTCTTCCGTTCATTCTTTTTGTATTGACTGTTGGGTATCCGGCTTCTTTCAGTTCTTCTGTAACTTCTTCTTCAGTTATTTCTGTTGGAATGCCTTTGATAACTATTTTTAGGTTCTTTTCCGATTTGAGCTGATGGGTATGGAATTCATCGTTGCGTTCCTTCATGATCTTATACATCAGGCGGTAGTCTGTTTCGGTTTGTGGTTGGATGCGTATTCCTTTGATAGTTGATGTGGCCTTCGTGTAGTTTATTTTCTTGATGTTCAGGGTTTTGGATAATTCGGTCCATTTTGATTTGTCGTGGAGGATGATCGGCGTTGTGTTGTTTTCTTCTTTTTGTTCGATGCAAGTGGATTGCTTGTTGTTGCGGGTTTGGGTGGGTTCTTCCTTGTCTTCTATTTCCATATCATCGTCGCTGTTTTCTCTTCCTCGTCGTTTTCCGGTTCGTCGTTGCTTAGGCATTCGTACTGGTTGGAGGTGGCTACAGTTGATTTTTCTACAGGTTGGGTTGGCTTCGCTGTTCTCTTCGGGTTGGCGTAGGTTGATGTTTCTTCGTTTTGTCTTTTTTTTCCTTCTTCGTTTTCCTGTTCGCTTTTAGCTAGTAGGAACTTCTCCCGTTTGCTGAAGTACTCCGCTAGCTTGGCTATCTCCGTAACGGAGTCCATGTCCACTGAAAAGCTTCGTTGACTTATCTCGATTATTATCGATTGGAATATGCGTCCGCTTTCTATCGCTGCTGTCTCTCGACTATCTAAACTATCACTACGACCACGATACACAAACACCGGTATGCCAGATTCGTGGTCTAAACTCGTCCGGCGCGAGCATCTACCCATCTACGTCATTAGGAGAACAAATTCTAATCAATTCTCTCTCTCTTCTCTCTCTCTTCAATCACGCAAATGCTATGGAAATGTTCCCAGTGACGTCACTCTCGATGCGCGTCGGCCATACCGGTGTTTGTGTATCGTGACTACGACTGCTTTTAAATTACGTGTCAATGCTTGGTAGGCAAATTCGAGATGGCCCGCTGTATTTAAATTTCTACAGTGACTTTATATAAGACAGTGGTGACACGCTCGACGCTCATGTCTTAATTTCTATTAGTAGTTGGATGTAACGTGGTGAATTCCGCCATTAAGAGGCTAATTCCGATTTTGTCCCATTGAAAAAGTGATTAAACCATTACTTTAGCATCTCAAACGAGTCGGGCGGATTTTTATTCTGAAGGGTGTTCCAAATTGTTCTCGACATTAAATAAAATACAGATGACGCATTCAGCCTATTCGTTTTGAGATATTTCGTGCTCCTGAGTAACTCAAAAGCTCGAAATACGGCTTGCCATTGGCTGCACACAAGCACTGGAACAGCTCAGGAGCACGAAACTCCTCAAAACGAATACTGTAATTGAGTTCATCCAGATCATAGATAAATAAACTCTTTATTTATCTTTGGTCCGGATATTCTGACATTAATGAAGTGTGATGTACGATATTTATAAAAATGTTTCGTTCATGAACGCAGCAAAAATGATTTGAAATTCTTGAATTATTCAGAATCAGCGTTCTTTTTGTTCTAGAAATTCATTCTGATTGTTATGGTTTACATAATCGTCCATCTATCTGAAAGCAATATTGGAAGAATTATTGAAAAATTTTAAGAGACTGGTATTCGGTGTTTGTTCGTCTCACCATAGGGTATTCGGTATATGTTAGTCTTTAGGTCCATCAAAGCTTGATTCTTTCAGCTTTCTGAGAAAATTCTAGAAAATATCTTATGTTGACACTGCTCAGTTCACTATAGAATTATTATAGTATATTTCACAATCACTAACAATAAATTAATTGATATTTTTTAGGTTCCACGAGATCTCTTGTGAATTGCTGGATATACCAATGATGGGTTTTTCTCTAGGAAGTGTAGTTTTGGGAGGTGCTCTAATGATAGAACTTCTAGGTGTAAGTAAAAATTCAAGATATTGAATAATCATTGTGTCTATAATAAATGTAGGTATATAATTTTTGAACAACACTTAATTTTCACCCTTGCTGCCCTGTACTCCATTTCATGAAATTTCAGATTACAACAGGAGGAAGTCTCTTTCAATATACTGAAAAGTGTTTGTATTGAAAAGAATGAATTGTTTTGATCTGTAAGCATACAGTTTGAGATTTTTCAATCTGCTTATTTTGTATTTATTGTTTTTTTGGTTCACTGGTGCAGATAAAAGTTGAAAAATGGTTGTCTTCTTTGTGTTACCCTCAGTTTCTACTCCAATTCCTCTTATTCTGATACATATACTTTGGTATATTGAAAAAGTGCAATTGCTGTAAATCCAATTCAGTCACTAGCAAAAATCTCTTTGGTTGAAGATGTCCAGGGCTTTGAAATTACTTCAAAAATCCATTTCTAAGTCGAATTTGATGTTTTTATTACGTTTTTGTATGTACCAGCCTATCTATTAATTGCATAAGAATGGATAATGAATAAATACTTCCATTCCTCGATCATACCCGACGTGAGTGTGGAGCTCAGCTAACACCATAACCGGCCTCAACCCCGTTCTAGCGAAATTCAGAAATAGTTGGAAAAAATTATCTGTCAGGTATAATCTGAGTCAAGCTTGGTTCGTTTTTATATTTCCTGATGAGTTTTGTAGCACAAAACTAACAAGAATGATCGACGAACACTTGGCCGATATATGGTGAATTTTTCTAGTTTGGCATTTCTTTCAGCCTTTGTATCATTCGTTGACTGAAAACTAAGATTTCTTCGATATCTTCCAGAGCAGTTCAGCGAGAAATAGGCTGCTTTCGAGCTTCTTCCTAATGTTGGGGTGCATATTCTCTATTGTTGACCTCAAATCTATGGTCCTAGCTGATCGCTTAGCGACTATCCAAGTAAACACCTAGGCGCTAAGCAAGCCTCCTGCCTATGCTGACGCAGCCTCAATGTTGAGCGGGGCCAAAGGTTGATTGATTGAATCAAATAGATGTCTGAGTTGAGTAAGGCACTTTTTGATTGCAGTTCAATTGAACACGTTTACTCTTAGGTGTACGTCCGAACATTGTCTGCTGATCACAATACTTGGTCTGACAAAATAAAAATTATATGTATATGGAGAGAGGGAAGTATACGAACAAGAACATAATGAACATTAAAGTGGGCGTCCAAATTATGGAACAAACTCTACAACAAAATCCTGAAACACATCGAATTTTTTTTCATTTTCAGCGAATTTTTATGCATTTTTGAAGGATTTTTGTTGCACCCTGTGCCATCCCTATCAACCCTCTGAATTTTTTGAATAGGGAAAATGAGGTACTTTTTGGCAAGGTCTTCGTAACTTCTTGACAGGCTTATATAGTCCAGTCTATTTAGACATTCGAAGTTACATAAAGTCCCAACAAGCTGAATTTCTGTGAGTTGTTCAAAACATAATTATAAACAATGTCTAGAAGTTCCCCATCATTCCCTTGTAAGGAAAAAAATAAATTCAAGGTCAAAGGTCAAAAAATAAGTTTTTCGCGATTTTCAACAGACGGTAAGTTTCATCACAAAAATACCTCAGACAAAAATTGTAGATCATAAAATTATCCATAGAAAATGTATCAATACTTTTTTTCTTACGAGCCACCGTTTCTGAGATATAACGATTCAAAAAGTTATAAAAGTCGTTATCGTCATAATATGCACACGTTTCCACGCCAACTATGAGGTAGTGTACCTACTTAGCGCGTTTCTTTAACGTGGTTTCCCCAGTAGGCCTACTCCACGGGTCAGTTGTGATCCTGTTTAATGTAAAACTATTGCAAAATAACGGAAATTTTCAAAGATTGGGAAAGATAAAAGCGATGTTAATGAAAAAAAAGTGTTGAAGTTTATTCGTCTTATTCGTAAGTTTCAAATTCTTGTTCTTCTTCTTGTTCTGGACTATATAGGAATTTGACAAAAATAGTATATTATATTATAAGGATTAAAAGTGCATATTTTTTTACTAGCAATATTTGCAGTTGCGAGGCGCAGCCGAGCGAATGCAGAATTGCGAGTTAAAATAGGCACTTTTAATCCGAATAATATATACTATTTTTTCTCCAACCAAGTCAAAATTACAATGAAATTGGTTTTAGTGAAAAATAGTTCATAATTTGGTTATGAATTTGAACACAGAATCATGACAGTGATTGTCAAGTAGACTTCAAATGCATTTACTTTTAATCCAAGGATTAAAAGTAGCGTTTTTAATCCTAGGATTAAAAGTGTTGCTAAGCAACGAGCAAATTTTTGTACGGTAAGAGAATTTATGACTTTTGCACCTGAAAATAGTACAGAAAAGTCAACATTTTTTGATGGTTGGAGAAAAAGTATATTTTTCTGAAAAAATTGTTAGTTCGAAGAAGTTTTCAGTATGTGCACTTTGTCATGACGCATTTACTTTTAGAGACGATGGTACCTGATGAAATTAATCGCCGTTCTTGAACATTTTTCAAACCCTTTTAACCCCCTCACGTGAAAAATTAGAATGTGTGAAACAATCTTCAGTTATGATCTGAGTAGGTTTGTTACTAGTACGTTTCTACTGAAGTTGAAACTTTAACTTATCTTGTAATACACATGATTCACTGGATGGTACTCCAATGCCGATATAAATTTCCAATGTCACTTCATTTTTCTTCCCAATGGATGGTTGTGCATAAACAAAACTGTAATGATCATTCGGTGACAAATTTCATCAGATACTATTGCATCAAAGTAGAGGAGCCATGACAAAGTGCACATACTGAAAACCTCTTTGAACTAACTAATTTTTCAAAGGAGATCCAAAGACCTCGCAAAATGTCCACGTGACCCACTTTCCCCATTCAAAAAATTTACAGGATGGATGTGGATGATACAGGGTGAAATATAAACATTCAGAAATGCATAAAAATTTTGTAGAACAGAAGCAAGAATTGACCAGTTTCAGGATTTTGTTGCCAAATATTCTTCTTCTGAGAAAATGAATTTGTTCCTTCATTTTGACGCACACTGTATAATCTGTCGAATTTTATCCTAGCAAAGCAATATAGAGAAGAATATATTGTATTATCAGAACGTACGAGGCCTAAACACTAAAACTATGGAACTAAAATCTAATGTATCAAGTGAAGATTACGATGTCGTCTGTCTGAGTGAGACTTGGTTGCAAGATGGCGTGTACGATTCTGAGTTGTTTCCTTCCAACTATGATGTTTTTCGATGTGATAGGAACCTGGTTACAACGGGTATGTCAGCTGGTGCCTGGTGCTGATGTTCTGGTGGCCGTACGCAGTGATTTGTGTGCAGTCCAGGATGTCATTTCAGAGCTCACTGCTCTTGTTCCTTCCATAGGTGCTGTGGCTAACTAATTATATCTTCATTTTACTTTTATATATATATTCCACCATGGACTGATATTGCACGTTATGAACAATTTTTTGATTCGTTGTCGACATTCAGTGTAGTTCAAGATAATAACTTAACTGTGTTAGGGGACTTTAATTGTCCCAAATATGTTGAGAAATCTTGCTTTGACGGTCGCTCATTAGTACTCAATATGTTTTCTGAATCATCGCAGGTGAGCAATTCAATGAGGTATGCAATTCTAGGAATACATTGTTGGACTTAGTATTCTCAAATTTTAGGTGTGATGTCGTTGGCTCATTTTGCTCGCTCGTGGCGGTGGATGCATATCATCCTGGAAATATCATATCTTCCTGAACAGTGTAACAAGAACTTCGAATTTTCAAGCTCGAGTCCCTGTGATTCTCCATGTAGATACAACTTCTTGAGGTCGATATGTACCGATACATTTGGGAAGCGGATTGGTCTGCTGTTACAAATGAGAATGATCCGAACTTGGCGTGTGACCGATTTTATTCAATTTTGAACGCAATATTTGAACGAACGGTGCCTATCAAAGTCTGTAGAAAAAGACGATTTCCCTCATGGTATTCATCCGAGATCATTAGTATCATTTATCACAAAAAAGCTGCCCTAAGGAGCTATAAAAAATTCAATAATGACTTCAATCGCGATCAATACAACAAACTTAGAAGTTTGCTCAAGTCAAAAATCAGCAACGCTTATAGAGACTATGTTATAGCTTCCGAACAGAAATTAATGACAGATCCTTCGGATTTTTGGTAATTTGTGAGGGATAGCAGGGCTCATTCTCGTATACCCGGAGTTATGAGCGATGGTCAAAGAACCATAGATAAGCCGCAGGATATCGTTAACGCGTTTGCACAGCACTTTGGTGGTGTGTACGAAGCGCCCTGTGACACTTATAATTTTGGGAATGTTGAGAGTGATGCTTATCAGTTCATTAGTATTGGTAAGATTACAGAGGATGATATAGTGAGGGCGTCGAAAATACTCTCCGACAAATGCACTGCTGGGATTGACGAGATCCCTAGTTTCATGGTGAAGGACTGTATAGGAGCACTTTCTGCCCCTCTGGCACGCATATTCAATATCTCCACATCCACAGGCCAAAATAATTCCCTTTCTTAAAAAGGGTGAAAAATCGATGATCTCGAATTACCGACCGATTTCCATCTTGTCGAATTTTTCAAAGATTTGTGAGATCATCCTTTACAATTTTATTTTTCCCTCTGTCCGCAACAAAATTACTGACAGCCAGTACGGATTCGTGTCCAAAAGATCGACGACGACTTACCTCGTTTCATTCTTCGAGAGGGTACTGGGTTCTTCGGATAAATCAGGTCAGGTACACGTTTTATATACCTTCGACAGGATAGATCATAATATTTTGATTAACAAGTTGAAGAACAAATTTGGCTTGAGCCCCAAATTGATCAATTTGATCAGATCATATGTCTTATACTATACACGAAAAATTTACAGCCAAATATCAAATATGTGCAACTAACACCTGACCTTGGTTCGGATCACCTGGCCATTGAATTCACCCTGGACTTTGACAAGGACCCGATGGAATATCCACAAGAGATCATCTATATGTATGACAAATGCAACATAGGAAAGGTTAACGATGAAATGTGCCAATGGATTGAAATGAGAAGAGAGGATGAAGTTACCCCAGAGTTCATAACCGGTTTCATGGGCAAACTACAGAATATAATTCAGTCTGAAACACCAGTGATCAGGAAACAATACCACAAGCCAACCTTGCCACCCTTCATATTGAAACTCATTAAATTAAAAAAAAAGTGTATCGAGAAATTAAACGTTGTGAAGACGAAGAAAAAAAGAGGAAATACAATCAGCTAAATGAAGACATACACAGACTCATAATGCACCATCGTTCATCCAAATATCTTGAAGCATGCAAATCAATAGAAAATCAACAAGGACGCAACTACTGGAATACAATAAAAAAATCAACTGAATATAGAAAACATGGAAATGCAGAAACCTTCAATATAAGTGGAAAGGACAACAGATGATGCATTTGCTTCACATTTGAGAAAATATATAAATTTGACCATGACAGAACATTCGATGAAGAACATAAGAAAACAGTTGAAACATGGCACAATAGTGAATTTCCCTCTTCACATAGTATATATGATATTGATGAAATTGATGAGGAAGAATACTATCAGGTCTTGAATGGTGGTAAAAACTCTGCTCCTGGGCATAATAAAATACCAAGAAAAATACTACGCAAGCTGGGCCTCCCTATTCACAGAAAAATAATAGAAATTTACAACTACTGCTTGAAACGAGGACATTTTCCTGAAGTGTGGAAGAGAGGAGTTATAGTTGCCATTCCCAAAACAAAAACGGACCACTCTAAGATCGAAAACTATAGACCCATCACTCTCTTACCTGTATGTGGAAAAAACTTCGGAAAGATTATCAAGACAAGAATCCAAAAACTCCTAGGCCGCTTCATTCCAGAATATCAGTTCGGATTTAGACCAAAATCATCAACAATACATCCGCTTATAATACTAACAACTAATGTACAGACAAAATATAAGGAAGGCAAACATTCAGCTGCATTGTTCATGGATATACAGAAGGCGTTTGATAGTGTACGGCATGCAGGATTATTGTACAAACTACATTTGCTTGGGTGTCCAGATAATCTACTGAAGGCGATCGAAGGGTTTCTGTGTGGCCGTAGTATCCAGGTGAAAATTAGAGAAATAACCTCACGAAGTTTCACACCAGAACAAGGATTGCCCCAGGGTTCCCCCCTTTCACCACTACTTTATAATATTTACTGCTCTGATATTTATAGCCACTACTCACCTAAAGTGAATAAAGATGCATATATACTGCAGTTTGCAGACGACACAGTGATTGTCTCACATGGAAATTCTGTAAATGAAACAGTACATACATTGCAGGACATAACAAACAAAACATCAATTTGGATGAAAAAATGGAGAATCAAACCTAAACCACAGAAATCAGAATTTATACTTTTCCACCATAAACTGAACAGCACATCACCAAGGCTCCAATTTAACAACGTTCCAATCCACCCTGCCAATTCTGTAAAATATTTAGGAGTAATAATGGACTCAAAAATTAACCTTCAAATCTCATATAACAACTGTAAAAAAAAACACCATAGCTAGAGCCAACCACTTCCGTTCCATCACATACAAGGACCAAGGTATCAGCACCAAGACAGCAAGTATGTAGAATATATAAAATGATATGTAGACCCATCCTGGAGTATGGCCACCAATTATACGAGACTTGCTGCAAGACCACATTCAAAGGTATAATCACAGGGGAAAGAACTAGCCTGAGAAAAATAACAAAAATTAGACATCCTAATAACCCACTACACCACCCATCGAATGAGTTGCTATATCAGAGAACGGAAGTTGAACCAATACAATGTAGGATCAAAAGACTAAATGAAAAATTTGCAAAGAGAGCACACAATGGGGAGATTATTACTCCATTACTTCTGGAGTTCAGTGAGAATCGAGCCAGTAAGAGGAAAATTCCTGCCAAACCCCTGTACTATTCATTGGAAAGGATTTGAAACTTTATTTTTGTATAGATTTTTGTAAAATGTCGATTTTTACATAAATATTATTATGTTATTACGGTAAAATTGTGATAAGTTGTTTGTTGATTTATTTATTCCTTCAGATTCATATGTTGTGAAAATTAATTGAAAATATGGAATTTTTCTATAACCTAATATATTACAATGAAAGGTCCATATATATACGATACGTTTCGGGTTCGGGCCCTTTTTCAATCTAAAACAATATTAAAACACAGTTACATATACAATTTTATTTTTCTGAGATAGAGACCTGTTACCTTTGTTAATTTCAGTAATTTCTTTATTTCGTCTGCCTCTGTTACACGTGTCCTCATTTTATAATATTAGTGGCGCTGAGTCATTGAATTTTCATATCGGTGCTGCTGTCACTCTTCTTTTTCTTTTTCTGTTGTTGTTCTCTGCTGTCTTTCTTATAAGTGTTGAATATATTTTGTTTAGGCCATTTATATCTGTTCTGTCGTTTATAGAGTTGGGGTTTCTTTTTATGCAAATCATTTCTAAAAATTCTCTGTTTTTTTTATTTTTTTTCCTATCTAATATCCTTGTATCCTCGAAGTTAAAAGTATGGCCGTTTTCTACTATGTGTTTGTATAGGGCTGTTTGAGTTTTGGAATATTTGTGCCCCTTCATCCTGTCGTTTAATTTTTGCTCCGTTTGTCCTATGTACACTCCGTTACATTGGTTGCATGGGATCTCATAGACGATATGTGATTTTTGATTTTTTGGGACTTTTGCTTTTAATTTTGAAAATAACTGTTTTATTTGTATGAATGGTTTGTGTGCAATCTTTATATTAGGGTATGGTTTTATTATGTTTTCTATTTTCTCAGACAGTGTTGGGATGTATGGAAGGGGTATGTACACTATTGGCTCGGTTTTTGGGTTTTGGAAACTCAGTGAGTTGTAAAATTTATAGGTGCGTTGTTTTATTGTTTTCTTTATCATTTTTTGGGGGTAGTTGTTTGTGGTAAGTAGGGAGGTGATCGAATTTAGTCTCCGGTCTATAGCGTGGCGAGGTTAATTTTATTGCTCGATCTATATAATTGGTTACTATTGCTTTTTTTGTTTGGTGTTATGAGCTGAGTTATAATCAAGTATCCGGTCTGAGTTAATGGATTTTCTCAGCATTTTAGTTTCTATTTTGTTACTTTCTCTAATGATGGTCATATCCAGAAAGTTGATTTCATTGTTTAGTTCTGTTTCTAGAGTAAATTTTAGTTTATTGTTAAAATTGTTCAAATCTTCCATTATTTTCTCAATTTGATCTTCAGTGGTTATTATCAAGGTCTCTATCTCAGAAAAATAAAATTGTATATGTAACTGTGTTTTAATATTGTTTTAGATTGAAAAAGGCCCGAACCCGAAACGTATCGTATATGTATGGACCTTTCATTGTAATAAATTAGGTTATAGAAAAATTCCATATTATTATCATTATTATTACAGAATTAGAGAAGAGGCATGTGCCTATTAATTTCTCAATGAAACATTACAAAAAAAAGAGTAACCACATTAAATCAATACACTAAATCAAATTAAACATGATTGGTAAAAAATACGAAAAAAAACATCAAAAGAATAAATAAAAATCATCTCTGAGTCCCATCATAAAGATTCTTGAAACCATTAACACTTGTGGCCGTCACCACCTGAGCAGGCAAACAGTTCCATCTCGAGAACACGCGATTGCTAATGAAACTCTCACGTTGCGACGATCTGAAGTTTTCCCGTCGGAGTTTGAAAGGATGTCCACGTAAATTGTTTGAATTCAGTTCGAAGAGATTACTCAAATCACTGCCGAAAAGACCGCGTATCGCTCGGAACGTTATGATTAAGTCACCCCGCAGCCTCCGTTCACTAAACGCAGTGAGACCAAACAAACCTAATCTTTCCTGGTACGAAGGTCTCCTCGAACCGTAAGGGATTCGCGTCGCACTGCGCTGAATGTTTTCCAGCTGCAGCTCATCTCTCCTCAGGGTGGGACACCAGACAGGACCAGCATACTCCAAGATTGGACGAACATATGTCGTGTAAAGCAGTTTGCATGTTCTAAGGGAGCAGGATGGAAATGATCTCCTTAAAATTAAAATATTATCAATTAATTTTCACAACATTGTGATAAGTGTTATGTAACAGGCTGGAGGACTTCGGTCGTTGGCCATTTGGAGAAGATCCAATAAAGCTACTTTATTATTATTATTATTCATATCTGCCTGGCAGACTATGTCGGGTTGACATTGAGAGTTACTGTTCTGCGAAATTTTGTGCAACATCTGGAATCCTTGGGCCATTACTTTTTCTCCTGTTTGTAAACGATGTAGTGGATGTAATTGATGTATCAGTGTTGTTATTCGCGGACGACCTTAAAATTTTTCTCCAAATACCCAGCCTCACTGATTGTGCTAAGCTACAGGCAGCACTCGATAGCCTATGAACATGGTGCGAAGACAATAGATTGAGTTTGAATATATCTAAATGCTATGCTATGACATACACAAGGAAGAAGGTGTTCGTTAATTTCGATTATAGCATCAGTGGCACGGTGCTGTCTCGAATAACCGAGATAAGGGATCTGGGCATTGTGTGTGACAGTGGTTGTCCATTTGTGCCGCATATGAGACAGTTAATACTCTCATCCAATAAAACTTATGGATTTATAGTTCTAAACACTAGAAACTTTCAGAACTCAAATACTTTGCTAGCCCTGTTTAATTGTTTAATAAGAAATAAGAAGTCGATTGGAATACTGTAGCATCGTTTGGAGACCTATATCTATTATGAGTGTCATAAGAAGAGCATTGAGTCGGTGCAGCGAAAGTTTTACAAGTTTTTAGTGTGGAGGCAGGACGGTGTGTATCCTCCCACAGGCTTTGACAATAATCTTTTGCTCTCTAGGTTCGGTACCGTATCCACTACGGATAGGGTGAATATATGTGCACTATATTATTCATATGCAAAATTATTAATCGTGAAATCGATTCTCCAGAGCTTTTGTCTTGTCTTCCGTTTCTGGTTCCCCGTTTGGGTTCTAGGAGTGAAATGTTCTTTCACTGTGGGACAGGCAGAACAAACGCCAGTTCACGATCTCCTATAAATTATGCTTGTGGAATAATCAATTCGCTCGCCAATGTATGCGACATTTTGGTCGACTCTACTCGGGCCATAGTGCGGGCCTATTTATCACCAAACTCCCGAATTTTGGGAATTTTGTGAGGTTTGTTCTGTATTATGTTACTTTGTGCACCATTTCAGTATGTATTTGTATTCTCAATTTTTTTGTGTTTTCCTGTAATTGGGAGTGTATCCTGTAGAAAATAAACTACTTATTATTATATGAAAATGTTGACACACGACTTAACATCGCTTGTTGCAAAGATCAGAATCGTACCTGAGAGTACTTTTTCTGGCATTCTAACTGAATGTGGCGTAATTTGTACGTTAGAGCTGCATCCTGCCTCATCCCTATAACATGCGTATTGGTATTATTTACTATGGTACAATGGCAATGCATACAGGGTGTTGCAATTCGGTCAGGACTGACTGAACCAATGCATTCTTTACCCAGACATATCTTACCACTACTCATCGCAGTAAGGTGTTCAGACGTAGTAACTATTGTAATATGGATACGCTGCCATTTTCGGGGCATTGTTCAGCATTTCAACTGAGCATTGAGCGCTGCTAGGTGTTTGGACAGTGTGGAAGATATTTTGAGCACCCTTGAGCCTTTAAAGTGTAATTGTCACATGAAAAATTAAACCTTTTTATTGTGTCAAATCTAAAAATAAAAGATATTTCAATCAAGAATTTATAGGCACTCAACTCATAGTAAGGTCGACGAAAAAATCTTATAATCAACTCGTTTATTATTCGCTATCATTATTTTTTAGGATATTTTAACGCGTGACTAAAACGAGTTCGAGACCATTAATCGCTAGATTAATAAACGAGTTGATTACAAGATCTTTCCATCCACCGCGTTATGAATTGAGTATGAGTTCTTGATTCAAATACATTCTTTTTTTGCACAAGACATACATTCGACATAACATAAATTTCTATATTACTACCGAGTAAACACAGACTTACCGGTGATATCGCCGAGAGGTTACAATCAGACATCTATGCGAACTCCTATTGCGACATCCCAACGATGTCAAAAATATAACATAAATATGATATACGGATAGCGAATTATTGAAGAGGGCGCAACGGAAAAAAGAATAAGATATTCGCATTTCGACTTCTTATATAGAGGTGAAAATTGCAGGCTCAACGAAATCGTCGATTAAACCTCCATATGTCTTCGATTGGAGAGTCTGTAGAACGAAAAAGTTTCTTGAGAATTGATATTATCATTGTGTTTAAATATACTCAATGGTAATATGATTCTTTTCGATATTCTCTATTCAGTTTACTCATATATTTTTTCAACACATTCGCGATTTAAAAGAAAATAAAAATTTTTCAAAAGAAGGGTTTTTCTGGAAATCGAGTATTCGATACGGAAATTTTATATCACAGGGTAAGGAACTGAGAAAAAATGTTTCTAATGAAATTTATCTGCATTTCTTATACACCGTAAGTTAATATTCCGATAAATTTGAAATTTGGTATTGAGAAGAAAAAAAATGAGGATCACATTTGTGCTAAATCTCTTGTAATATGAAGAATACTCTCACCGTTTTTCGCCCATGAAGGTTCTTTATTTTATATAGATAGGTAAATACAGAAAGGGTCATCTGGGTGCCAAAATTGATCGTTACACCTGCATATATGTAGATATATCGTAGGGGAAAATCAATTGATATTAAAAAAGCTATTTGTTATATTTCCATTCCAAACGTGTAATTCTTAAAAATTCCATTGTAGCCTAAGGGCTAATTGTCGTAGCGCGATTGTACCCTATAATGACGTCAACAGGCTCTGGGTGCTGTTTGGCCTGTTTTTCAGTTATTTCTTATTTCTTCAGTTCAGTTAAGGAGTAGAATTGATGCGATGCGTATATTTTTTTGATAATGCAAGCTCCTACTCAACGAAATTCTTTTCGAGATAATAATAAAATCGAAAAGAAAACTACTATAATTAACATCGGTATTGGTAAGTATTACTTATTTTCTTGACTTATACTGCTGGTAGAGCAATGATACCATGGAAATTGTTGTATGAATTCGAGGTGTTTTCCCAAGACTGGTCAATGCATTGTTCACAGTAAAAATGAGGGAGGACAAATATCGTTAATTGAATAAAATAAACATGAATTAGGAGACCGCTGAAGTTGTTTATTCACAACCCATTCCACCTACTTTGATATCAGGAGCATATTTTACCAAATCATTTTGCCATATAGCAGTGAATTAATATAAACAACAATCAAGCTTTCTCTATTTGGTCAGATCAATTACTTTCTACAACTGATTTTCTATAGGTATTTCTTACTTCAAACCGTTATTCATTTAATGTAATGCAAATTGCTAGGCAGTTTAGTGCAATGCCCTAATGTAAATACTTAAAGTTAAAAGCTTTCTTTCTGAAAATCAATCAAACTAGCCAATGAAAAAAATTTTGAGAACGATATATTCCTATCAAGATCTACCTGAACTTTTTTTGGATACTGGATCAAAATTCCTAACGAAAAACAATTAAAATAACTCTCAAAGTGGAAAGGAAATTCCGTTCGAAAACAGATTAATTTCGGCCAGTTGAAAAAACACAAATAATTAACTTGAAAATATAGAAAACTATATCGTTAATAGGAAATATTGCCGTATAATATATATCAAATTTTTATGGGTATTCGGCAAGGGGCCTGGTTGTGAACAGAGACAACTATTTGTTGTTCAAATGTCTATATTTCGAGCCTATCTATTTGAACGGATGGTTAATACATTTGATGGATACTGTGAATTATCGAAATGATAAGGTTTCTCATTTTGTTCACAATGGGAGGTCCCTGAGATATCCTCAAAAAATCGCTTTGCGGAGGTCCTCGGGATATTTTCAAAAAGCTCACAATGTGGAGGTTGTTAGGAAGTTCTTATACTTGTCACAATGGGAGGTTTATGCGAATATCCCATTGACCTCCACAATGTGAGCAATCTGAGAATTTCTACTAGGGAAACCTTTGAGAGCTCTCTGGGAATATCTTTGAGGCGAAAATTTGTAGGAGATATATAGCTCCCAGCAACCTCGCAGGTACATCACAAAGGTCTCTCAATCTCTCGAAAATATATCGCTGGGAGATCTATGCGACGTCTTTCTGTTGACCGGGTATGTTCCAGTTAAGTTGTGACATAATTCGTATTGCTTCTGAATACTTTGTGTTCGATTGCTCATTACAATACAATAACAATAACAATAATTTATTGAGCATCAATAATTTACATGCTTCGTCAATAGTTACCAATTTAAGAATTCTTCTAGATTATATATTGTATTCTGTATTAGGATCGCTTTGACATGTTTCTTGAATTTTTTCACATTCAGATCTTTAATGGCATTGGGAAGCCTATTGTAGACTTTAGGTCCCCAGTAGTCTACTCCCTGCTGGGCATACTTCCGTTCATGGTATGAGATGGTAAGTTTGTTTCGGCTTCGTGTATTAAAATTGTGGAATGTGTTATTGGGTGGAAAGGTTTTTGTGGACATATGTGGAGCACTCCAACATATATACTGCTGGTATGGTGAGTATGCTAAGTTCCCGAAACGCTTCCCTACAGCTATCTGTCTGTTTTAGCCCTAATATAGTTCTCACCGCTTTCTTCTGGAGGATCAGGATGTCAATGACATGGACCGATGTGCCCCACAAGAGGATTCCATATGTCGCCAACGAATGGAAGTTAGCAAAATAAGAGATCACTGCTGCCCTCCTAGAGGAAACTCTTTTAACAACAGAGATGGTGTAAATTGCTACTGCTAGTTTTCTTTTTAATGAATCGATGTGTGGCTCCCATGAAAGTGCCCCATCTAATGTAATTCCAAGCAATTTGATGGTGTCATTTTTGTTGCTCTTAATTTTTAAATTTTGTGTTTTCGATTCGTTTATGGCCAAAGAGTTACAGCTGAACCAGTGCTTAGATGTTGAAAGCACATATTTCTCCAACATACTCAGATTCCCCTCATCCAAGGCTTTAGGAAAAAAGAAGTTTCATCTGCAAACAAAAGAGTTATTAGATACATGGTTAACTCATCCCTTGGCAAATTCAGGTCGTTCACGAATATTAGGAAAAGTAAGGGTCCCAGCTTCGATCCTTGTGGAACTCCAGATGTTATGTTTTTGCTTCCAGACAGCAAGTTATTCCATAGAACATGTTGTTGTCTATTCGACAGGAACGAGCAGATGATATCAAGGGCAGCACCTCCCAAACCATAACATCGCAGTTTACTGTGCAGGATTTCGTGGTCTACAGTATCGAAAGCTTTCGATAAATCCTGTGAAACAATTTCTGATGGCCATTTTTCATCCAGGGACTTGACTATTTCGTTCATGACCTCCATCAGCAGAGTTGTAGTTGATTTGCTGGTTCTGAATCCATGCTGTTGGTTACTGAGTAATTCATTGTCTTCAAGATATGCTAGAAGCCTAGATTTGATTATTTGCTCTAGAATCTTTGATATAGCTGGCAGGATGAATATCGGTCGATAGTTTGACAGGTCATTTATGTCTCTTTTTTGTGAATTGGCAGCACTTTTGCTATCTTGAGTGCTTTTGGGAATACGCCTTCTGAGAGACATTTGTTGAATATGATTGTTAGTGGCTGGGCAATTTCAATTGACAGTGCTTTGATCATGGTAGTTGACATGCCATATATATCTTGCGTTTCCTTCCCCTTGATTCATTTGATGATGCTTATGACTTCGAATTTAGTGGTTGGCTGTAATTCAATTAAATCACATTTATTGGAATTAATCTGTTTCAGCATCTTCAGGGCTTCAATTTTGTTACCAGTTATTAGTTGAGCTACTGATGCAAAATAATGGTTGAAGGTTTCTGCATTCCCTTTATTTGGTGTTATGATTTTATTCTTTCTAGTTTCCTTTTTAATTATCGACCATATAGTTTTTGTTTTATTTTCTGAGTTATTTATAAGTGCCCCATTAGTTTCTCTTTTTGTTTCTTCAATACATTTTATCAGTTCTTTCTTGCATCTTTTGTATTCTTCAAGTACATTACTGGATTTTGTGACTTTAAAAATGATGTATAATATTTCTAGTCTTTTCTTAATCTTTGTGGTTTGACATTATTATGTATTCCATATTTAGGATGAAATACCACTATTTAAATGTATGGGAGATGATTACCCTTCAGTAGGGTCCTGTAGCGGTCTTAGAAGAACAGAAGATTCGAAAATCATCACTTGGAAAGCTAGACCTGGTTTAAAACACCCTCCTGGCCCAAGAGCAAGAATTACGTATTTTGTATCTGAATATTGAAGGTATTTATTCCTATAGTTTTAAGTTTCAATTTTGTAAAAACGGCGAGGCAGGGTTTTTTCTACTGAGGTTTTTCCCTGTGCTCTGGTATCATACAGCAGAATAGTATGGTACCCCGTTTTGCACCAACCTCAGCTAGGGACTTTTTGTTTTATGTATTGTATTTTGTTAGCTCTCAATTCAAAAGAATATATACAGGTGTCCCATTACTCGACGTCAACCGGAACCGGGTGAAAAGGCAAGTAATGCTGGTTGTCAGAAAAATATAAAAAAAATCTAAGTTGCATGATTTCAAAATAATGCGCATTAAAAAAACACGCAAAATTCACACCCTGTGACAGTCTTTTCGCTCCTGTTGCCACAAATATCAACTTTTTCCAACTTTTTTCTTTGCTGTGTAACCTTGAATAATGCTTGTCTAAACTGTAATCAAAAATTTGATACCAGCTGCTCTAGGTTTATAAAAATAGAGCTTTCTTCTCGGAAAAAAAAATCGAAATAAACAATTGCCTAGTTTCAACTGACTGTATTGAAAAAAAAATGTACTACGTAGGTTGGCATGTTTTTTCAAAAGTTGGCATTTAGTGAGGATTCCAAAATGGTATAATACTTGTTTAGTTGTAGCTGCCGTAGTTCAAATTTATTTTCGATTGCCTTTGAATACACTTTTTCGTTAACTGCTTCCTAGTAATAGAGTCCAATGGGTTCAAGTCCGGTGAACGGGCCGGCCACGAGATTGGACCAGAACGTCCGATCCATCTTCCGGGAAAAAATGTTACCAGAAAAAAAATTTCAGAGAAATTTCTCAGGAAAAATTTTTCTGGAAAAATTATTTTCTCTGGAAATTTTTTTTTCTGATAACATTTTTTCCCGGAAGATGGATCGGACTTTTGGTCCAATCTCGTGGCCGGCCCGTTCACCGGACTTGAATCCATTGGACTCTATTACTAGGAAGCAGTTAACGAAAAAGTGTATTCAAAGGCAATCGAAAATAAATTTGAACTACGGCGCAGCTACAATTAAACAAGTATTATACCATTTTGGAATCCTCACTAAATGCGCCAACTTTTGAAAAAACATGCCAACCTACGTAGTACATTTTTTTTTCAATACATCAGTTGAAACTAGGCAATTGTTTATTTCGATTTTTTTTTCTGAGAAGTAAGCCCTATTTTTATGAAACCTAGAGCAGCTGGTATCGAAATTTGATTACAGTTTAGACAATCATTATTCAAGGTTACACAGCAAGAAAAAAGTTGGAAAAAGTTGATATTTGTGGCAACAGGAGCGAAAAGACTGTCACAGGGTGTGGAATTTTGCGTGTTTTTTTAATGCGCATTATTTGAAATCATGCAACTTAGATTTTTTTTTATATTTTTCTGACAACCAGCATTACTTCCTTTTCAACCGGTCCGGGTTGACGTCGAGTAATGGGACACCTGTATATTATGTATTCCGATTTTTTTTGAGTTTTGATTTTTTTTGTTTTGTTTTCTCAGGAAATTCTAGTTCGAACCAGAGTCTCAACTCATCAAAGAAGTATTGATAGCTGTTTTCTGCTGACTATTATTTTCTTGGCATTCTTCCAATAATTTCTTCAGGTATGTTACTTCAATGTTCAAAATATTGTTACCCTTTTGTAGTTCTCCAATTTCTCTAGCCGTTTTGTGGATATTGGCTTCTTTGTGCTTGCAAATTGCAGATTTCTGGTTTGCAGCCTGTTCCATACATTTGGGGTGGAAATTTTCTAAGCACTTATAGCACTTGATCGGTTCTACAACCTTTTTCCTGCATTGGATGCATTTAAATTCATATTCTCTACTACCTTTAACGGAGTCACTTTCACTTGCGTCGTCTTCGCCCGCCATTTTCCCAACAATTGCACATTAAGATACCACAAATAGATCATTAAAATGGGCCATTATTGTTCAATTTCGTATACGTTCAACCCACCGTTTATTTTGGGTTCGATGGGAAATAACTATTGAATATTCATTAATTTTCTCTTGGCACTATATCAACTATTTTATTTTCGCATGGTATTTCACAAATTTCTAAAAGTCCTCATAATGTTACAAAATGTTTTTCGCCTAACTTTATTTCACTAACATTTTCCCCAGTGTTTGGAGATGTCTTGTGGATTGGATATCTTTTCGTATTGCTCTAAATCTGTATGTAATTTCTCCTAGCTTTCTTGTCAAATAAAGCATGTGTTGATCCCACGTCAAATGTCGGTCTATACAGGATGTTTCCTAAACATGCGGCAAAAAAAATTCAGGGGATTGTTCCTTGGACTATTCTAAGAATATTTTGTCCTTTGATGATTTTTGAAAAACCTCTTTGTTTCGAAGATACAGGGGAAACCAAATTTTAGATAATAACATTTTATTATGAAAAATTACATGAAAATTTAACTTAACCTACAAAAACTGTTGAAAATTATAGCGATTCATAATAGTCAAAGATAAAATTTTAATTGCTAATACATCACAAAACGAATTCAAATGAAAACCGTGTTTAATCTGTATTCCTTTACCATCCGAACTTATCAATTTTAAGTCAAAAAACTGGCCGTTTTTAGTAATTGGAATGTTGTTAAACAAATTTAAAAATAAATTGTACCTACGTAGTAAAGACAGTGCGGTACGCATTTTTATTTAAACTATTATTAATTTCAAAAATATGAAACATGTTGTTTGCCCTGTATCTTCGAAACAAAGAGGTTTTTCAAAAATCATCAAAGGACAAAACATGCTTAAAATAGTCCAAGGAACAACCCCCTGAATTTTTGCCGCATGTTTAGGAAACACTATGTATAAACACCAAGATATTTCGTTGCATTTGTATTCACTATTTCCAACCTATCGTCGACTCGAAGGGTGCCCAAATTTGGAAGTCCAACTTTATTAGATGAAAAGGTTAGATATTGGGTCTTCTGTTGTTTCAAGGTGAGTTTACTTTGTTCGAACCATCTTTTCAGCATCCTCAAATCTTTTATTGCTTTCTGTTTCAGATTTTCCCAAGATGTATCTTCGTACATTACTATCATATCGTCGGCAAAACTTATAATTTTTTCAGCAGATCATTTAAATAAATCAGGAAAAGGAGAAGCCCGAGTACTGTTCCTTGCGGAACCCCATATTTAGGTATCTTTGTTCTACTGAATTTTCCATTTATTTTTGTAATGTGTTTTCTGCCTGAAAGAAAACTGTGGAATAAGGTGTTTATTTTTCCTCTGAAGCCACGATTTGATAGTTTCTCTTGGCCTTTGCCAAATCTATCAGAACAGCTTGATTTGGAGTATTTTTATCTATGTTTTTATATAATTTCTCAGTCACTAATTTTATATCATCTTCTGTTGAAATGCCCTGGCGAAACCCAAATTGATTGTTGGAAAGTATATTGTACTTATTCGTAACTGGTCTATAGTTGTTAACTTGTGTTTTATCTCTGCCTTTGTGTAATGGTTTTATTATCCCTATTTTCAAAATGTTTGGAAAACACGCTTTTTCGAAAAAATTGTTAACAAAATAGGCGATAGGTTCTGATATCTCATGTTTCACCTGTTTCAAAACTTCCGAGCTAATTTCATCATGTCCAGTAGATTTTTTGGATTTGAGGCTACTTATTGCTTTTTCTATTTCTTCAAAATCTGTGGGAAAGAAAAAAGAGACCCTTGTAAATGATATTTTTCCTCTTTGAATTCTGTTGGTTCCATTATTTCGTTGGCTCTCTTCAATACCGTTAAAATAGACAATAAATATATCGCTTATTTCTTGTTCATCTTGGACTACCCTTTTTGCTGTCCTTATGCATGTTATTTGTGTTTTCTTTTTCGAGGAATTTTGCACCTACCTCCACAGGGCTACAGTTTCGATCTTGTTATCCTCAATACATTTCTCGAATTATTCTTGCTTAGCTCTCAATATTGTTTTACGTAGTTGTTTTACATTTTCAAATATTTTATTTTAAGTTCTTCATTATTAGGATTCTTTTTGTGCATGCATATTTTGTTTTTCAGTTTTTGTTTTCAATATTTTCGGCGTAATACATTCTTTTTTAATCATTTCTTCGTTTTTTATACGAATTGAAGTCGTATTCGTCTCTATTAAGTTTTTCAATATATTCAAGAAGTATTCAGTTCCATCTCTGACGTCCTCATTTTCATATAAATGCTGCCAATTTCCCGACTTAGTGCATTCTTCAATTTAAGGTAATTTGTGTATTTTTTTCGTTCTTTAATATAATATTTTTCCTTTTTATTTTCAGATCTATACTCAACAATATTGGATAATGATCAGTTATCAAATTATGAAGAAAAATACCTTTGATGTCCGATTCTGCCCGTTGAATAATATACTTCACGAAAAAATTATCAAGAATCGATTCACTTTCAGGTCGTGTATATTCATTTATATATGATGTGAAGCCAAAGAAGTTCAATATATTTTTATACTCTTCTATGTACTCTATGTTCATTCTCCAATGAATTAATATTTATATCTACAGTGATGATGTGTTTTTCCCAATGTTTTTTATCTCCTAAGTAAATCGCTAATTTTACATTGAATTCAGTGATTGCATATTTGGATGACTTATATATTGTAGTTTATCTAATTCTTTCTTTGCTGTTGTATGTTCTCATGTTCAAAATTCATATTTTCCTCCACATAACGATTTCACCATCACTTCTATCAAGGGCGTAGCCAGGAATTAATTTCGGAGGGGTTTGGAAATTTTGACAATTGACTTTGTAGGTGCCGGCAATTGTGGGGGTCGCTTTCTGTAGCAAGTATTTGTTGTTTTTAAAAATTCAATAATCCTTTTCCTACTTCCGAAACAATATTCAACATAGATATTCCTGGTTAGGTTAGGTAAACCTATTTTTCAAATATGCTTCAGAATTTAATTTTTATTCACTCAAACAAAACTTAAAGAACGATATTTATTTCTCAAACAATACTTACAGGATAAATCAAGATGGAATTAGTGTGGATTTGTGCTTTCATTGACACTAAATAGAGTTTTTTAATGTTTTACTCCAAAATAGTGCCAACAACATATGAATAGGTATTGAAAATGAAACAGTGAGAAAACACAAACAATATTTTTTATGGTGAATTCCTTCAGTTAAAGTCTATCCGTATTTTTTTTCTAGATAGATTCTAGATTTTCGGAGATAAGAATTGGTTTAAGTGCAAAATGAAAGATTATTTTTGCAACAAAAAATAACTCTGAAACATTTCGGGGGGGTTTGAACCCCAAACCCCCCCCTGGCTACGCCCTTGATTTCTATTGTATCTGCCTTCATTATAGACATGCCAGTATCCATTGAAAAAAATAAATAAGAATAATAGAAACAAGGTTTAACGCGTACATCGCCATGAATATTGAAAAACAATAAAGTGAAAGCATAGGTGCTCTGATTGATACCACTTCCTTGCATTTTGTCTCGAGCAAGGACGAAGTTAGCTCCGAAGTATGAGTTTAATATTGGTTGATTTATATCGATTAATATTATTCTCTGCTTTCACTCTATAAATAAAAATAATGTTATGTAGTTGAATGCTATTTGTTGTACTTTGTTGAACATTTATGGTATTTTCACGCTAAGTGCTGCCGTTTGCAACTTTCCTAGCATTCCAGCTTGTGGTTTATTCCTGGACGGGGAACCCTGATGAAGGCCTAGGCCGAAAGCGCTCGGTTCTTACAGAATAAATTTACCAGACTGAAGTACTTTTTTTCCTTCTTTCTAAATTATGTCATCTACCGCAAATGTTTCCGTCAGTATGATGATATAGAACAATATAGTCATCCCCTCCAGGTATACTTCAAAATCCTCAAAATTCATTCGAATACTTCTTATATGTATTCATCTGAAGTATATTAAACACTTCATTTATATTCAAATTATTGACCTCATCAACTTTGTCGACGACTATTGTTTTATAGTCGTCATTTGGATACTGTCGTATGAAAAGGTCCATTTTGATATCACAAATTCATCTGAATTTCAAAATTCAATAAGTCGTACCAAAAAACTTAACTACAACAATTATATAACTTTTTTTATACAATAGTATTTTTTTACTTATAATTTATTTTTTTAATTAAATTTTTTTTCATTCAATTTATTTTATTTGAATATTTTGAATTTTTTTCATTCAACTTTTTCATTATTATTATTTTTTGTTTTACTTCCTAATATTTACTTACTGTTTTAGTCTGGCTAGTTTTTTCTCTCTAATGTGGACTTATGTCTTAGGTTGGGCGCACACCAAGCCTGTCCTCGAAAAAACAGTAGTCGACGACACGGATTTCGACTGTTGTCTCGTGCCGGCGCGGCGTACATATTTCTAAACGACGTAAAGAGCCTACGATATCGCAAATCCTATTTTTTAAATAGCATCCGTGATTGCCAATTTCAACTGTCCTAACCCCTTTTGTAAACGGCAGACCCCTTTTGCAAATAGCATCCGTGATTGCAAATTCTGAAAGTGCTATAAATATGCGTGATGTGTTAATGAATAAAACAATTTCGATAGATTTTGGCACTTTTATTGCAAATTTAATCAACAAAATATGTATTCTAGGTAATAGGTTGTTACAAGAAGTAGGTATGTATGTACTTTGAATAAAAAATACTATTTAGCAGTATTCCTTCTGCCTAGGGACTTATTGTCTTTAACGCATTTTTATAAATCATGGGGTGCTAACCTCTGTTTCTGAGTTCCATTTTTCGGTTTTCTCCCTGATTGGAATCGCCTTCTCCCTGTAAATTCAGTTTTTCTGCGCATAATAGTAGTTGGTTGTACAGCAATTTTCATGACCTTTTGAGAAGCGTTAATTAATCGTTTGGTGCTAGTACCCCTTAATTAAAAGGCGGTATGTAAACTACTCAAAAGGCTGGAGCCTTCACATTCGTATTATAACTGTTCATAAAGACTTTTACTCCTTCTTGAAAGTTTTCCGGGTCATCTCTCAATTTTTTTTCGATATCGGATATAAATTTCGTCGAAATATTTTCCACTCATTCATAAGAGCACTGGTATTCACTTCCTCTATAGGGTTGTCATTCGCACACACTTCAAAATCATTATCGTAATCTGTATCTTATTAAGATAGAGGTTGTGATGAGTCTTTCTGATACATAATTTGTATTTTTTGTTAAACAGGTAGGGCTGGATTCCAGTTCTTTCACTAAAAGCAGTGGTTGTGACAACTGGTTAGGTTAGGAGGGTTCGATCAATACTAACCGTTTGGTTTGCGTTGTACTACGGAGAACTAGCTAATCAAATGAAGTACTGCATCATTTATTTTGCAATAAGCAATATTTATATGCAATAAGCAAATTTCGAATTTTTCATGCTGACTGAGACTGAATTTGCTTAATTTTGCATTAAAAACATTGACTTATTTCATGCAGAAAATCTATTTTCACCTCAATGTAGAAACTGGGTTCAACTTCAACTTAATCAAAATTGACATTAGTGATCCATTTAAATGTCCAATTCATGCTATTTTGATGTGCAATTGTCATGGGCGAACGAAAATAAAATATTCAGAAGCAATACGAGTGATGTCACAACTGTACTGGAACATAGAAACATATACAGATATTTTTATATCAAATAAGATAAGAATGTATTTCAATCAGGAACTTATACTCAAATCATAATGAGGTCGACGAAAAAATCTTCTCAGTTATTTATCTAGCGGTTAATGGTCTCGAAGTATTACCGCGTGAGCGGAAAGAGCACATTAAAGTATCTCGACCATTAATCACTGCCATTAAGGAACTAGTTGATAAAATAACTATGAATATGTTGTTTCACGCCCCAGTATTGCTATTCCTTTTGACCTAGGAAAAATATTCATCAGTACGAAAAAAATTTCTTCGATAAAAATTCTTAACGAAAAAATTTATTAACCCAAGACTATCTGTATTCTTTGGGCGATTCAAAAATATATTCCTTCTCCGCAAAGGGTATAGCCGGGTTTCAATGGTAAATCTGCCCCCGCGGCCTTTCCGATTCATATTGAGGGGATCGAATAGGGATTGAATGAAAATAATTCAGCCCACTTTTCAGCTTTTTATCTCTTGCCATTTTCCAGATATCTGTGAAAAACACTTTTTTCGTTTTTAGATTTTTTCTCTTGTGATATCCAAAATTTTTGAATGGGGATTTTTTCTATTGATTATTTGCTATTGAAGGAATGGACGTATAATTTTTTAATGAATTTCAGCTGAAAAACCTACTTTTAGAAGAAAAAATAAAGTTATTGTCATTTGTTTTTCGGTGTTCTTAAAAAGTGTCCACCGCCATTTTTTGACATAAAATGTCTTCTTTGGTCCTTTATACCCTGGAATTTTCTCACATTTTTAAAATTGGTGGAACATTTCGAAAAAAAATTGAAACTGTTTGAATTTTAGGATTCAACAGATATCCATCAAATTTTGGTTGTATTCATATTGGCTCCCTGAACAATATTAGTGAAAAAAAACAATTGGCGATCTGTTTTAGTTTGGGAGATATGGGCCCCAAAGTCCGAAAAATATTTCACCTAAAAGTCACTTTTCTCACTACAGAACCACTGAATTAACGCTTTATTAGGTTCAAAGCCTCTGTGAACATTTTTACATGAAGATTTGATTCATTTTGTTTCAGATATATTCAATAATTGTTGCAAAAATATCGAAAAAATTCGAGGGAAAGCCCGCCGTTTCTTATGGTAAGTTTGGCACTACCGCGAATTATTTCGCCCGAATATGACAGGTTGCATACCGGTAAATCCCGCTATCATTTCCTAATGGCACTCGCTGATAGACGCGGTAGTGCCAAACTTATTATAAGAAACGGCGGGCTCTCCCTCGAATTTTTTCGATATTTTTGCAACAATTATAGAATGAATCTGAAACAAAATGAATCAAATCTTCATGTTAAAATGTTCAGAGAGGCTTTAAATTTAATAAAGCGGTAATTCAGTGTTTCTGTAGTGAGAAAAGTGACTTTTAGGTGAAATATTTTTCGGACTTTGGGGGCCCATATCTCCCAAACTAAAACAGATCGCCAATTGTTTTTTTCACTAATATTGTTCAGGGAGCCAATATGAATACAACGGCACCAAAATTTGATGGATATCTGTTGAATCCTAAAATTCAAACAGTTTTAATTTTTTTGTAAAACGTTCCACCAATTTTAAAAATGTGAAAAAATTCCAGGGTATAAAGGGCCAAAAAAGACATTTTATGTCAAAAAATGGCGGTGGACACTTTTTAAGAACACCGAAAAACAAACGACAATAACTTTATTTTTTCTTCTAAAAATAGATTTTTCGGCTGAAATTAATAAAAAAATTATACGTCTATTCCTTTAATAGCAAAGAATCAATAGAAAAAATCCCCATTCAAAAATTTTGGATACCACAAGAGAAAAAAAATAAAAACGGAAAGAGTGTTTTTTACAGAAATCTCGAAAATGGCAAGAGATTAAAAGCTGAAAAGTGGGCTGAATTATTTTCATTCAATACCTAATCGATCCCCTCAATATGAATCGGAAAGGCCGCGGGGGCAGATTTACCATTGAAACCCGGCTATACCCTTTCGCCCAACAAGTAATCATTGATCATATTCAAGAAAAAAAAACTTGGAGATTCGATATTTGAGTCTTTTTTCATTGATATGTACAGGGTGAACTGAATTGGTGATCCCTGAACTAACACTTTTCAACCGTACGAGATAGACAGTTTGCCTTCGACAGTTTGTCTTCGACAGTATGTCTTCGACAGTATGTCTTCGACAGTTTGTCTTCGACAGTTTGTCTCCGACAGTTTGTCTTCGACAGTATGTCTTCGACAGTATGTCTTCGACAGTTTGTCTTCGACAGTTTGTCTCCGACAGTTTATCTTCGACAGTTTGTCTTCGACAATATGTCTTCGACAGTTTGTCTTCGACAGTTTGTCTTCGACAGTTTGTCTTCGACAGTTATGTCTTCGACAGTTTGTCTTCGACAGTTTGTCTCCGACAGTTTATCTTCGACAGTTTGTCTTCGACAGTATGTCTTCGACAGTATGTCTTCGACAGTTTGTCTTCGACAGTTTGTCTCCGACAGTTTATCTTCGACAGTTTGTCTTCGACAATATGTCTTCGACAGTTTGTCTTCGACAGTTTGTCTTCGACAGTTTGTCTTCGACAGTTTGTCTTCGACAGTTTGTCTTCGACAGTATGTCTTCGACAGTATGTCTTCGACAGTTTGTCTTCGACAGTTTATCTTCGACAGTTTGTCTTCGACAATATGTCTTCGACAGTTTGTCTTCGACAGTATGTCTTCGACAGTATGTCTTCGACAGTTTGCCTTCGACAGTTTGTCTTCGACAGTATGTCTTCGACAGTATGTCTTCGACAGTATGTCTTCGACAGTATGTCTTCGACAGTTTGTCTTCGACAGTATGTCTTCGACAGTTTGTCTTCGACAGTTTGTCTCCGACAGTTTATCTTCGACAGTTTGTCTTCGACAATATGTCTTCGACAGTTTGTCTTCGACAGTTTGTCTTCGACAGTTTATCTTCGACAGTTTGTCTTCGACAGTATGTCTTCGGCAGATTGTCTCCGACAGATGGTCTTCGACAACTTGTCTTCGACAATTTGTCAAACCGTATGTCTTCGACAGTTTCCCTTCGCCAGTTTGTCTTCGATAATTGGTATTCGACAATTTGTCTTCGACAGTTGTTTGGCGTATGACGTTGGTCTTTTTCGAGAAACTCATTTTGCCGCATTACTCTATCGTCTTTTGTTTTCGAGTTATAAGCCGAAATTGACATTTGGGAAATTTATAATTTGGCCACTATCTCCGTTCCTGTTTATGGTATGAACTTAAAACAAAAACAATATACAGACACTTTTTTGATAGGAATCCAGTGGCCTAATTTTAATTTTTTCTCTGAGGGTTTTCCTTCCTGACTCATTACAAAAAATTTAGTTTTTTATGGAAACAATAATTTATTTCTACTTAAGAATAAACACCGTTTTTTCCTCGTTTCAACAATATGTAACATGTCATATATCGCTACTAGGTATGAAGGAAACCCCTCAGAAAAATTAGATAAAGCCACTGGATTCCTATCGAAAAAGTGTCTGTATAATGTTTTTGTTTTAAGTTTATAGCACAACAGGAATCAGGCATCAACAATTCTGGTCGCTCTGTACGCATGATCTTTTTTGTATACTGAATAATACAATTTTAATTTTTTTTGTATTGTTTTCGTTTATGTTTTTCATATTTTATTATGAATATATTTCTATATTCATCCAGAACTTTATTAAGTAGGTGAATGCTTTTTGCTGAACTGATATCGAAAATTATTATCAATTCGTTTTGATTATCATCTAAAATGGTCATTTCGATAGATATTTTAGTTGTTCTCGGCTAAATATATTTAAAAAACGTATCGTGGCGGAGTTGTCAAACATGAGACGAGGTAGTCACAGTGTTGCCAACCTCTAACAGGAATATTTCTTCGGAACGAATATTAAAATTCGTCACATTTCGTCATGGCGGCCATTTTGAATTTTTTTTATACATACTGTTTGAATAAATTAATTTTTAAACAAAATAACGGAAACTTTCATTTAATTTAGGTATAAACAAAAAATAAAAATCAATTTATTATATTGACAATATTGGAGCCTAAAACTATTTCCTCTGGTAAAACATTGCCTATAATACAAATATAAAGAGAAATAAAACCAATTATTCCAAGTATTTACTTTTTATGGTTATATAACTTATTAGTTTTCATTTAATCGATATGCTGCTGGGTTATTTTAAATATTCACTGGTGCTATTTATATTAGTTGATTGGAGCTTTAATCCAACTACACAAATGGACATCCTATTTCTATTTTTCTTATTTTATATCATTCATAATAGAAAATATACGTTCATCCTCTGCGTTAGAATTCAATTTAGCCTAGTAAGCTACAATCCTAAATAAATATTCACCATTAAAATTTGCAATATTGAATAAAAATTCCCAATTGTAGGACACAAATTTTAATGAATATCCACTTCTAGCACATCTAAGAAAAATCTTCACAATGGTGAATTCTTCGTCAATTCGGCAAATTTTTACCATGAAAAATCGTCACTTTGACGAAAAATCGTCACAGTTGGCAACACTGGGTAGTCAGGTTGGCTTCGTTCGTTGAGTCGACGACGTTTTGTCCGAACCGAACACGCTTGGTGTGCGATGGTTCCAGTCACCGCTGCGCTATTCACTGCTACCTCGAGGAGTCTCGACAGATTATCTTGTCGAGGACTGTTTGTCGACTCCGGTGTAGAATAGAATAGAATAGAATAGAATAGAGTTTATTGATTAATACATAAACAAACTCTTAAAATTACTGTGAGTTATGCACCCTGGGGTGATATCTGTGTACAGTGTTAAAAAAAATCACAATTTGTAAACCTAATTTACGGCAATAAAGAAAACAAACTATATATTTTCCTATTTACAAGTTACCCATCATTAAATGAGTTTCAACTTCAAGTTTTGTCATAGTCGGTGGAAAAAATTTATCGGCGAAAATGTCATCAGCGGATGCTCCAACTCGGCCCCTGTCGCTATCGGTGAACAACGTCCTGATCGGTGAAAAAGTCTCTGAATCGGTGAAAAAAGGTCTCCCAGCCTGTTTTTAATGAAAAATTTTGTTTTGTTTTTATTTTAAATTTTTTTTTTTATTTTGAATTTTTTTTCAATTGAATTTTTTTTTAATATTTTTTTAAATTAAAATTTCTTTCATAAATTTTTTTTTGCTTCAATTATATATTTATTTTTTTGTGGTTTATTATCTATGTTGAATTTATAATTCCATGTATAAGCTCCCTATCTTGCTCCATAATCCATTTCTTTATTTCTTTATTGAATGTATATTTATTTTTTACTTCTTTTATTTGTTTTGGTATAATTGAATATAATCTTGAAGCAATATACTCGCTGTACCTTTGTCCTATCCTTTTTCTGCTTTCGGTCTCTCATAGTTAATATCTCCAGCCCTTGTTGAGTAATTATGTTCCCTCGTTATAACTGAAATTTTCTCTGATGAATATACATGATAATCCTCATCGCGTAAATTTGTCTCAGGTCTGGTGCTCTTGATATTGTGTAAATATTGTCGGATGAGAATGTTATTTTTTTTCTATGTATAACTTTGAGTATGCATTTTTGTAGAACATCTATGCCTTTTTTATGACAGTCCAAAACACCTCCCCATCCTATTATACCATACGAAAGCTGCGATTGTACTAGAGCATCATAAAGGATCCGCAGGTGTTTGGCAGATCTTATGCTTTGCGTTAAATATTTGAATCTGTAGAGGATGCCTCGCAGTTTTTTCGAAAGGATAGATGTATGTTCCTGCCATTTTAAATTCTCGTCAATGGTGATACCAAGATATTTTGTTGAAGTTGTTTTTTCAATTTTTAGTTGTGTATCAATGTTCAAATCTCCTAAATTTGGAATTCCTTTTTGCTTGAGGAGAAGGTTAGATATTTCGTTTTTTCAGGATTCATAGTTAATTTATTCATTCGAAACCACTTCACCAAAGAGCCCAATTCAACGATTACCTGATTCTTGAGATTTTCCCATGTGTCATCTTGAAACAAAATTATCGTATCATCCGCAAAACCTATTATTTCTCCTTTGTTACTAAAAACAAAGAGGCTGTTCAAATAAAGATTAAACAAAAGAGGCCCAAGCACTGTACCCTGTGGTACTCCGAAGGTAAGTCGATTTTTTCTGCTGTATTTCCCATCTAGAGTCACAACTTGAGTTCTGTTGGATATATAGCTCTGAAGGAGGCTCAGTATTTTACCACGAAATCCGTAACCTGCAAGTTTTTCCAAAAGTCTGTCATGACTGACGGTGTCGAATGCTTTTGCTAGATCTATTACCACCGCCAAAGTTGGAATTTTTTTGTCAACATTTTTGTATATAAAATCGGTCACCTTTTTTATTGCATCTTCGGTAGACATACCTTTACGAAATCCAAATTGATTCTTTGATATAATATTATGTTTACCAATAAATGCTTCCATGCGAACTTTAACCAATTTTTCGAAGATCTTGCCCAGATTTGATGTTAATGTTATCGGTCTATAATTTGTCATACGACTTCGATCTCCACCCTTGTACAATGGTTTTACTATCCCTAGCTTCAGAGTTTCCGGAAAACAGGCCATCTCAAAACTTATATTCACTATATGAGCGAGTGGTTCAGATATCAGTTCTTGTATTTCTTTTAGTGTTTCTGCGCGTATTCCGTCATGTCCAGCAGATTTCTTTGATTTCAGGCTCTTTATTGTTTTCTCTATTTCCTCAGGACAAGTTGGATACAGAAAGAACGATTTGTCCAGTGGCTTGCTTTTTTCTGTGAAATTATTAGGTGGGGATATTTTACTTGCATATTTTTCACCTATTTGACTAAAATGGTCATTGAAAAGATCGCATAATTCTTGGCTGTCCTCAATTTTCTCATTTTGCTCATTTTGTATGTATTTCACACCTGCATACGGTTTTCTATTATTAGTAATTGATTTTACACTTTCCCATAGAGCTCTGGAATCTTTCTGATTCGTGTTTATGTAATTTTCGTAATAATTTGCTTTGGCTTCCTTTATGAGTTTGTGTATTTTATTTTTCATTTTAGAATAATCACTTTTTAGTTGCATATTTGTGGGTTCTTTTTTCACTTTGATGTACATTCTTTGTTTCTTATCTATTTCGTCCATTATCTTTGGTGTGATCCATTCTTTTTTGATTTTTTTATTTTTCTTGAGGTATACCGTGGTTGTACTTTGTTCTATGTATTTTTTCAAGATGTCGATGAAGTTTTCTGTTACTTTATTGACATCGTTATAATCGTACACTTCGTTCCAGTTTTCAGCATTCAGTAAGTTTTTGAGTTTGCTATAATTTATAAATTTTTTTGTATTATCTTGTTTAACGTGGTTTCTATCAATGATGTTTTTTGTGTATAGTATTATAGGGTAATGATCTGTGATAAGATTCCTCAGTATGATTCCGCTAAGCTCAAACCTACTAGCAAGCATACCCTTCACGAAGAAATGGTCTAAGCAAGTACCGCTGTCGGGACGAGTAATACCGTTTACAAATGACTTGAATCCATATGTTGTTAGTATATTCTTATATTCTTCAACGTGAAATTCGTGGGAAAATAAATTAATATTCATGTCACCGGTAAGAATATGATCCGTACAATACTTCTCCTTCTCCAAGTACAGCAATAATTTCTTATTGAATTCCACTGCGGAATAATGCGGCGACTTATATATCGAAGTGAGTTTCAGTTTTTTTCCTTTACTCTGGAAGCTAAATTCTAATGCTGTAATCGTTCCCAACTGAATCTTCGAATACTCAAAATCAATTTCATTTTTTATGTACGCTATTATTCCGTCATTTTTATTGTATTTGCCCTCATTATATACTAGTTGATATCCTCTCATATTAAATAGATTTGGATCCTCTACTTTAAAAGTCTCAGTTAGTATGATTATGTCGAAATCAGTAGGTGAAGCCTCTAAGAACAACTCGAATTCATTGAAATTTTTTTGTATACTACGTATATTCATCGTAATAATCTTGAAACTCTCACCTCTGATAGAATCGAGTTCATTAATGTCATCTACGATTACTGTGTTATAATCTTCATTTTCATATTCTTTTAGGAAATTATCCATTTTAGTAGGATTTTTTTTTTCGTATCAATTTTACCCAATGCCAGTTTTTATTCAATTATTCATTCATTTTTATTCATTTTTTTTTTGTTTTTTTTATTTATTTTTTTACAATGATTTTTTTTTCACAATTTCAAATTGTTAATTTTCAGACCCTGTTCTATTTCGGAGTTTCATACCACTTCCGATATCTTTTGGGATGCCCTTGTTTTCTGTAAGAATTTTTTCGTATGTGTAGCTAAATGTGGTGTGAGGAATCTACCCACACGATTTTTTTCACCTGTGGTCGATGGTCCTGCAGGCAAATTTGCAAGTGCAGATATATCACCCACTCCTAGATCTTGAGCTCCAGCAATTGTAGTACTCGAATCAGTATCCTGATCGAGTGGTCGAGCATATGTTGCCAGTTGTGGTGTTAGCAATCCTTTTCCACTATTACCCTCGTCGGTAGTCGATGTTTCCACCGTTAAATCAGTCGGTTCAGGGCAATGTTCCGCGCTGAGTGATCGGTCGCGATTCCCAGCAACAGGAGTACCCGGAGCGCTATTTGGTCTATTTACCTCCTCAGAGTTTTCTAGCTCTTCCAGGTTGTAAATATTTTCTCCAATCACTAATTTGTTTCCCTTATGTAGGATCGTTCTGAAGAATTTATTCTGGCCTTTTCCAGAAATGATCTGAGTAATTTATTCTCTTGACGCTGCTGCAGCGTAAGGTCATTCGCAATGGACACTCTAGTACCCTTCAGTTTTTTCACTCGTGCAAATATATTTTTCTTTGTTTGATATGACACAAATTCTATTTTTATCGGACTAGTTTTTGTTCGGCCTAGTGAATAGTAGTCACTTATTTCTGGTGTCTTTATTTGAGTATCTAATAGTTTATTCAACTCACAACAAAGGAACTCTGCTGTCAAATTGGAACCTCTTTGTAGTCCAAATATTAAAATATTGTTCTTGTTGCTTATGCGTTCAGTTATTTCAAGTTTTTTCCTCAGATCTTCATTTTCTTTTTCCAAAGCCTCATTTTTATTCTTCAATGTTTGTACCTCCAACAGTATCCTCACTTCAGACGCGGATATACGGTTTTTTACATCTCGAATTTCCTTCAAGATTTTAGTTAGCGTAACTTCTTCCTCCGCTTCCTGGTTTTGCATTATAAATCCCAAAACGTATGATTACCTTTAACCTCTAAATTCCCACTTTCTCAAACCAAAGTGTACGAATAATCTCAAGGCAATTTAACCTGAGTTTCAAATTTCGGAAAAATATATTTTTAATTTCAATTTTTTTTTTGTTTTTTTTTTTTTTGTTTTTTTTTTGTTTTTTTACTGTGATGTGATTATTTGAATTTTGTAATTTTTTTAATTTCTTCGCACTTGAAAGGGAAAAAAACAAGGACACACCCTTCACTCCACTGAGACCGACCAGGGAGACTTTTCTTTTAGACAAAAACAGGAAGGTCTAGGGCATGGAGGGTAGTATAACAGTGGGGCAGAAAAACAAAGGATCAGTCATCAACGACATACAAATCGTGAAGTGAGTGGAATGCTTCACTTCAAGCGTTATCAACATGCCAGAGACACATATGCCAGAACACCGCAAGCAAATATCGACCTTATTAGGAAATGAATATAAACAAATCAATGTAATCCCGGGTAATATCGACAAATTTCATAATCCTTGGTAACAATGAAAAGCGTCTACTCACAATTCATCGCTATTTTCCACAAACCATAACAAAAGCACCAACATTTACGAAAATCATCCAAAAATATCCCACAAACCGCGAAAACGATCTGTACTTTTCCAGATGCCGTGCGCCCAACCTTAGAGTCATCCCCATAATCTTTTCTGGTTGGACCTATTTTTGTTAAAAAATCCTTTTTTATGGGTGGGTAATCGCGGGGTATTGTGGAATTTCCTAGCTTCACCAATTTCTTCTTTTGACGTTATTTCTTTTGTTTCCTTCGATGTATGACGCAAAGGTGCTTACAATATCTTCCACTCTGTCCGAAAACACAGCAGCGCTCAATGCTGAGTGGAAATGCGGTAAACAATACAGTATACAATATAGTTACTATGTCTGAAGACCTACTGCGCTGAGTAGTGGTAAGATATTCCTGGATAAAAAATGCATTGATTCAGTCAATCCTTACCGCGTTGCAACACCATGTATGCCTTGCAGTATAGTAAAGAATGTCAATACGCCGTCTGTACGGGCCGATTTTTTCAATTGAAACATCAAATTAAGTCATTCCAAACCTTTTTTCTGGCGCATCTTTTTGATTTCGGATATTACTTAACTATTTCCCTATCTTCACCAGTTGAAGAAAAGTACACAAAAATCAGGAAGTTGTTTGAGAGACTCTGAAATGATCAAATATCATTCATTTCATTCTTTCTGTTTGCCGAGAAGAACTAATTATATTTTGTTTCAGTTCTCTTCATCACTTACTGAAAACCCTCCAGCTGAAGTCATTGAAACAGTAAGTATTTATTGAGTTTTATACACCCTGTTCCATGAACATAGAAATCCATTCCTCATTAAAATTTGTATTTGAGTACACCCATGATAATCAACGAAGAATTCAATCGAATAAATTGCCGATTCTCAAAGCCATATTGCTAAGGCGAAATTCATAACCAACATGACTATAACAGTCGAAACAGAAAACGGAATACCGTAGTCATATTGCTATGAATTGGGAGATAGCCATATTGCTTGGATAACAAGATTCATAACAATGTGCGAACAGAATCGCACCGAATTGCAGAGAGAGAGAGAGAGAGAGAATGTTCTTTATTGTCTGAGACAATGAGCTATTGACCTTTAGTCCTTCCGCTCGTGTACATTTTTTAACACTTTGTATAATAAATAAAAAAAAATCAACAGTAATCGTAAAATCTCTATACACTTTTTAAGGTTTTTCTCGTGGGCGATTAGAAGAGTATCATCTGCATATTGTTATAAATATTTTCTGAGATCTTTTGGTGTGAATATATCGCTGCAGTAAATGTTGTAAAGAAGCGGAGACAGTGGTGACCCTTGTGGTGTGCCCTGTTTTGGTGAAAATGTGACCGACGTTGATGTATTAACTCTTACAAGCAGTTTTCTTTCTTCTAGGAATTATTTGATTATTCTGATCAGGAATCTTGATGTTTTCATAAGAAATAATTTATACAGAAATCCCTTGTGCCATATGCTGTCGAAGGCTTTGTTGATGCCAAGACTGATAGCAGCAGTTTTGTATTTCTTCATTGTGGCGTTTTGTGTATTTGATATCATGATGGTTAATGGATGTACGGTACTTTTTTTTTTCTTGGAACCCAAACTGATGGTGTGGAATCTTATCTTTTATGTGTTGGTTCAACTTGGTCTTGATTATTTTTTCATATATTTTCCCTAATACTGGTAAGAGTGTAATAGGTCGATAGTTTTTTGCTTTAGACTGGTCTGTGTTTGTTTTAGGGATTGTTAGTATCGTGCCCTTTTTCCATACATCTGGGAATATTTCCTTGTTGAGACAGAACTCATAGATTTTTATCAGGTGTTCATGTACTTCCTCATTTAATTGTTTGATTATTTTCCAAGAAATCGAGTCAAAGCCGGGTGCGCTATTTTTAGATTTGTTTATTATTTCAAAGTATGTTTCTTTATCGATTTTTTCTTTGTTTTCGTCCCTTTTTTCTGATCTGCTGAAATATTTTTGATACCATTGTTCTACTTTAGTTTCCTGGGCTTTGTCAAAATCATTGTCCTTGTCATATCTGAATACCTTTTCATAATGCTTGGTAAATAGTTCGGCTTTCTCATAATCATTCGTGTACAGTTTGTCATTTTCTTCTAAGGTTGGTATTTTATTCTGTTGTTTGTATTTGGAAAGCTTTTTGATTTCTTGGTAAAAATGTCTCCCTTGGATTCGTTGACTTTTTGACATGCTTGTATCCATGTATGCTCTCTGTATTGGTGGATCATATTTTGTAGATTTTTATTATATTCATTAAGTTTTCGTTTAAAGTTGGGATTTTCATTTTTGCAATATTCTCTGTACATCTTACGTTTATTTTTGATTAGTCGTATTATATATGCTGGTAATTCATGGACGAAAAATTTATGTTTCCTTGCTGGGGTATTCTTTTTTATGGAATTTGATAAGGCTTCGTTAAATGATTCAATGTATTATTTGGTAATTTGTTGTTTCTCATTCTGCTTTATATAATCGATTGTTTCTTCATTAACTTTTTTGGTATTGCATTTGTTATAATCAAGGGTTACATCTTCGGGTTCTTCTTGTGGTTGTTTTTCCATATCCAGTTCAAATAGTATTGCCAGGTGATCAGAGCCCAAGTCTGGAAGGAGTTCTACTTGGTAATATTATTTTCTAAGTTGGCCTTGTGTAATATAATATCTGGGGTGCTGTCTGGATTATTATCCATCAAGAAGGTGGGAGGTGTTGTTATTTTTCTGAATTGCTTGTTAAGTGTGAAATTGGATATTTGCTTTCTTTTTGCTTTTTTGACATTAAAATCACCTATTATGATCGCATATTTGTACTGCGACGCTTTTGTAAAAATGGTTTCTTCTATTTTAGACCATGGATGGATATATATCAGAAATATATGTAGCTTTTCGTCTTTAAATGGTATCGTAAAATGTATGACTTCGTTTTTATAGTTATTTATTTTCGGTGGATTTCCTTTACCCATTTTCAATTGCATTATGGCAACATTGACAATTCATTCATACCGGAAGGTGAAATTTGTAATGAATATCATGCACGGTTTTGCCAGTTTTCTGATGTAACAGATAGATGTGTGACAAAAATTACTTCTGAATTTGGACGCCGGCATTTTTTATGTTACTATTCGAAACGGATGAATATCACATATCTATGTGAATTGATAGAATATATTATTGAATAATTTCGAATCGATAATAAATTGATTTCAGATTTAGGGAATTAAAGCATGCGAGTGTAGTTTTCTTGTATGAGTATGTCAATCAGGATTTAATTTCTTATTCATTAAACACGAACAAATATGTAAAAGTAACTCGCTATTATACAGGGTGGTCCAGATCCAAGAAATTTTAACCACGTATTCTACATCAAAAATAAGCCCTAGTTTGTCATATAAACATATCTCGAGTCATGTTTTCTCTCCGAGATACAGGTCGTTAAAATTATAGAAAAAAAAGGGATTGTTATTAACAACTTTCACACTGCTTCAAATATTTTTACGGAATTTTAGACAAAGATTTTGAGCGTCAAGCAGCACTTTTTGCATAATATTATTTCTTCTCTATTTTTCTATTGGCGTCCGTACTTTTCAGATAAAAAAATGATATGCCACTGGTTTTTCCGACAATAAGAATTACTATTTAAATCCTTATTTAATTTGGAGTAAATTCGGCCTCTCGACTTTTTGCTCTACTAGGCACCGTATCCGGTTAAAAAATAAAACACAATCTTATGCATGAAGAAATCGCCAAAATTTGGCACAAAAAATAGTCTTATTATTATTATATGTATACCTACCTTATCAAATTCTGGCGTTTTCTTCATGCATGAGATTGTGTTTTATTTTTTCAACCGAAAACGGTGCCTCGTACAGCAAAAAGCCAAGAGACCGAATTTGCTTCGAATTAAATAGGGATTTAAATAGTAGTTTTTATGTCGAAAAAAGCAGTGGCGTATCATTCTTATTATCAGGAAATAGTCAGTCTCGCTGCAGTACGAACGCCACTGATAGAATAAAGAAGAAATAATATTATGCAAAAAGTGCTCCTAAACGCTCAAAATATTTGTCTCAAATTTCATGAAAATGTTTCAAGCAGTGTGAAAGTTATCAATAAAAAACATTTTTTCTTCTATAATTTTAACACGCAGTGTGGAAGTTGTTAATAAAAACCACTTTTTTTCTATAATTTTAACACCACGTACCTCGGAGAGGAAAAATTTCTCGACATATGTTTATACGACAAACTAGGGCTTATTTTTGATGTAGAATACGTGGTTAAAATTCCTCAGTTACGATCTGGACCACCCTGTATATAGTAGCCAATAGAATAAATTTCACTGAAAAAGTGTATTTTTCTGAACCTGTTACTTTTCTGATTAACTTATCCCTGTTGAACATTTATGGAGGAATTCATTACTATAGTATAATATTAAATATTGTAAATACCTTAGACTAGTAAATACCTACTAATAGAATTCATTTGGGTTCAACAACAACGGGGTTTTTACAATATTGATGTCACTGAGAAATTGAAATATTTATTTGCAATTATACTCTTGGTAGAACCATCGTATAACTTATATCATGGTAGAACTAATAAATGTAGGGAAGTAGGAAAGGAGTAAATTTTCGAGGTTATTCATTCTCTTTCTTCTTTTATACTATTCTTTCGATGCGAATTACAAATCAACAATTCAAAGAAAAATACTTGTCCACTTTTTGATCGAATCTACTATTTCGAATGAAAAATCTGATTGAATTTCTCGTGAACTAGCCAATATCCAACATTTTGATTCTGCAGAACAGATTTGAGCTATGTATCGATTTTATTCAATCGTACTAACTAAAGAATGAATCGACTTTTTTGAACCATTAGAAAAATTAAATAGAGGTATTTTATCCCTACATCTATCCTTGAAGTCACGTTAAAAAGATTTAAAATAAGTATTATAAAATATCTGGAGAAACAGAAATAGCCAATTTGAACCATCTCATTCTGTGCAAAAAGAACATGTTACATACAAGAACTCTGAGAAAAAGACTTCGCCGAATAGTTCAGCATCTATATTTATCGCAGAAATTTGCATCGTGCAATAAATGGTTTCAGAAAAATTATAATGTTCAGAGCATCTATTTGTATAGATATGAAATTTTTTGAGGATAAAATCTGATAATTGATGAAATACAATGCTCATTTTTGTACGGCCATTGACCCATTTGAAGTGAAGCCTCGTCGCGATGAGATTCCTTATTTTGAAAGTTTCGATAAATAAAATGTTAAATCTTTATAACTCGAGAACCTCGCATTGGTTTATACATCTATGCTGAAAATTCAAATATATACAGAGTTCATTACATTCGAAAGTTACAGTGTTTACGAATAGACTACCTAACAACAATTACCTACTTTTGAACTCGTTTCTTCATTGCAGAATCGAGTCGTTTTAGACCTCAAAATTCGGAACTTACAGACATTGAAGCAGAATTATAGGCTGTTTCCTTTGAGATTACTGCACAAGAAACTCTGCCGCGTTTAGATTGTTTTGGATACAAATTGAAGGTTCAATGAATAAACTACTATCATTTCAGAATCACACAGATAGTTTACTGAGTCAATATGGCATGATTGTGGGAGTCTTCTGCTTTATGATCGCTGGAATGATTTCAGGAGTACTTTATCTGATAGTAGGACAATTAATCAAAGATGAGGTGAGTTTGTGAGATTTAAAATTAAATCAACCAGTCATTTTGCGAAATAAATATCTCAAAACATCCTCTTGTTCCTGTATTGAACGATTGACAATGATGAAATATCGCCAGCTTAGTAGATAGAGAACTTCAAAACAAAACTACTGTTATATCACATAATTTTCTCTCCCAAATTCCTTTGTTTATCCTTTTAAGTTAGACACATTTAAATCATTCTATTTCATGTTCTCATTATTTTCAGTCATTGACTTGTCATGAGCATTTGAAGCAAATTCCATGGTATGATATGAATTCCAAAAATAAAAGAATCTATTCCATCTTCCTGTATAGAACGGACAGATCTCTAGCTGTCGGTAACAGCCTTGTTGTTGTTGACTATGTTCTTCTTGTGAGGGTGAGTAATCCCAATTGATTCTTCAAAGAGGTATATCATAAATTCCTAGTTCATAACTTTCCCAGGACATGGGATAGTTTTTTTGGATAATTCTGGAAAACATCAGAATAAAAATTCGTGAAAGCGAAAGATACTGTATCCTATCAAGCTTATGAAAGTCCTATTGATTCTGATCTGATAGTGCATAAGATCACATGGCTTACTGCACTTTAGTATCGCGAATAAGAGCAGAGAAATTGAATCAATGACATTCTTTGAAAATATTAAGTTATAGACCAATTTTTCATGATAATCAGGTTTTCGGGGCTTTTAACTGCTCATATGTATCCGTGATACCTACATGCACATATGCCAATCTGGAAACTTTAATCAAAGTGAAACAATTCAATTGAAACCGATTTGATAACAATTTCTTTTCAGATTCTGAAATCTTTGTACTCAATGGCGGCTGTTCTCGCCCAGTTCGTTACATCCAATGGAGCATCTGAAAAATGATATGTGGCAGCAGGTTGATCACTTATGCACATTGAAATGCATTATTGTTTTCAAACTGTTATTCAAGCTGAAATATACTTCTATTATTAAAATTGCATATTCATCTATTTCTCTGACAAGCTTAATACTAGAAACGAGCGATCCTATTATTTGGAAAAAACGAGAATATTCAGCTCACCCACAGAGATGATAGCCTCCATATACATTTTTTAACGTGTTTGTTGCTTGGAGAACAACGTAGAATAGTTTCTGCTGAGTTACTTTTATTTCCATATTTTCACTAGATTCACTGAAAACAAGAACTAAGGATATGGCTAAACGTTGTACTGAAATTTACTCCTAGTTATTCATTTGTAGTATTCGTTTGGAGAGTTTTGTGTTACTGAGCTGTTCCAGATCTTTATGTTCCTGAGTTGCGCTGAATGATGAAAACAATTAGATTTGAAGCATATGTTATTGACAGATGGTGAATAAACAACAATTACAATAAAATGTGAAGCTGGAAGAGGATGAAAGTAACAATAATTCGTTAATTTGCGATTTTATCAAGTAAACATTTTTGATATCATCGAAATATTCACAATTCGAACGAATATGAACATGACTGCATCGATGTAAACGAAAATGTTGGTAAGACATTTGCGGACCAATATCACCTACTTGGAAAGTTCAAAGAACATGAAGCTCTAGTGCTAAATTCAATGCAAAAATATCTAGAATTCGATGCGACAACGGAGGAGAATATAGTTCCAAAGAATTTCGAAAATTATGCAAAAGTAAGGGAATTCAAATCGAATACACAGTACCCAGGAATCCTGAACAAAACGGGGTAGCTTAAAGATTCAATCGCTCTATATTGGAAATGTCACGATGCTTGAAATTTGATTCAAATCTTTCTGGGAAAATGCTTCACAAGCTTTAGTATATTTACATAATAAACTAGAATTGTCAACTGTACCGAAAAATATTACACCATTTACACCAGCAAGTTAATGGTATGGATTCAATCCAGACTTGAATAAAATCAAGGTTTTTGGTTGTGTAGCATTCACTCATATACCAAAGGAGAATCGTGAAGGTGAATTAGACTCACACTACAAGAAAACAATTTTAATGTACATTGTAATAATGGCTACAAATTATATGATTTGGAGAAAAATTCAGTAATTGTAGCAAGATCAGTTTTTTTTATGAAAACAAAAAATGATGTGTCAAGAAAACGAAATTGTAAGAATTATTGAAGAAGATAAAGAAGAAAATACAGATGACAATAATACACCACACTCGGAAGTTGATATAGAAGAGCCTAGTGTTCATAGAAGCAGAAGAAATAGGAAATTACCAGCTCGATTACAGACTATGATCTGAATGAAACAGAGCTAATGACAGCGTTATCATATCAGTTGGTTATTTACCTGGTGAGGTGCCAAATTCCTATAAGGAGGCAATTTCAATAGGGGGAGGATGGAAGGAAGCCATTCAAGAAGAGTTGAATACTATTGAAGAACAGCAAACATAGGAACTAGTGGAAAACCCAAGTGATGTAAAAGTGATAGACTCCAAGTGGGTGTTTCGCAAAAAAGAAATACCTAGACGAAAATTTACATTTTCTTCAAATGGATGTGAAATCAGCATTTCTGTATGGAACTTTGAAATCACCTGTTTATATGTATCAACCTGTAGGCACTGTATGGCCTCAAAGAAGCTCCAAAATGTTGGAATGACAAATTTAATAGTACAATTGTAACTTCAGGTTTTCAGAGTTCAAAAAAAGATCCTTGTTTGTACTTTAAATCTCAGAATATATATTTGTTATATGTGGATGACCTGATCATTTTTGCAAAGAATGAAACTGATGTGAATTCAATAATGGTCAAATTGTCGGAAATATTTAAGATGAAGGAAATGAAACATTTATTTTTCTAGAGTTAGAAATTGAAAAATTCGAAAATGAATCGTTTATATCAAAGACTGAGCTGATAGATAAAGTTTTAGATAAGTTTAATATGAAGGATTGCTAGGGTAGTGTCATTGAAAAATCAATATTTGGAAAATTTACCTTATCGTGAGTTAATTTGATACTTAATGTACATAATGCTGGGATCAAGACCAGATATACCTATATGTTATTGTATTTTTTATTTCAGTCAATTTCAGAATTCTTATGGAATTGAGCATTCAAATTGTTTAAATAATACTCTTAGGTATCTGAATGATACCAAAAAATTCTGGATTTAATTTGTCAAAAATAAAAAATCAGATATTCATACTTTTGTAGATTCAGACTATGCAAATAATAACGATAGAAAGAGTATTACCTATTTTGTAATCAAAATGAATATAATGCTATATTGTGGAAAAGTAGGAAACAAAATTTAGTTACATTATCAAGCACTGAATCTGAACATGTTGCTATGTGTTCATCTATTATGGAGGGCTTATTCGTTCAGCAGATTATGTTTGAAATTTTTTTGAAAATACTTCTATTATTGTACACGAAGATAATCAATCTTGTATTAAAATTCCCTCTACTTTAGAAATGAAAAGAAGTAAGCATATTGATATCAAATACCATTTTATTAGAAGTTGTATTGTACCAAATAAAGTTGAGTTAGAATATATTTCTACAGAGGATCAACAGGCAGATATTTTAACAAAGTCATGGAATAAATCAAAGTTTCAGTGTCTCAGAAAATTGTTAAATGTTAAAGAAATCCTGAATTCATAAAATTGAAGGGGTGTGTTGATAAGACAATTGTGCGAATGTAGCTTTAGTTTTATATGCTTTGTGAACATTGACTTTTGACATACGATCCTTTGAAACCTAACCAATAAAAATAGTAACATCCAAAGTAACGAAGTTGAACAGTTGTCTGAAAGTGTTAAATAATAGTTATCTGAAGAAATCTTAGCAATCATTTATCCTCAACCTCATAATTGACCACGCACACTGTAAAACTCTACAAAAAATCAAAAATCATATGGTAAATGAATGGCTCGAGAGCACCGTGCTTCAACAAAAACGAACACAAGCAAGCAGTATTTCGAGCTTATGAGTTGCCCCTGAGCAAGTCACCGATCGAAACGAATACGCTTATGGTCATTTTTATAAGCAACCCATAATACGGATTTCAAATCAGTCAAATCAAATTTATGAGAAAAATTATTGTCTTGATTGTTCTATGTTTGGAAGTCATTATTTTTATTTTTCTCCCCGTATTCCCATCAATAAACTCAACCCAGATATTCCAACTTGTCTTGTTACACTTGACTCTTTATTATCATTGAGCATGTGAAAGTAAATTTTGGACGCGATTTCTAGTTAGAAAAATATTCAAAAAAAATCAAATACTCCTTCTTTGAGAACCGTTCAATTCGGCTCACTAACAAACTTAACTAAGTAGCTATTACAGCTCTGGTATCATACGAAAAAATAGTATGGTACCCCGTTTTTGCACTAACCTCAGTTAGGGATTTTTATTTTTGTTTTATGTATTGTATTATGTTAGCTCTCAATTTCAAAAGAATATATATATATATATATATACAGGTCAGCGTCTCATCATAAAAATTATTTCAATTCTTTAGTTCCTTTTGTTGGAAAGTTGAAGTGAAAATGGCCGAATCATTTTGGATCTCGGCATAGCTTAGAATTCATCATATATTATCGATTACTTATAATCTAAGAGCTAGCAGAGTTTTTGAATGATAATTTTAGTTAGGCAAGTTTTCAGATATGCTATCTCTTTCACTCTGTCAGATATCATACGGGCTATCTGGCTGGCGGTAGTGGTTGCGTTCATTCGTGCGCATCGTACCTTTACAGGCAAAATATCAATTTTCAAAATCATTTTAAGAAGTTTTTATTATTTTTTTAATGAGAGGGAGTTGACTTACTGTGAAATTTTTCGAAAATGAGAATAGCCTAGAAACGAGATCTGAGTGTTAATTCCGTATGATTTCAATCTAAGAAGTCCGATGGTTGTGTCAGAAATGTAATAATAATAATAATAAACAATCTTTATTCTGAGGAAAACTCAATGAGTACATAAACCAAATAGTGTCAGCAGAAAAAAAACCAAAACAAATTGAAATTCACTTTCAAGTTACAAATCAAGATAACTATTTATATCATAGGGTTCCAAATCAAATAACATCTTTTGAACGGCTTTTTGAATTGTCTTAGATTGTTAATTGTTTTCATAGAACTAGGGAGTTATTGTAAAATTTAAGACATCTGTATAAAGGACCTTTTTCAGATATTGTGAGCCTATGAATGGGATACGTATAATCCAATGATCTTGTTGGATAAATATTTTTTGTTTGAAATTATCGAAAATATCCCTATTTTTGAAAAAAAACAATAATATCTCCGAATGTAAATTGCATAGACAGTAAGAATTCCAAAAACCTTTAAATTTACCTCTGCAAGTCTGTTTATATTCCATTCCTAAAATTAATCTCAAAGCGCGCTTGACAAACAAAAACTCTTTTTAGTTGCTCACTTCCTCCATAGAATAGAATGCCATATCTTACCAGGGATTCAAAATTGGCATGATACACAATTTTCATAGTGCTTTTATCCACTTATCCTTCATTACCCTAAAAGAATAAAGCACCGAGTTCAGCTATTGATTAATTTTTCTATGTGTGGTTCAAATGTTAGTGAACCATCCAGAATGTAACCTAAAATCTTCGCTTCCGTGTGACAGGGTAAAAACCAGATCACCAACTACAACTTCACTAGGAATATCAGCTCTAGATTTCGTGGCCCGTAAAGAAATAGATTTTGTTTTTTGTTCATCAGTATGAAGTTATTTTTTGAAAACCAGCCTTTAACTTTACAAAGTGCTCTGTCTAATCTCGACAGCAAACCTTCAAGATCTTTAGCCTTTATCAATACTTTGGTATCATCAACGAAAATAATAACAATATTTCATCATCGATTATTTCATTAATGTCATTAATATATATTAAAAACAGATATGGTCCCGCTACACTACCCTGCGGTATACCCATATCTATAATAGTAACTTTTGAGTGACCCTTGTTCCCATCCTTACATACTTCCACGATACGTTCCTATTATTCAAATACGATCTAAACCACTCCAATGCTTGCCCGCGTATACCATATGCATCTAACTTCTGCAGAAGAAGATCATGATCTAAGCAATCGAACGCCTTAGACAAGTCCAGAAATAGTCCGTTAACCAGCATTTTTTCTCTAACCGTTAAGAATTTCTGTTATGAAATCAAATATCGCTGTTTGCGTGGACTTCCTTTTGATAACCATGCTGGAATCTATTAACAGATTACAATTCTCAAAAAATGACCTGACTCGATTACACATTACAATTTCAAAAATTTTTGAAAAAAGTTCGACAATATACTTATAGGTCTATAGTTTCTAAACTGTTAGGGTCTCCGCCTTTATGTATCGGTTTAACAATAGCTAGTTTCAGGGACTCAGGAAAGATGCCATACTCTAATGAATTATCACGATGTAACTAATGGCTCTATAATGTCAGGTATACACTTTTTCAAAATTTTGGCTGGTATTTCATCAAAACCACAGCTCATTTTTCCCTAAAACCAGCGACAATATTCAAAATTTCAATGGAATCTACAGGCTTTATGAAAATTGATTTTGTGTTGGGGGTAATATTGTGTTCAAATTTGCTAGTCTGATTGACAGACTTCAACCTAGATGATATACCCGAAAGATAGTTGTCATAATCAGTCGCAACATTCAAACATCTTTATTCACCTGAACAATATTTCGTAAGCTTTTGCCCTGAATATCTTTAACTATTCCCCATATGGTTTTGATTTATTATCGGACAACAAAATTTTCCTCTGATAGAATCGTTCCTGTTAACGTTAAGTTTATTATTGTACTCTCTCTTCGTTTTATTATATTCGCTCTTATAACTATGATCAAATATGCAAAATAAATAGAATATCCAATCTTCTCTTACACTCAACGACATCATCATCCAAAATTAAAATGAGAAGTTTTGATCCTACCAAGTTTCTCTCACGAATTGGAAAAGAACTGTTGAAATCTTCAAAAAACAATGCTTGAAAAATCTCCCATTGCTGGCAACATCTGAAGAATGAACATCATAAACCGACAACCAGCAAATTTCACCCAATTTTTCCGAGAATATCTCTACAGGGTGTCCCATTACTCGACGTCAACCAGGAACCGGGTGAAAAGGCAAGTAATGCTGGTTGTCAGAAAAATATAAAAAAAAATCTAAGTTGCATGGTTTTAAAATAATACGCATTTAAAAAAACACGCAAAATTCCACACCCTGTGACAGTCTTTTCGCTTTCCGCTGCCACAAATATCAACTTTTTCCAACTTTTTTCTTTGCTGTGTAACCTTGAATAATGCTCGTCTAAACTGTAATCAAAATTTGGACACCAGCTGCTCTGGGTTTCATAAAAAATAGGGCTTACTTCTCAGAAAAAAAAATTCAAATAAACAATTGCCTAGTTTCAACTGACTGTATTGAAAAAAAAATGTACTACGTAGGTTTGGCATGTTTTTTCAAAAGTTGGCGCATTTAGTAAGGATTCCAAAATGGTATAATACTTGTTTAATTGTAGCTGCCGTAGTTCAAATTTATTTCGATTGCCTTGAATACACTTTTTCGTTAACTGCTTCCCAGTAATAAAGTCCAATGGATTCAAGTCCGGTGAACGGGCCGGCCACGAGATTGGACCAGAACGTCCGATCCATCTTCCGGGAAAAAATGTTACCAGAAAAAAAAATTTTCAGAGAAATTTCCCGGAAAAATTTTCTGGAAAAAATTATTTTCTCTGGAAATTTTTTTTTTCTGATATCATTTTTTCCCGGAAGATGGATCGGACTTTCTGGTCCAATCTCGTGGCCGGCCCGTTCACCGGACTTGAATCCATTGGACTCTATTACTGGAAAGCAGTTAACGAAAAAGTGTATTCAAAGGCAATCGAAAATAAATTTGAACTACGGCAGCTACAATTAAAAAGTATTATACCATTTTGGAATCCTTACTAAATGTGCCAACTTTTGAAAAAACATGCCAAACCTACGTAGTACATTTTTTTTTCAATACAGTCAGTTGAAACTAGGCAATTTTATTTCGAATTTTTTTCTGAGAAGTAAGCCCTATTTTTAAGAAACCTAGATCAGCTGGTATCAAAATTCTGATTACAGTTTAGACAAGCATTATTCAAGGTTACACAGCAAAGAAAAAAGTTGGAAAAAGTGATATTTGTGGCAACAGGAGCGAAAAGACTGTCACAGGGTGTGGAATTTTGCGTGTTTTTTTAACTGCGCATTATTTTAAAATCATGCAACTTAGATTTTTTTTTATTTTTCTGACAACCAGCATTACTTGCCTTTTCACCCGGTTCCGGGTTGACGTCGGGTAATGGGACACCCTGTATATTTCCAGTTGAAAACGACCTACACCTATCCAAAATTATTTTCTCCCTCAACCTGAAAATAAGTTTCTGTGCAGTATGATCTGAGATCATAGAATGCAAAATAAATGCTTCTTCATGTTCGAAATTGACTAAAATATTATCCAAGCAAGATCTAGTGGATGATGTTAATCTAGTGGGTTCCTTTATAGTGAAAGCAAAATTGTAAGAGCTAACCAAAGATTCAAATTCTTCTTTTTCACTTGAATTAGTACAAATATCTATGTTAAAATCACCTGCAATTATAGTTTTGACAATTTTTTGGGAAATTTGTTTAAGAATACCATTCATTCTACAAAAAAAAATATCTGTGCTTGCACCTGAAGGTCGATAAATAGCCAAGATCAGTAGTGGTCCATTTCCAGTCTCGAAATCAGCTGCTGCCACTTCATTTGTCTCAATTGAGAACCTCTCCAAGTCCACTCTTCTCCTTCCAATGATTCCCCTCCTGGCATAGATGGCACTTCCACCATGTGTGTTTTCCTCGCTCCTACAGCAGAAGGATAGCAATTCGAAATTATTGAGACCATGCAACTTGAGCTGTTGTTCAGTTTTCCAATGTTCTGTGATACACAAGAACCTGCAATCATCATTGTCGTTTAAGAGCTCGGAAAGGAGTTCAGTACAGTTTCCTAAAGATTGGACATTTTGATGTATTAAGCTGCAATATTCATATTTTTGTATGTTTGTGAAATTATTACTATTTTCGTTTATTGGGCCATTTTTACTTAAAAAAAATTTCTACCTTGAACTTGTGTGAGGAATTCTTTGTGTTTCGAGAAATCGAATCGTCTTATTCCCACACCATCAGGCCAAAAAGAGGGATCATACATTTCATCCTTTCTACTAAGTGGTGCCGTGACCATAAACCTCTTTAACATATCCTCATTAGATGGAATTTCCCTCACCTGAAAATCTTTCTTACTGAAACCTTTTTTCTCAACCAGATAATTATTTATATCCTCTGCTTGAGTAGTACGGTTTACTCTATTCAAATATAGCCATACTTTCCTTTGGCCCCGGAAAAACATCATTTACATCAAGTTGCCCAGTACCAATTCTTTTATTAATTCTTTTCTTCCTGTAGGAAACTTTTATGAAATCTTCATGCTTTTCATTGCGTTTATTGTTGTTGATATTTTTGACTGTTGAAAGTGATAACGAATCAGTTTCATCTGTTCTTTTGTTGCTATCTTCACTTTGTTGATATTCTGAAGTGGATGGAAATACAATATGTTCATCAATAGCAATTCTCGGTATTGTTGTCGGTGGGATACCTTCGTTGGTTTTTTGAGCATTACTTATCGGTGGAGAATCCTCGTTATCGTTATCAATATTTACACCATATTTACGCTTTTTATTGCCGAATCTTGAAATGATATCATCCTTATCCTTCATTTCACGTTCTAATACGGCGATTTTATACTTGAGAAGCATATTATTCTCAATCAATATTTTATTTTTCTCCTCCATTTCACTAATAATTTTAAACAATAGTTCTTGCTGTGTTGAATTCATGTTGATGATGCCTGATAGGTTTTCCCTTTCCTGAGATGGAAATTTCAACTCGCTCATCTTACCTGGCGAAATAACAAATTCTTGATCACAACATTTACCCAACTTTGAGCCACAGCTATTATGATAAGCTTTATTACAAAGAATACACTTTAGACCAATTTTGGCCATTACTCTTTTGCAACTTGCACATTTAAAACTACTAATTTGAGGAGCGTTGTTCACACCGTCTGTACTCGTTGAAGCCATATTATATATGTAATCCAGATACAAAAAATGGCTGACTTTTGGTCGAATTTTGTTTCTTACTGGGTCATGAAAAGCGCCTAGACTTATGTTTTTGACGTCATGGAATTAATTTTTGTAAGAAAAATAACCTACGAACAGGACCGTACTTGATGGGGGTTGGGGGTTTGTGGATATAAGAGGAGTTGAAACCTCCCTTAAGTTGCAGATAATGAGTTCCGTATTCCTTTCCAAAAACCTGTGAAATGCAAGAACGAAACATTTGTCCCAATTTTCAGCAACTAATGCAAAAAAAGTTGAAGGCAAGCGAGAAGTCTCAAACGATCGTGTGAACAATAGGGAGAGAGGGTCTGAAAGGGCTTTTGCACATTCTTTCAAAAGTTTGGCAGAGAAACCATCAGGACCCGGCGAAGAGTTGACATCTAGGGCAGAGAGGTGTGCTTCAACGACAGAAGGCATAAAACTTATTTCTGTGATCTCCGAAGAATTGTATGGACCAATGGGTTTGGGTAGACTGGTAAATCCCCTGGTGAAGGAGGAGGCAAAACAATCCGCCAATACATTAGCAGATTCCTCGGGGCCGGTTGACCGCCGGAGCCTGTATCCAGTGGGATGTCAACTTTAGAATTGAGGGTGGATCGAACATATTTGAAGAACTTTTTTCTGTCCTTAGAATGAATTAACTTGGATTCGTAGAGCTTTTTAGCGTTTTTCATGAAAGAAGAAAGAAAATCAGAGAATCTCCTATGATCCTTGTAGTCCTCCACACGTTTACGGCGCTGAAAACGCTGCCATATTGACTTCTTATGATGTATCAACTGCAGAATGTGACGATCGATCCAAGGTTTGGATGGTACTTGAATGATTTCCTTTTCATGAGAGCATTCATCTATCAAACTCTGGAGGATTGATGAGAACGAGGTCCAGCCCTCCTCAACATCACATGTGGGCGTTATATGTGCACTCCAGTTGACCTCACCAAGTTTACGATTGAGGAGTTGATAGTCAGTAACCTTCACAGTTTTGCTTGATCTTCTAGTTGTTGGAAAATGCAAATGAAGAGAAGCCATCAGGATGATGTGATCAGATTTTCCCAGTGGTGGACATTGTTCGATTTTGGAAACAAGATCGGCATCGTTTGTCAAAATTAGATCTAGAATAGAAGGATTTTGCGTACCACGAAAGCGTGTTGGGAAATCGATCAATTGAAACAAATTGTTTTCATGGATGGAGTTAACGTAAGCATTGGATGGCGAATTTCGTGTTATGGGTGCAAAAGGCCATTGAACATCGGGCATATTGAAGTCACCAGCTATAACAAGGTTGCGCTTAGAGTTTGAAAGTTCACCCAGATGAACTGCCATTGCTTCATCAGATTGACAGGACGTGGTCTATAAATACAACCGATGGTGAAAACGCAAGATCTGCCCTTCGAGAGATCAATAAATAATAATAATAATAATAAGTTTATTCAAGAAATCTTTACAAAAAAATAATTGTGATTGAACACTTGTTTCGACAAAAAAATCACATAAAAAATTATCGCAAATACAGTAAATAAGAATATATACAAGATAGATGAAGTAACTAAGTTACACAAAATTTCATCCAGTTAACAAAGCACTATACTTAATATAAATGACAAAAAACACAATAACGCATGCAGATGTCGGTGCTACAAAGAAACCCAACGGTGCAATGATCCAGAGGCTTGAACCTCCTTATGGTAACCACAAAACGCAAGACGCTTTACCATCACAGACAAGAAGTGAAACAACAAGAAGCGAAAAAAACCGAACAATAGAACGGGAGAGCTCCAACCAACATATATGCGTGAAAAAACAAAACACGAAAGTATAAATTAAAATTGTTGTATAAACACAACAAATGTAGAAATGTATAAATATATTGTCATGTAAATAAAATAAATATAAATAAGTAAAAATAAAAGTTGTATAGATTAAATTAAAGATCAATCAGAATAAATAATTAAAAATATATTGTTGTATAGATAATATTACTATAAATAAGTTGAAAGAAAAAGTTGTATAGATAAAATTGTAGATTAATCCCAATAAATAAGTAAAAATAAAAGTTGTATAGATTAAATTAAAGATCAATCAGAATAAATAATTAAATATATTGTTGTATAGATAATATTACTATAAATAAGTTGAAAGAAAAAGTTGTATAGATAAAATTGTAGATAATCCCAATAAATAAGTAAAATTATATTGTTGTATAGATAAAACCATCATAAATTAGTTAAAAGAAAAAGTTGTATAGATAAAATTGGAGATCAGTCAGAACAAATAAGTAAAAAGAGATAGCCGTTTAGACAGAGCCAGTATAAACAGGCATGAACAAATCCATAGACGAAATCACGTTAAGTAAGAACGTACTATGTACTCAGACAACCTTCAGTCTTCAAAAAGAGTCTCAGTTGACTTCGAAATCGAGTCATGTTGCGTAAATTCTTGAGATACTGCGGTAATGAATTGTACATCTTTGGTGCGTTATATGCGAAGCTCGTTCTAGTAAGAGACCTATTCAATTGTGGAACGATGTGGTTTCGTCTCTGTCTGGTGTCATATTCATGTGAGGGCAAGACTCGCGGGTTTCCTGACATATGATATTTCATAAGGACATTATAGGAATATAGTTGCTTGATATCAAGAACTCCGGATTCTCTGAAGAGTTCATCGGTTGGAAATCGTAACTTCTTGCCCAGGATAATTTTAAGGAAACGCCGCTGAATTATGTGTAAAGGCATGATATGAGTCTTCAGTGCTCCGCCCCACGCAACAATGCCGTAGCGAAGATGGCTTTCCACCAGCGCGTAGTAGAGTGTAAGGAGCTGAGGGATGGGTAACATTTTTTTAAGACATCTCATCTTGTATAAAATGCATTTAAGCTTTTCTACTGCGTAATCAATGTGAACGTCCCATCTTAAGTGGGAATCTATTATAACACCCAAATATTTCACTTCAGTTGCAGGCATGATAATGAACTGTTTTCCCCCAAAAAAACCCTGAATCGGCTGGAAGATGGGTAATTTTTTCTTTGTGCAACTGAAAGGTAGGTAGCAGGTCTTTTCTAGGTTCATATTCAACATGTTACTCTTAATAGATTATCAATTCCTGGTGAATCGAGATCCGAAATCGTCAGAGTAAAAGAGTCGGCAACGTCTCTTGAAACGTAAGCACACACACCACCGTGACCGACGGTACACGTGCTATCATGCCTAAAAATATTGTAACCAGGAATTGTGACAAGTGTGTCTGGAATACCAGGGTGTAGCCAGGTTTCCGAGTTCAGGATGAAGGTAGGATGATTAATGCTAACAAATGCCAACAGCTCATGAAACTTGGAGAACAAAGATTGAGCGTCGGTATAAAAAATTGTCCACTCGTGAAGGTTTTTCAGTTTTTCGAACTCGCACCACTAGATATGTTGGTAATTGTGGGTTTACCAGTTCAATACGCAAATTATTTAGCTCCCTGATCTGCATTGGTGACTTATCATCGGTGATGCCTAATTTTTGCCACTCGGGTACACCCGCCACAGCTTTCTTGTTCTTGAGTATCTTTGATACAACGAGAGGATTGTTGAAAGAGACTTTAATAATTCTCGGTCGATTATTATCGGATTTACCCATTCTGGACATAGAAAAGCGTTGGGAACTAGCGTTCGGACTTATATAATCAAGAACCTGGGAAACAACATTTTCGTCGCTATCAGCGCTTTCTTCAGGAATGCCACGAATCAAGATGTTGTGGGATCTACGCAGACGTTCAAGCATTTCTGCAGGTTTGACAGCCGGGACAACGGAACCCTGAGCAAAAGAGGCCGACTTTGAAGATGTTATTTCGGATATTTTGGAATAAGCGGAGTCTACAGCAAGCTTGAGGTCTTTGTGTATTTCGGTTAAGTGACTTATCTCCGAAGTGCAGGTTTCGATTTCAGAGTCATGTTTGTTTATTGATTGAGTATGTTTATCTAGAATACCCTCATGACGCTTAATATCCGACGAGTGTCTCTCCAAAATGGTCTTGCACTCCGACAGGTCGGTTTGAAGAACCAATTGGGTAGCCTTTATTGAGGAAATATCATTTGCTATCTCGCTAAGTTTCGCCATTAGCAAGGCGAACTGGTCGTCGCCGGGTGAAAAAGATGGGGGTTGATGTACCAGAGGAAACCGATCCACTGCGGAGTGAGCGGCCCTCCCTCCGGCAGTAGCTACAAAGCCAACCATCACCCACCGAATTCAACTCACTCGGTTGTAAACTGAGGCAACTAATATGGAAAGCGCTCTTACATTTGAAACAACTAGTATACTTAGTTGAAGTTGTCTGTTTTGAGCAAACGTGACACTTACTCATCTTGACCCCGCTAACCTTTCCCTTATTTATAATTCAAAACAAAACAAAAGGAAGTGGATAGGGATAATCACAAATTTCACTCTCCTGGGCCGATAAGAGAGACTTATAACAGATTAGGAAGGCCACGGAGGGGGGAAGGTTAACAAAATGTTGTAGGATTAGATATTTTATGGATTGAAATAATTAATTAAATATCTGATCTCCTATAAAATCACGTAGCAATGCGGAAAAGATTGCAACACGCTCATACACCAACCGCCAAGTTGTTACATGTACTGAGAAGTGAAAACGCCGAGAGCGGTGACAACTGCAACTCGAAAACGGTGGGAGAACCAGCGAACAAGAGATGAAGGTGGGGAACTCGACGCAATCGCCGCGCGCACCAACGTAAACAAAGCAAGAATCGCAGAAAAGAACAATAAGCCCCATTTCGCACCAAGCCAGTCCAGTCCAGTCGAGTCAAGTCACTTCAGGATTGGAACTATTAACTTCGTTTAAAATCGTTTAAAACAAATGGAATGTGTGTACTAGGGCCTAGTATGAAACTAGATTTCACATTCCATTTGTTTTAAACGATTTTAAACGAAGTTAATAGTTCCAATCCTGAAGTGACTTGACTCGACTGGACTGGACTGGTTTGGTGCGAAATGGGGCCTAAGGAAAACACCGAAACAAGGTAATTTTATCGAGAAAAATCGCTACGAATTTCTCACCTTGGCAGAGCCGGACCGTGGGCGTGGCGAGGGAGGCATTTGCCACGGGCGCAAACGACCTAGGGGCGCAAAATGTGAAATATAAAATATTCCATTTTACATCAAAATTGACTACAAGCTCTATATTATGTGGCGAATTTACCAGTTTACAAAATTGAGAAACACGTAGTTAACGAACACTACCAAAACGGAACAAAATCCTAGAAAATTATACATGGCGAGAAACACGACTCTAGGTGCATTGTCCATTACCTTAAAATATGGGAGATTATTGTCAATAAAAGGTTCTTCAAAATAAAGGGTTTTCCAAAAAGAGGTGTTATTTTGAAAAGCCCGCTATTTCGGTAGATGTCACGTTTGAAGCTGTCATTTTTTGACATTTGACAAGTAGAAACTACGTCATTAATAAAAATGAAACGATACACACTTCAAGAACCTTGTCGGACCGCAATGAAGAAATTGGTGGAAAAATTCGAGATCTTGAGACAAGTTAGTGATGTGAAGAATAAAACCCGTGCACGTCGCTCGAGAACAGCCGAAAATATTGCTGCTGCCGCCGAAAGTGTTAACGAAAATCCAGATTTGTCCATGCTTCGTCGTTCTTTGGAAATAGGGATTCCACAAACGTCATTACACCGTATTTTGCATAAAGATTTGAGTCTTATGACTTATGAAGTTCAGTTAACACAAGAACCGGAATTCCATCGAAAAATCATCTTGAGTGATGAGGCCCATTTCCACCTCGGTGGCCTCGTCAACAAGCAGAATTGTCGCATCTGGGGCTAGGAAAACCCAAGAGTTATTGTTGAAAAGCCTCTCTATCCGCAACGTGTGACTGTTTGGTGCGGTTCATGGTCCGGCGGAGTCATTGGATCACTTTTCGGAAAATGAGGCGGGAGCAACAGTTACGGTGAATGGATTGCCCTATCGAGAGATGATCAATGATTTTTTATGGCCGAAATTGGATAGTACTGATCTGGAGAACGTTTACATTCAACAAGACGGCGTTACGTGCCCCACAAGCAACGAAACCATTGGTCTTTTGCGGTAAAAGTTTCCGAACCGTGTTATCTCTCGAAGAGGTGATTACAATTGGCCACCGAGATCTTGTGATTTAACACCTTGCGACTTCGTGAAAGAGAAGGTCTACGCCAATAGCCCAGCGTCGATTCAAACCTCAAAGATGGAATTCGTGAGGCTATCGAGGACATAGGGCAGCCGCTTTGCGATTTGGTTATGGAAAATTTCATTAAAAGGATGTGGTCCTGTAAGCGTGGTCGTGGTGGTCATTTGCTTTATGTTATTTTCCACTATTAACGGCATAGCTTCTTCTTCATAATGAAATAAACATCCGATAATTTTTATTGAAAAATGTCGTTTTTCTTTTAATATCAAAATAACACCTTTTATTGGAAAACCCCTTATAATCAATAAATGTCAATTATAAAAATCATATATTTATTGAAAAATAAATTTCTTCAAGGGCGCATTTTTAAAGTTTGCCACAGGCGCTAGAATCCTAGTTCCGGCTCTGCACCTTGGACAGGCCAATCTATACACTGGAAATCTGACAGAAAATTATCGGTTATTCACACAGAAGAAGTCGTTTGTGACGAGCCACTCGTAGATATGTACGTGTCAACACTTTGATTGATTTGATTCAATCAATTCAATTCAATTCAATTCAATCAAAGTTATTCTATTTATATCTCTGTATGCATTATCCTCTTATCTATCTGTTATGCATTATTGTTAATTCTGTTTCACAATTTTTTTTAATTCAGCTATTCAGGAGTGATGTGCCTCTTTGTACGAGGTTTATTATCATCAGTCGACTAACATTTGCATCAATTATACAGGTTGTCTATACTTTTGAAGTAGCCAAACTGCAAGAGGGGATTCTACGAGTGGTTTGCAACAAAACATGTGACATAACACATGGTCGAAATGTTGACGGTTGATCTTTAATTTATTATTTCTTGATTTCACGAAATATTTGTAGTTTTTATTCGCTAGAATGATCATTATGCAGTTTTCCTCGTAGTCTCATCAAATCTGACCACATATTCGGAAAGGGCAATAAATTTGCTACAAGACAATAGTGTCTGTGTGCGGAAAAAACTCTTATTACGGGCGTGGCAAGGAGATGAATATCGCGATTCTGAAGTTAACAAAAGTATTCCTATTTTTCCAAAGGTTTTTTTTATGAAATATTATTGATTATGCACACGTTTTTTTTTCAGTAAAAAAATACCTCATTTAGTGTACTTTCGAATGACTTATCAACTTTTGTGCTACTTCCTCAACCTCTGCAATAATATCATAGCTAACATGATAACAACGAAAAAGTCTGAAAATTCCAAACCTGCCCTATTTTGAAGCTCTTCGTGATTGAATCTTAATGAAAAATTATAGAAATCATCAATTCATCTGTTACCTGTAGATGACTTAGGTACATTTTGTAGGTGGTACCAGAATAATTTAGGAGAAAGGGAGGCCATAGGATATAATGGACTTATGAGGTCCCTTTCACGAAATCAGGTGTGATAAATCTACGAAATAACCATGTACTGCAGAGATAATACTATCGTGCAACTATTATTTCTCCTTTCTAATATAAGTATCATTGTGAGGTTGCAATTCATGAGGGGAGAACTTTTTGGACCAGTTATACTTACCGAGCACTTTAATTCTGAAAAACTCATTAGAAAGCAAACTTGACAGACATCAAATGCACCTGACTATTAGATAAAATGTCTGGTCTCAAATGAATGTCTGCCCAGCACATAATAGTCGCAAAGTCAAGATCCATTACATATACAGTGTGGAAACCACTTATGGAATGAAATTCTTTATGTCATTCAGAAATTTATAGAAAATGCCGAGACAAGTCTACTTTTGAATTGAAATGTGCGTTATGTAAACATAAATTTAAATGTACAGGGTGATTCACGCAAGTATGCCATAGTCGGTGTTGTTTTTTTTATGAAACACACTGTATATTTGCATATTTTTGAAATCCTCCTGATAAACCGATTTCAACAAACTAAATAATGTATGGTCAATTATGAATTTTACAGGGTAAAAATTTTATTTTTACAGTTATTAAACACATGCGTGAATCACCCTGCACATTTAAATTTATGTTTACATAACGCACAACTTGATTCAAAAGTTGACGTGTCTCGGCATTTCTTAGAATTTTCTGAAATAATGCCATAAAGAATTTTATTGATTAAGTGGTTCCCACACTGTATAACAATACTCCAAGGAGCCCTGATCTTCCAACTTCGGATTTTTATGTCTAGAATACTTGATACCTTTGAAATATAAAGTATACCTAATTCGCTTTCAGGCGCGAAGGATCTCATCGACGAAATGAAATTGTGTTGTGCAGAAATGCGTCATAAACACTAACTTTCCAGACTTGTAGATTCATTACGAAAACGATGTGAAATGTATTGAAGAAAGAGGTTATTTTATCGTTATTATTTAGATTCAAGATGATGATTGTCATAAAATTACATTGTAATTCGATCACGAAGTGCTTCGAAATAGAACAAATTTAGGTTCGAAACTTTAGACTTTTTCATTATTATCATGTTAGCCCTGATATTATAGCGGAGTTTGAGGAGCTAGCACAAAAGTTGATATGTCATTCGAAAGTACACTAAATAAGGTAGTTTTCACTGAAAAGAAAACGTGTGCATAATTATTAATATTCCATAGAGAAAAACAATTGGAAAAATAGGACTAATTTCGTTAACTTCAGAATTCATCTCCTTACCACGCCCGCAACAAGAGTTTTTTCTGAACACTTGTTCTTTCCGAATATGTCATCAGATTTAATGAGACTACAGGGAAAACTGAATAATGATCATTTCTGAGGAAAAATTCGGAATATTTCATGAAATCAAGAAATGTTAAATTGAAGAACAACTGTGAACATTTCGACCATGTGTTATATGACATTTTCTGTTGCAAATCACTCGTATAATCCTCCCTTGAAGTTTGTCCACTTTAAAAGTAGACACCCTGTATAATTACTATACCATTGATAAAGGTAAAATTTATGACACTTAGCTTCAACAGAACACCTCTTTCGCAAAAAATTCTGACCTCCCCTAAGGCATATACTCATAATTTAACTTTTTCACTAACCTAGTACAAATTCACATCACTCACGAATAAATTAATTGAAAAACGTAAGTGAAACAGATCTAACAATAATGCATACAACTAAAAGATTGGGAGAAAAACTTTAAAGTAATTTTTTTAGGCACGTTGGCATCACCGTACCCAAGAAGTGGGGGGGTCAATAAAAATAAATGGTTTCAATGAAACACATAGAACGGCTGAAAACCGGCAACGGTAATCTTTTTTTTTTCATTTTGAGGGAGGTTTCAACTCCTTTTATATACATCAGTGACGGTTCGTGCCCTCCAGATGGGGGTCGGCCAGACCAAAAGAAATATATATATATAACACAGATTTTTTTATTCGCGATTGTAAACTCTTAATTTTTTTGCCATCACAGCCGCCTCGTCATTGGTTTGTCCGAATAATTTAGTCGCTATATTAAAATGATTGAAATTGTCTAACAAGTTATTGAAAATATCATTCGCGGTTCAAATTTTACGGACATCGCAAAATCCCCAAAAATCGTTTCGATAATTCACCTTGTCGTCAATATTTGACAGATACATTTAATATCTATTGTCTCGTCTATTCCCCAAGAAGAGTACGTTGCACTGTCTATTTCCTCATAAATTAATTCCCTCGCCGAATCATATAAATCACTCTGTATGGTTCTTGACAAACCAAAAATACCGACGGCGCGGAAGGCTAAACACAATTTTTGAAATCTTTGTCTAAATTCGCGGCGATTAAACGACCTCCTAAAAATTCTCATGATTGTTTCTTGTGTCAATAGGAAAGGGATCATATTCAATAGATGTTTCATAATTTTACTACTTTCCCTAACCTTATCGTCGAAACTTTTTATAAATTTGCGATGAGCACTCGAGCACTGTCCGAACAATTCAAAATATTTTGTTTTCCGACTCACCAAGTCGACGCTGCTTTACACAACCTCCCTTACATGTGCCATTACCTAGTATCTCAAATTTAACAATCAAATAAATTGTAACAAACTTACGGAAGTAGCCAAATAAATTTTAATAACACTTGGACACTTGTATTACACTGTCGACTTACCCCTTAGAAATACTAACCCCTTTTCAATTCCTTATACATAAGCGAAGATCGCGAAATGCGATTCTAGATGAATCCCCTCTTCTGAGGTACGGCCTGCCGACCTAGCCGCGTATTCTAGACCTTTTGAAATCACGATATTCCTAAAGTTAAGAATACATTAATGATATTTTCATGATCAGAAAATCAGTAACTACTATCGAACGGTACAAAACCGATCTTTCCTGAAATAGTTATAATTAACTATTCATTCGATCAGTGAAAGAACTGTGCAAATTAGCAACTTCTGCTTCGCAGGGTAGACCTACTATCGATGCGTTGTACCGTTCTACTGAGTGGCCGTATTCTGGACGTATGTCGTAGTATCGCTTCATTTACGTACTGGTAGTACGGCCGAGGGCTGTGGGCCGACCTTGGTGTCACAATTGTAACATTTGTGTTACATTTCAGATCTACTGTTACGGTGTAACGTACAATTCTGAATTGTTAGCTTTCGGTGATGTTACGATATGTTACTATTTATAATTTTGGGTTTGTTACAAAAAGAACAATCGCTAGATCCTTTGGAAATCGAATATTTGATGAGCCAGAAAGGAAATGTTGGGCGGAATAAGTTATATTTTTCTGTTCTGAGTGGAAATATTAAATATCCAAGCAATTTTAATATCGAAATTGATAATTCAGAATGACTTTGAATGACTCAGAATTATTTTCAAATTCCCGATTATTTTTGGGTCGGCCCGGCCGACCCTGCCGACCCCGACGAGCCGTCACTGATATACATAAACCCCCACCCCCATGTACAGCCCTGTTCGTGGGTTATTTTTGTTACCAAAATGAATTCGATGACCTCAAAAACATACCTAAGTCTAGACGTCTTAAACGACCAAGTAGAAAACAAAATTCGAACAAAAGACGGCCATTTTCTGTATCTGGATTACATTTTTGACACAACCATCATGATTGAAATCATGCAGAATTGACACCCAGATCTCCTTTCTAGGCTATTCTCATTTTTTGAAAATTTCACAATAAGTCAACTCTCTCCCACCCCCTAAAATCTACCCGCACGGAAAACTTCTAGTGTTCTTCGGAGAAAATCATCTAGATGGGTCTAAAGAACAATTGTACCTTGGTATCTAAAAATGAAGTATTCTTCAAGAATGGCCGTTGTACGCTAGTACTATTTTCTATCGGTCTGGCTGAAGCTTAAACAATGGAAATTATTGATTGGCAAATTAGTTTTGCGTTTTTACATACTTAAATAACATCATATTAAAATTTCAGCCATACTTAAATATTTTGAAAAAAAAAGTTTTCTCTTCTCTTTTAAATGATTGGCTAATATAAACAACAGTAAAAATGTCTCGCAATAATAGATTTATGATCGAAAAAATTCAATAAAAAGAATAATAAAAGGAAGACACTTCTTAAAATGATTTTTGAAAAATTGATATTTCACCTGTAAAGGTACGATGCTCACTAAAAAAACGCAACCACTATCGCTAACCAGATAGCCCGTATGATGTCCGGCAGAGTGAAAAAGATAGCATATCTGAAAACTGGACTACCTGAAATTCTATTTTTCCGACGTTGCTAGCTCTAGAAACTGCCAAGATATCGGTTGAGGAAGAACACCACACAGAGTGTGCACGGCCTATTCCAAGGTCGATATAATAAAAATAAATGAAGATAATTTTAAAACAGATTTATATTTACAAAAATTCCGGAGAGAACTTTTTTCTATTCGTCTCAATATTCTAAATTCAGTTATGTCGTTTTTTTAATCCCTGAAGTTTTGATATCCCCTTCTAACCCACCAGACTATATTAATATTAAATATTGATATGGCTGTGATTGCTTCTGCTTCGCCTAAAGCCAGACTTTCATTATTTGGCAAATATACAGGGTGTCACGTCTGACAAGTGCGATTTATCTCGACTTCTTAAAAAATATCCTACCCGGTATAAATATTAATGGCCTATATTTTCAACAGAATGGAGCTAAACCTCATTTCGGCTTGGAAATGAGGAATTACCTAGACGATACCTACCCAAATAGATTGACATGTCGAGGGGAGGACGGAGGACGTATTTCATGACCTCCTATGTAGATCCCAATCCACTAGATTATTTCTTATTCTCAGTTCAGTGTTTTTTATGTATTGCTGTTTCTTCAATTAATGAGTTTATTGAACTCCCGACTTTCTGTGTGATTTTTGATGTGTACTTCTGAAGTTCCAAGTTCATTTATGTTTTTCGAACTACAACCATTTTCAAAAATTTTGCAGATGTGACAACTTTTATAGTTGCCTTGTATAGAAGCTCAACTGATTCTTTTTGAAGAGTGAAACAATTATTTGAAATTCGATATACAAAGTGATATTTTCACTCTGAAAACTTTAAATGCGGATTAATGAGTCCAGCCCTGGAATATTAAAACAATTAACCAAAGTCGGTGTCTACTTGTTTAAATGTATGGTTTATACCAAAAAGAACGAGAAAAACTTGAAGAGATTATCAAGTTTCCATTCTTACCCGAGTAGAGGCGATGTAGATTAAGTACATATTCCTGTACACAGGACGTCGAAATACGAACAATCCCCGGTCTACCAGGGCATCATCATGTTCAATCATTTGCCAGTCTCTATGAAAAGTATGAATGTAAACCAATTCAAAAAAAATTTAAATAGATTATTGTTGAAGAAATGTTATTACTCTGTTAGAGAACATCTTAACGATAACGAATTAGAATTATAGCAAGGTGAAATTGATTTTGCTGGATTCAGTTCTTGTTTTTGATTTTTTTATCATGACTTGTCCTATACGTCATTGTTCAAAAGGATCAATAAACATTAATATTATTATTATTGATATATCTCTGACTCGATCTTAGCATGTGAGATTACCGTTCAGAGTTTCAATAAATTCTGTCCATGAGTTTTGCTGTGATGATGGTCTCATTATTTTCATGAATTTCGAAAATCAACCTGTAGGTTTGTGGGGCAAGCCGAAAATTAATTTTCCATACTCAATCAGCCAGTCCTCTCTGATTAGAGTACAGTTACTCCCGAGACACCTGTATGTCACTTGCCTATATTTGGCAAGTAGTAGGAGTGGGTCATTCGGCCATAATTGGTACAATAATTTGTCCCTGGCGAAGTCCTACCGGTTGTCGGTGTGTACTTTCCAAATATGCAAATAATTGCATATCGGCCTTGAAAACGGACTCCCATTACTCGTGTATTTGGCAAATAATTGTCACTTGCCTAAATTTGGCATGTACTGGAAGTGGGGCACTCGGCCATTAATTGTATAATAGTCCAGTCAAATAAGCATTTAACCTCGGAATTCGAGATACCCAGCTGTAAATCTGTAAATACTTTTTTCTACAAGCGTGCACTTTCATTCTCTTTCCCGCACGTATTTCAATTCGTAAAGAGTCATATTGCCAAACAATGTGGGAAAAACCCCTGCTATTCTATAACCGCACGCAAATGCGTGTGGTAATGGATTAGCAAGGGTTTTTCTCGCACGCTTTTTCTAAAGAATAACGCAAATGCGTGTAGTAATGGATTAGCAAGGGTTTTTCTCGCACGCTTTTTCTAAAGAATAACGACTTGTCAGAGACTTTTGTCATTCATGTGTATTTAGAATGATCAATTCACATTTGATCTGTGTGTTGAAATCGATCTCGTATAAGCGCTTGTAGAAAAAATATTGTTCCTAACTCGTGCGGAAAGTGTTTTTCCCGCACTCAACTGCTTACCCAAACTCCGCTTCGCGTCGTTTGGGTAACGGCAGTTTCGTGCGGGAAAATATCACTTTCCGCACTTGTTAGGAAAATAACTATTATATTCACTCCCTAAAAGTTGTCTCAAAACCTACATATGGTAGGGTGTGAGCAACTATTAAATTTTGAGGTCGAAGGTCGCAAAAATCGGTTTTTTTCGCTTTTTTTGGAAATATCTCATTTCCTATGGGTTTTTTTCTATTTTTAATTATTATCAATATTGTAGAATACAAAATTATCTACAAATTTTGTTTGAAAAAATTTCGATAAGGTTGACGGTTTTCGAGATAGAGGGCGGAGAGCGCGCGGTCACAGCATCACTTCAGGTCAACCGCCGCCTCCGGTCGAAAACGCTCAATATACAGTTGATGAACTATCGCTAAATCAATTATTATGAATATTTGTCAATTTTTATTGACTATTATGTTATATTTTATCATTTTTTTAACCTATCCACTGTTTATTTAGTATCAATTAATCTAACCCTCTGCACGGAACACCGGTCTCTGGGACCGGTACAGTTTCGAATTTTGCCTGTACAGCTCGCGAGGTGTCTCCTCTCGTTCTCTTCCTCTAAGAGAGTCTCAGGACACTCTCAGACAACAAGCAGATAGTATCAGATTTCGAATTTTTCGTAAACGTAGTCCTCTAGCTCAACCATTGGTCTCCTAGACCGGTGTTTCCCCGAACTAGTAGGTACTGCCCATACCGATGGGAGATAAAGAGTAATAATTATAAGTGCCTACTGTGTAATAGTTAATTGATTAGAGCGTTCCATGAAAGTATGTGTCGAAATTATAATGCGATATAGTTCGACTTCTGTTTGACTTTGAATATATTTTTCGTTAATTATTCTGTTTATATATAATTTTTTCATTCTGTGCATATATTTTTTGAATGAAACCTAGTGATTTACACTGATTTTGGCCGGGAAATGTCCTGAAATATTATACTGGTCTGAGTGACCGGTGTTCCGCTTCACTGTTACAAATAGGATGTTCCGTGCAGAGGGCAACACTTACCTGCCCATGTAATTGGAGAATTGTTAATGAAAATATAGAAATTCTATTTGAATTTTAACCTTATTAATAGTAATAACTTCTTACATGATGAAAAAAAAACAAGTAAATAATGAATTCATCTTTTCGTTAAAAAATATCATTCAATTCATTTATTTTTATTGAAAGTAAAAAATGGAATAAAGGGTACAAAAACTACAATACATAATTGGAATCATCTTCTTCCTCTTCATCGTCGTCTTCTGGCTGCTGGTAAATTTCAAACTGGTCTTCATTGTCATCTTCAACGACATTTACCTCAAGTTCTTCCATGATTTCGGGGTCAAAGGTTCCATCTTCGTCAATGTCGCTCTGATATGGTAGAGCATTGAGACAAGCTTGCCCATTACATTGTCCACAAGTTAAAGAGCATTGATAGCCCGCTTTCCTGCATCCGCATCACGAACCACAACCACTCTTGCAGTTGCAGAAAATTGTATTCAGTAAATTTTCTGGAGCAGGTGGTAAAATTGTCATGATAGGCTCCAGAAAATCATTACGCATTGCCCAACCCCATACTTGGGGTTCCTAATCATGTCCTAACCAAGTTTGAACTTGATAATATACTCTTTTGAAATGTTGATGAGCAGCTGCACTTGTCGGTGGAATATTTGAAAGCTGCACAGGTTTATTAAGTTTTGTAGACTTGACGTAATGCATATTGCGAAGATGATCGAGACTTTTCACCGATTTCGGAGCATTATAGACTGCCAATAAGGTTTGAGTTCCACTCTCTAATAACCTCTGGGCCGAACAATTTTCTTCCTCAAATGCTGCAGCTAGTTCATCCAAATTTGTCAGTTTCTCAAAAACTTTTCAAAATGTTTTTTTTCCTATTTAAAAAGCGCAGAAGTTGTGTCACGGCCACTCAATGCGTGCAGAAATAAAATATGTTTTTTGAAATGGGGATAATTATCGAAACTTTTAGTCGAGTATTGGGACAAATAATTACCGATGGCTGCGCTGCAATCGCCGAATCAGCTGTTCCCGAAACGAGTATTGTTTCGTGCACGTTTAAGCAAAACACGAGTGATTCTGGTATTTCTCAAGTGTTTCAGTTGATTTATTTCTTCTTTGGACTGAACAATCGTGAAAATGGACCTATGAAATCATTTGGTCAGATCATATTCATCGAGGACGATATACAGAAAAATATCAGTTTCGGGCATTCACACTTGTCAACTGTAGAAGGAAGATATTTAACCATCTAACATGGCTCATTTCAAAGATAAAATGTATCCTGCTATGATCAGTTCTTTAGTGGAAACAAAGAGTCCTGCTTCAGTGAATCAAATTATATTTATAATATGTATTCTTCAATATACAGGGTGTCCCAAAACTCGACGTCAACCCGGAACCGCGTGAAAAGGCAAGTAATACTGGTTGTCAGAAAAATATAAAAAAAATCTAAATTGCATGATTTCAAAATAATGAGCGTTTAAAAAGCACGCAAAATTCCACACCCTGTGACAGTCTTTTCGCTCCTGTTGCCACAAATATCAACTTTTTCCAACTTTTTTTTTATGTGTAACCTTGAATAATGCTTGTCTAAACTGTAATCAAAATTTGGATACCAGCTGCTCTAGGTTTCATAAAAATAGGGCTTGCATCTCAGAAAAAAAATTCAAAATAAACAATTGCCTAGTTTCAACTGACTGTATTGAAAAAAAAATGTACTACGCTAGTTTGGCATGTTTTGTCAAAAGTTGGCGCATGTAGTAAGGAATGTAAGGATTCCAATATGGTATAATACTTGTCAAACTGTAGCTGCTGTAGTTCAAATTTATTTTCGATTGCCTCTGAATACACTTTTTCTTCAACTGCTTCCCAGTAAAAAAGTCCAATGGATTCAAGTCCGGTGAATGGGCCGGCCACCAGATTGGACCAGAACGTCCGATCCATCTTCCGGGAAAAAATGTTACCAGAAAAAAAAATTCCAGAGAAAATAATTTTTACAGAAAAAATTTTATGGAAATTTTTTTTTTGGTAACATTTTTTCCCGGAAGATGGATCGGACGTTCTGGTCCAATCTGGTGGCCGGCCCATTCACCGGACTTGAATCCATTGGACTTTTTTACTGGGAAGCAGTTGAAGAAAAAGTGTATTCAGAGGCAATCGAAAATAAATTTGAACTACGGCAGCTACAATTTAACAAGTATTATACCATTTTGGAATCCTTACTAAATGCGCCAACTTTTGACAAAACATGCCAGTTGGGCGAGTTTTCTATCACTCTCCTTGCTCTTGAAAGCCTGAAAGAGCACCAGATTGGACCAGAACGTCCGATCCATCTTCCGGGAAAAAATGTTACCAGAAAAAAAAATTGCAGAGAAAATAATTTTTACAGAAAAAATTTTATGGAAATTTTTTTTTTGGTAACATTTTTTCCCGGAAGATGGATCGGACGTTCTGGTCCAATCTCGTGGCCAGCCCGTTCACCGGACTTGAATCCGTTGGACTTTTTTAGTGGGAAGCAGTTTAAGAAAAAGTGTATTCAAAGGCAATCGAAAATAAATTTGAACTACGGCAGCTACAATTTAACAAGTATTATACCATTTTGGAATCCTTACTAAATGCGCCAACTTTTGACAAAACTTGCCAGTTGGGCGAGTTTTCTATCACTCTCCTTGCTCTTGAAAGCCTGAAAGTAAGTTAGATTTACCACTTGTTAATACAATAGGTATGTACCTACCTGTAATTGAAAATGCGCTTAGACTGCGGAAGAAATTTCCCTGGGTATGGCCTCATTATTGAACAAGAGAGGGGAAATGCTTCATCAGCAACAAAATAATAATTCATCAATTCCGAGTTCTCCCCACTCAAAGGAGAAGGAGAAGGAATGTTTAACTTATTCTGGCTCAACAATTTTCCAATTGTTGAGTTTTTTAAAATTCCTCCATCGCTGTGGCGACCCTCAGCTTCAATATCCACCAGAGTGAATTTGTAGTTAGCATCACAAAATGCCAATAACACTATGCTATGGCTACCTTTATAATTGAAGAATGATGAGCCTGATTGGGGTGGGGCCTACAAAAATATAGCAGTAGAGACTGGTTCATTTAACATAAAATTGTTTGTGGCTATGACCCAGACAACATCACAAAGTTGTGTTCGTTATCATAATTTTGTACTAGGTATGATAACCATTTTCGACAAAATAAGACCAAATGAATGTTAGAAAAATATATAAACAACTTGTGATTGTGATGAGCATAGACCCGGTCTTAGTATAATTATTTATAGGTAGGTAAGACATATTACCTGGATAACAATGTGCTTCCCATCAAGTGATTCGATTCAAATTCTTCACTAATCCTTAACCACTCTTGCGTAGTTGGTGGTCTCAGTTGCTCTTCATGTAAACGTTCCCATATCAATTCACAGGTTTCTTTAACTATTATGGAAACTGTGTTGTGTGCTATGCGAAATGAATATGATATGGATTTCATGCTGTCACCACTTGCAAGGTATCTTATGAATAGAAAATTACCCGAATGTTAGCTAGTAATATTATAATAACATTATATGACTCACCTCAATGTAAGAGAAAGTCTTTCAGCTGCTGAAATAGGTTCCCTTACATTATCTATCTTTATTAGTTTGGGTCCTAATATGTTTAAAAGTTCGTGAAAAGTCTCACTAGACATTCTTAAATAATTGAAATATTTTTCGTGATCTGTCAGTTTCATTTCTTGTAGTAAATTATAATAAACACTGTGATCTTTTCGATGTTTAAATATTTCGCGCACCCAGGTCTTCCTGTTTATTGCGTTTTTTTCCTTCTTCCAATTAATAATAACGATAAAAGCAAAATTTTAGAACTTTTCTTTTTTACTACGATCTATTATTATTCATTTTCGAAACTGGCTTGTAGATGAACTCGAATCAGTCGAATCGCAACAGAATGAAAACTGACGTTTGAGGTCGTGAGTGAGGTTATGTTCCATCCGATATCGGACAAAAGTTAAAATATTTTAACTTTATACAACGTCGTACGAACGGGTCCATCCATCGGATGATTATTTGCGCCAAAATTGTGGACCAATAGGAGAGCCGTCGTATCATCGTGCCGTCGGACAAACGGATGCATCTGACCTTACCTTCCCCGTGCGTGGAAGAATGACCAAAAACGACCGTGTATGGCCACTGGCGCAGCCAGTGGGGGGGCCTTTGGGGCTGCAGCCCCCCCCCCCTAATATAAATTTTTTCGTTATTTCTTTCTTCTTCATTTTTTGCATCATCAAAAATTGTTCAGTTCAGCCCCCCCCAAAACAAAATCCTGGCTGCGCCACTGTATGGGCAACAAGTCTCTGCACGTTTCATATGTTTAGCAACACAGTGTCGGGTTCGATATTTTACCTTAGAAATTTTTTCCTAAATAACAACACACGCCACTGCCATTAACATCAGATCTCTTTTCGACGTCATCTCACGCTTGTCGCACATCCAAACCAACACGCAAAAGTGTATGTGTGTGGGCAATATGAATGCACACGTTTGCGTTACAGCAAACATGCAGAGACTTAACTGCGCATTCTTCCTTCCTAGTGAGTGGGTCCCATTAGGCATAAACCGTCGAATGTCATATCCCGCGTTTTCGAATAGTCGTTTCGGGATAGTTCTACGTAACGCCGCTAGGGTCGCATAGAGTTGTGTTTGCGCATCTCCGTTTTTACATTCCCTTTCACAACTTCTTTAAAGAAAATTTCTTGTTCGTAAGACAGTGTACGACCAATTAAAATGACAAGTAAATCGATATCTTGTCCTATTATAACTGCAGTTGTTTTAGACTTTGATTCTTCAATTGCAGTTTCAAAAATAAGAACATCCGCATCACATCTGGCTTGTTTAGTAGTAATATTTGCAGCTTGTAATTTTTCAATTAACATATTCCCAGATAGCACAGAACATTCTGAGAATGTTATATCTAGCTTCTGAACGTACCTACTTTAGAATATTCAAACAGAACGTTCTACGCATATTCGTAGAACCTCTTGAACGTTCGTAGAATGTTCTTCAGTGAACATTCTGATCACATTTCAAAAATGATATTCATAGAACATTATTTGAAGAATATTCTCAGAATATCCTTAGAAAATATTCTGATAATGTGATATCTAACTTCTGAATGTTGATCTCTAGAACATTCAAATAGAACGTTTCACGCATTGTCGTAGAACATTCAGAGAATTTTCTTCAGTAAACGTTCTGATCACATTAAAAAATGATATCCATATTATATCATATTGAAGAACATTCTGAGAATGTGATATCCGACGTCTGAACATTAATCTTTATAATATTCAACTAATTCAAGGAATTTCCTTCAGTAAACGTTCTGTTCTTAGACAAATCATGTTTCAAAATTTATATTCATAATATAGTCCGTTCACGAAAGGTTGAGCACATAGTAGGCGTTTCTTTATTTATCTGAAGTTGGCAGTATTTTCTGTCATAAAGTAAAATTAGGTCAACGTTGCCGAATGTACCCGGCCTCGTCCGACGAGCTTGCGAGTTTCAGAAAACTCTATGCAATTTGACAACATTGCGCATCAATCTGACATGAAAATAAAGAACATAACCTAGAATTTTAATATACAGAGTGGAATATGCCAAATTTCCATGGCCAACCGACGGCTCAACCTTTCGTGAACGAAGTATACTAGCGGTCCGGTAAATGCTTCATAGCAACGTATAAAGTGAAATCATAAAAAAATTAATAAGAACATCAAATTTGAACAATTTTCGAAACTTTGGCATCTGTGACGTCACAACCTTTGTTATCTGTGACGTCACACCCTTGTTGTCTGTAAACATAACAGAAGACATAACCTATATCAGTCAGATTAATGAAAGACATTAATTTATCTGAGGTGCAATATATAACAGTGTATTAAGACTAAATATAATATAAATCATAATTGAGTCTACGGTTTTTATGAATTTGGACGCTATCTTTCCGAAGATTCACGCATGAAACTCGTGCAAATGGATGTGGTTGAATAGCTTTGTGATGTATCTGTATATTGATATTAGAACCCCTGTCTGCTGTAAAGTGATAAATAGCCCTCTTGCTCTTCAAATAATAGTCCGATTTACGGGTAAGTACTGTAAAACTATTATTCTCATTAACACTGAATATCTTTTAAATCGATTTTAATGTTTCTGCTCGAGTTTGTGCATTATACATTAATTTTGTCTCAACGAAATTGTTTGTTTTACCCTACTTATATATGTCTAAGAAAAAATCAAGTTTTGATAGAAAGGTCCACCAAGAAGTCGAAAGGTGCATAAGCTTGATAAATAATGAGACTAATATGATTGATAAAGAATCATCAGCAAATGGAACAGGTTCAACTAGTAATCAATGAAGTGTTCGTAATGAGTTGATGTTAAAGATAATGATTAATTTTCAGCACATTCTGGTTATCTTCAGAGAAGCAGATCCCTCCCGAGTATTTGCAGTTATGTATTTAAACTCAATATTGTATTCAACATTTCTTCCGAGGAAAGTTCTGAGGCAGCTCTTCACTGGATCGAATTGGATCAACTGACGGAGGACGTTGCAAGATTATTGAGACAAGATCATAATAATGAACAATTAGATATATCAATTCAAATCAAGTTTGATTTTCCTATTGAAATTATGAAGGGATTACAAAATTTAATTGGAGAAACATTCAAAAATAGGAGATTATAAAACAAATATGGTAAGTTCCACTATTTCGGTTTGTGATATATCCAAATGTTACAATCAAATGGATTTTTATTCTCTGAAAAATCTTCAAAAATGTTTCATTTGGGTTGTATTTTAGGTTGGCAAGTTGTCGAAAATGGGGGTACATCATACAGTGATGACGATAAGACTCTTGAAAAGGTTAATAGCAAATATTCTTGCAGTATACTAAAGCTGGCTAGGATTCGAAAAGAAGAATATTTGTTCGGTATTGATTTTATCCACTGTAGTTATAGGTATGAATTTTGGAAGAATTTACTTCTTTCCCTATTAAGAAGCAATGTTAGAAGGAATAACTAGTCAAAACATGGTAACTAACTAGCTTTATTCTGAATTATTATCTTGACTAAAATAGTAATATTCCATTTTCAAATTACCTCTCATATTTTACAGAATCAGTAATGAAAATTCATCGAGAGATTACAGAGATGTGGAATTAGAGATAAAAGACTGGTTGGTGAAGGCAAAAGAGAGGTAGGAAAAATCTCAAAAATGAGACTGAATTTGACCTAATGAATGAAACAATATTAGTTGTACATTCAAACCATGAAGCAATTTTTTTTATTATTCTACTGTCTAACATATATGGTTTGTCTCCTAGTATTTCATTCTGATAAGGGTTTACACTAAAACCATTAAATTATTCAAGGTGACCTAGTATATCAGTTTCTCACTTTCTCTCTTTTTCAGAATCTGTGATGTTGAAACAAAGAGCCTGGAGGAAAAAATTATTTATAGTTTAAAGAGTTTTTTAAAGAGTATGAAATATATGTTTTGTTTTATCAACTCCGAAATAAACCGTTGACTTGAATAATGCATTTTATTATTATGAAGTTGCTTACAGGCCGTTAAATATAATTATACATTGTATATACTTTTATTCCGAGGATATTTGAATTAAGTTATATTTATTTCTATTATTTATTTCGGCTGTGATACGCTAAAGGAATTAATCATACCAATCAATTCATAAGTTCATCCAAATCTCCTCAGATTAAAAGTAGAATGTAGTATATTTCTATAATAATAACTTGAGAATATTTCAGGGATATTCTTGAGAATATTTTAGGAATATTGTTGAAAATATTCCAGGCTCATATTTATAACGTGCGTTCAAAAATCGTGGTCAAGTAAGCTGTGGATTCTATTTTTCCTAAGAGTCTATGAGGGGAAAAATAAATCCACAGCTTACTTGACCACGAATTTTTTTGAACGCACGTTATAAATATGAGCCTGGAATATTTTCAACAATATTCCTAAAATATTCTCAAGAATATCCCTGAAATATTCTCAAGAATATCCCGAAATATTCTCGAGAATATCCCTGAAATATTCTTAAGAATGTTCCTAGAACGTTCTAGAATATTCGGGAGAATGTTCATAGAACGTGCATGGAATCAGAATTCCTCTCTCATTTGATAGTTCATAGAATGTTCTCAGAACGTTTCAGGTATGTTGTGAGGACATTCTATGAATATACGAACATTCTGGCGGTAGCTTCTATGAACATTCATAGAACGTGTGTGTGCTATCTGGGATTAATGAGCTTCTCTTTATTATTTCGATTTGATAAGAAGATTTCTTGAGTAACTGGTACAACCATTGTTTCATCGAAACAGACTTCATACGTTTTTGAAAGTGCAGCAGTTCTTCTCTGCTGCTCCATAGCTTTTACGTTCTTACTGTCGTCTGAATATCCGTCTAATACAACAATTATTTTGAAACTGTAATGCCGTTGTAAATAATTTATGTACTTATCAAAAATAATAGAAAAAGTATCTTCTCGGCTCCATACAACATGATGAAGAAGAAATCCGCCATCAATAATGAACGTCGATAGTTCATCAACTGTATATTGCGCGTTTTCGACCGGAGGCGCCGGTTGACCTAAAGTGATGCTGAGACCGCGCCTTCTCCGCCCTCTATCTCGAAAACGGTCAACCTTATCGAAATTTACAATAGGAAAGAAATCGTTGTACATTTTGCACATATGAACATGAAAACAGCATTATTAAAATATTTTGGACTAGCAACATGGTTCGCGGCTTATAAACCTTGTATGAAATATAAGTATTTCATACATCAGGAAAATCCATTCTTTGATCCTATTTCCTACCTAGAACCTCAAAAATATTTTTTTCATTTCAGAATTTCGAGAACCGCGTGAATGGTCAAGAAACTGAAGAATATTCACTCACAGAATCTGCCTCTATGAGGGCGGAGGATGGGACATCGACTGTAAAGGGAGGAAAAGATACGAGGATGTTCGTAGGAATAGTTAGCCCTATGTGTTTAACCAGCAATAAAAGATATTAATCCCGATATTGGCATGGACGATCCACACCTAATGTTGAACAGAGTAGGAAAATTTTCGAAGCAGTTGGAAAAATTTTCGTACTATGTAGTTTGAAAAATTTAAAAGCAGTTCAAAAATTACGCAGAAGTTGCAGAAATTTCATAACAGTCGGAAAAACTTCGATGGAGTCGGTATAGGGAAAGGCCTAATGTTGATCAGAGTTGGCAAAATTTCAAAGTTATTGGTGAAATTTCAAAGCTGTTGAATAAATTTCGAAGCATTGGAGATGTTTCGATGCAGTGGAAAAATTTCGATGCAGTCGAAAAAGTTTGAAATATTTGAATGGAATTGGAGAACATATTTCCAAAAAAAATTGTAATTATCCACATGCTACTGGTTACGGTCTCAGACTAAGATATAGTCTAAGGTTACGGTATGTTCATTTACCAATGAAACACCCTGCATATTCATTATCAGTAAAATTACCACTAAAAAACAATGGGAATATGCCTGTGATGGGTACCGAAGATTGAATGTAAATAGAATTGAAAAATTTTATTTATATCACTGACAGGTCCTTTATGGTCATATTCAAATAACATAAAACAAACTGAAAATTCACAAATACAAAATATTCAAATATATATAACATTCACAAAAACCAGAGATCTATTTGAAGATGCAGCCTAGATTGGTCCCAAGAACATACATACTAGGAAAGACATCGGGGTAACACATCAATGTTTTGGTATCCGGTCTTTCATCAGGGTTGAGTTTCATGGTGCTGCTTATTAGCTCTTGTATTTGTGACCCATAAAATCGTATATCCACCTTCTTTATTACTCCTTGCGTGATTGCTCGTATCACGCTACATAACTGAAATAATAAAATAATGTTGAAGAATGAAGTGCTATTCTAAATAATTAAAACGGAGTACTTCAGGGTATAATTTTTAATCTTCAGTCAAGAACCAAGCGCTTTCGACAAAAATGTCAGGGTTCTCCGTCCAGGAGTAAAACCACAGGCGGCACGCGGAAGAGTCACATATACAAAATTTATAAAATCAACATACAGAAACAATCAATAGATGTAGAAAGGCAATGGTCAAAATCGAGCACAGTTTTTCGCCAGAAGAAGTAAACAAATATAGGTATATACAGGGTGTTTCGTTGGGAAACGGAAATACTTCACAGGTGCATAGGTGGCACCAAGGCGGTTCTGGAGATATCCCATTTATTGGGTCTTACTGTCTTCGAAGCCGAGATATAGGGTGTTTTATGAATTTTGCCCGTTTCCTTACGAGGCCATATCTAACGAACCACCCGGTATATTTTCTTCATATTTGGCAAATATGTTCCTAATCGAGAGCCCAAACGTATCATGCAATAACCGCCTAAAAAATCCAGGTCCGGGTTAACAAAAAATTATGAATCGTTTGAATCCTCGAAACAACACCCTGTACATCGGAATTTTGAAAATCTGTTTTAATATTCGGAAACACCACTAAAAACTTAACTGAGACGTATACTTAACATTTTCGCGCAGAAAGTTTTACAAATTTCAACGTGAAAGTGAAGTGTTTTAGTACTTGGATACCCGAAAGTGGTTTGAAGTGACTTTCAACAATGAATTATCAACAATATCGAATCCATAATTATTGCAACATTACTTATTTGTAATTCATTTTCACATTGGTTTTCCTTTTTATAGCTGTATACCATTTCAGTTTTTATTTTTGAGTTACTCTGTCGTCGTTTCTCATTACTGCACAAATTTCAACGGAAACTTGAAGTTTTCAAGAATTTGGTCTGCTGGAAGAGATTCAAAGTAACTTTTAGTGATGAATCTATGAGCTAGTTATTGAGAGCATAATCATTTTTTGTGTGTAACTGTAAAGCCCAAACGTATCATGTAATAACCACCTTGAAAATCCAGGTCTAGGTTAAAAAAAAATTATGAATCGTTTGAGTCAAAGTATGGTGCGGTGTTTATGATAATAAAATATTAGGACCCTATTTTCTACCCGCACGTTTAACTGTCGAAGTATACCTAGAATTTCTGGAAACTGTGTTATCAGTTTTGCTACATGATGAGAATGTGAACACTGCTGACATGTTCTTTCAGCACGATGGTGCATTGCCACATTACAGGCTAATCGTTCAGGACTTTTTAAATAACAATATCGGTAATTCATTGATTGGACGGGGAGGCCCTCGTAATTGGCCTTCAAGATCTCCTAATTTGATTCCCGTCGATTATTATGCCTGGGGTCACATGAAATCGTTAGTTATTCCTCGAAAATCAATACTCGGGATCAGCTGATCAGAAGAATAGAAGAGGCTAGCCAGAAAATAATCCAAATGTGATTCGGAAAGCAGTTCGAGATATTCTTAAACGATCAAGAAAATGTTCAGATCAAAATGAAGCACATTTCAAGCAGTTTTTGTAGTAATTTTTCTAATTATTTCAATATTATGTTTCTTCGTTCATAGTTGTTTCAAAATATACTATATCAACCTAATGCAAGTCAATTCTCAATAAATGAAAACCAATGTGAAAATGAATTACAAAGTAATGTTGAGATAATGATGGTCTATGGATTCAATATTGTTGATAATCCGTAGTTAAAAGTTATTTCAAACCACTTTCGGTTATCCAAGTTCTTAAAAACTTCACTTTTACGTTAAAAATTTATGCAGTAAAACTGTGTGCGCGAAAATTTTAAGTATACGTCTCAGTTTAGTTTTTAGTGGTGAGAAACGACGAGAGAGTAACTCAAAAAAAAACTGAAATGGTATACAGCTATAAAAAGGAAAACCAATGTGAAAATGAATTACAAAGTAATGTTGCAATAATTATGGATTCGATATTGTTGATAATTCATTGTTAAAAGTCACTTCAAACCACTTTCGGGTATCCAAGTTCTACAAACTGCACTTTTACGTTGAAAATTTGTGCAGTTAAACTGTCTGCGCGAAAATGTGAAATATACGTCTCAGTTGAAATTTTAGTGTTATTTTCGAATACTAAAATAGATTTTCAAGATTCCGATGTACAGGGTGTTGTTTCGAGGATTCAAACGATCCGTAATTTTTTGTTACCCGGACCTGGATTTTCAAGGCGGTTATTGCATGATACATTTCGGCTCTCAATCAGGAACATATTTGCCAAATATGAAGAAAATATACCGGGTGATTCGTTAGATATGGCCTTAGAAAGAAACGGGCAAAATTCATAAAACACGTATCTCAGCTACGAAGACAGTAAAACCCAATAAATGGGGTATCTCCAGAACCGCCTTGGTGCCACCTATGCACCTGTGAAGTATTTCCGTTTCCCGACGAAACACCCTGTATATACATCTATTTATTGTTTCTGCATGTTAATTTTATAAATTTTGTATAAGTATGTGACTCTTCCGCGTGCCGCCTGTGGTTTTACTCCTGGACGGGGAACCCTAATGATGACATTTTTGTCGAAAGCGCTTTGTTCTTGACTGAAGATTAAAAATTACACACTGAAGTATTCCGTTTTAATTATTTAATAACCGATTTGGAAATTCACATCGAGAACATACGATATACAAGGCATCAGACAGAGAATTTTTCCCTCCAGTTGCACAGATGAATAGGCGAGATATGAAGTGCGATGACTGAATGAATTCAACTGTCTTACTGCGATAATCTAGTCTCGTCTCCTCTTATCGCAGTATGGTAGGGAACCCGAACTACACGTATAAAATTTTTAATTTGTCAGGCTGCCCGTAATACTCGATTCAAGTATTTACTGTTGCCTACCATACTAAAGAATTACGCTCCTCTAAACGATAAGAGAGAGACAAGACTAGAATAAAGAAGTAAGACACTGAACTCAGTGTGTTACAGCAAGTGATTGTCTCGACTATTCATCTGGGCAACTGGACCGAAGAATTCTCTGTCTGATGCATTGTATATCGTATGTTTCAGATGTGAATTTCCAAACCTGTATATTTGGTGTTCACAACCATTATTCAAACATATAAGAAGTGCTATTCTTTACAATGAATATGTAATGAATAAAACACAAGAAGTAACCCATAAAAAATGAAAAAAAGTGGAGTAAAATTCCATATTACTTAATCATTCCTAAAATAAAGGTATCTTCTATCAGATAACGAATATTCAACATATACCGATTTATTCATCAAAAACAACATACATAAGATGGATTGAATGTTGCCGAATAAAATCTGTTCGAATAAGGGGAGAAAATATCATAAGCCACTAAGACCGTCTGAAATATTTCTCGAGAAATGCTAAGAGTCCACTACAATGCTTTAATTTTTTTATCGCCAAATGATAAGTGACGTTGTACCGGGTTTTTCACTATAATTTGACCCCCCCTTTAACTTTGTTACTAAAGGAGATACAAAAAAATGTTTCGTATAAAATTTTCACGGAATCAACCGAGGTTTTTTGATATGAGTCCAGAAACTGAAATATATAGGGTGGCCAACATATTGATGGCAACTTCATTTTTCAAATGGAACACCCTGTATCTTTTCCATGTTTGGCTAGCTCTTTTCTCCTGATTTCGAATATGTAACATATGTTGCTATCTCTTTTATTCTGAGAACCACAGAGTTTCAAATTTTAAGAACCACCTGCCAAGATCTGTAATAATTTTACAAGTGGCAGAGTGCGTTTACTGAAAATGCTCATTTTTGGAGTTATAGTAAACGTCAATGGGAAGATATACAGGGTGAACAACATTGAATACAACTACATTTTTTCAAATGGGACACCCTGTCCTGTATATTCTTCCTTTTTTTTGAAAGGCTATTTCCTCCTGATCTCGAATATAAATGCGTATGTGGATGTGTCTCTTCAATTTTCAGAGTTTCAAAGTTTTGAAATGATGACACCGAATAAAAAAATATTTGAAATACCTACGAAATTCTTTATATCCAACAATCTATTCAAAAGTATTATTTTAAAATAAATACTTAACAATCACTTAACCAATGCAAAATGATAAACTATGGTAGTATGGTAAGAATAATATCAGCTAAAGAAATTGCCCAAAATGACCCCTTCATTCAATACACATAGTTCATATAGTTGTCTCAAGTTGTTTAGACTATTTTGATAGCATTTTTATGGCTCTGATTCAAGTCAGAAATTAAAGCTTCAAAATTGTTTCTAATCATTACAATATTATCATTATTTTTGTGCGTTGACGGGATTTGTTCCGAATTATGGGTTTTATATTGGTTGATTTTATATCATTAATATTATTCTCATTTTGCTGAAGTAAATTTTTTCCTTCAGGAACTGCTATAAAAACGTGTCCAACGGTGTTAAATCGGGACTATTTGGTGGCCATAAAATGGGTGCGCCATTACCAATCCAAAGATCAAATTGGCCACTTAAATATTCACGAACTTCCAAAACGCTATGCCAGATGGTTATTGAAATTTGAAACTCTGTGGTGCTCAGAATAATAAAGATAGACCAACATATTATGTTACATATTCGAAATTAGAGGAAAAAGAGCTAGCCAAATATGCAAAAATATACAGGGTGTTCCATTTGAAAAAATGAAGTTGTCATGAATATGTTGGCCACCCTGTATATATTTCAGTTTCTGGACTCATATCAAAAAACCTCAGTTGATTTCGTGAAACTTTTATACGAAACATTTTTTGTATCTCCTTCAGTAACAAAGTTAAAGGGGGGGTCAAATTATAGTGAAAAACCCGGTACATACCTAGTAGAGGATTTTTGAGAAAACAAAAAACTGAAAGGAGTCGCCTCATTATAATATGACCAATGAAGTGGAGCTGTAAGCTGGATTGGGACTTTTATATTCATCGGAAGTTTTCGAAGATAATGGCCAATCAGTGAAATATAAAATAAGGGTTTGAAGTCTGAAATCGACTATAATTTGAAACCATATATTTTCCGGCTGACATGTTCCGACTATACAATACAATCATAAATATTAAAACGAAAAATTTTTCAACCCTGAACTTACATATAAGATAAAAGTTTCATTCACATATTTTTTGTCTAGCCAATTTCAGTCAGAAGGTTTAAAATTTAAACATTGAAGAAACAATACTTTTAAGTCATTTGTGTAAAATATCCAAAGATACGTTCCCTGGCATGCAATGAAACTAATAGGTATATAGAAATATTCCGCACTCCAATCTTTCAATGGCACTAAAATGGGTCATTAATGCTCAATTTTGTACACATTGAAATCACCTTTTATTTCGAGGTCGGCGGAAAAAGAATTAAATTCTATGGTTTGATGATACGATCCTCTTGAAATCTTGCATGAACTTTTAGTATGTCAGTCTTGATTCACAAAAGAAACTAATCGTCAATTTAATGAACAATTCGAGCAGACACTGGTTCAATTGTAGAAACTGTCAAAACGAATGAATAAATGAAAAAATCAAAGCCTAGTCATTTTTTTAATTAGAAGTGCTTTCAAATCAGCTGATGCATAAAATCGTTCAATATTTTCTTACGATTAGAGATGCGAAAAAATTACAAGAGTCAAAAAAGTTTTTAAATTGAACTAAGATATCAAAAATTGATTTTACGCTGATCAGTGGCGTACCGCAAAAAAGTTTGAGAGGGAAAAGGAGACATAGCTCCGGAAAAGACAACACCCTGTAGATTCTAGTTAATATTCAGGACGTAACAATGATGGAGACTGTTGAAAATAGCTTGCATTCCAAATTTGGACTGAATATCTCAAAACTGCGGGAGTTATGAGAAAAAAACAATTCTTTTTGCAAATTTCAACACCCTGTAGCTCCGTAACGAATATGTGGTCAAATTGAGACTACTAGAAAAACTGAATATTGATCATTTTAGAAAAAAAAACGTGAAATTAAAAAATGTTAAATTGAAGAATAACCGTCAACATTTCGACCATGTGTTATAGTTATATGACATTTTCTGTTGCAAATCACTCGTGTGATCCAACCCTGAAGTTTGGCCACTTTAAAAGTAGACACCCTGTATAGCAATATATTGGGTATGTTGTTGGCAACCCCTCAACAATGAGCCTATTGTTCATATATTCTTGCTGACTTCAGCTATTTCCAAAATAGGTACTATATAAAGAAGCAACGCAGCGCTCATAATCAGTTCATTTCTGTCTTCGGTCCAGTTTATTTCTATCTCTCATTCTCTCGTCCCGTTTATATCTATTTCTCGTTCATGAATATATTCAAAGTCCGTTATCATAATAAGAACCAGTTATTTGATGGTCGATAATTTGGACAATTGTAAAAAATACCATCCAAAAGAATGGATATGCAAGAAGATGCCTACCCTTCGCAAAGCCGATGCTGTTTGTGAAGTCCAGTTAATATCTAATGTTATTTCCAATATTCCAAAATCTTGTAAAACAAGAAACTTAATTGCCGACGCTGAAATCTGGCATGAAATCGATGTCAACCAATGGTTATTTTCTGTTTCTGCACCCATACAACTGACAATTACCTGTGATGAAGACCCCTCTTAAAAATGAAATCATCAAACAAATGGGAACTCTGGAATTAAGCCCCAACTGCAGAGCCTTCACGGACCAAGTCAACCTCGAAACCACTTCAAATCTAATGACTGTAAATTCAAGCTATGAAATTCCTTCTACCAGTATTACCGACGACGACTGTTGTGAGAAACTAAAGAAAAACATCACTCTGAATTCAATCCATTTGGAACCCCTCAAATTCACCCAAATCAACCTCCATGAGTTGAAATACGCTCAGCACAAATTAAGTGAATTTGACGAACAACTTCAACAACAATTGAACAAACCGTTCATCATTCAACACTCGTCATGGCTTCAAACTGCAATCTCAATAATAATTGGTTTAATCCTTCTGGTCATTATCTACAACATCCTCAAATGGTGTGGCTTCATCAGACTCTTGAAGGCAACCCATGTTTCCAAATCTTCAACCAATGTCACTGGCACTTCCAATTCTCGACATTCCAACCAGGAAGAAACCAACAGCACAGGCTCCCATTCATTAAGAAGATCCAAGAGAAACCAAGGAATCAAGATCTGATTCAATTTATAACTTTCAATACTTTCACATTTGATACTTTCTTAATTAATATCACATTTTCAATGTTTACTTAATTATCAATTTCAACTTGCATCATATTTTCAATTTTTACTTAATTGTTAATTTCAATCATATTTTCAATGTTAACTGCATCATGTCTTCAACTTTTGAATTTTTACAATTTTGTAATATTTATCTTAACGTTCCAATTCCATATTTCTTAAAACTTTATATATTTTTGTAAAGCGATATGTTGCTTTTTGCTCTTTCTTAAAAATAATAACAAAAATCTTCTTAGGGGGGAGATGTTGGCAACCCCTCAACAATGAGCCTATTGTTCATATATTCTTGCTGACTTCAGCTATTTCCAAAATACTATATAAAGAAGCTCATAATCAGTTCATTTCTGTCTTCGGTCCAGTTTATTTCTATCTCTCGTCCCGTTTATATCTATCTCTCGTTCATGAATATATTCAAAGTCCGTTATCATAATAAATGTAACGTGTGTTATTTCCATAATAAACAAGTGCTTTCTCATATTGTGTTCACATTTAAATCAGTGATTCCCAACCTAAGTGAAATAATTATAATTCTAGTGAACAGCTAATTATAAACAAGTGAAATTGTTCCCTTATTGGATTAATTGGATCAACCCTTGGATTTATCTCCTGAATCCACCTAACTTCATCAACTTTATATACTATAAGTTCCGGAGCTACTTCAAAAGGCTGCCCTGGTGACAGCATACTGCTTTCTTCTTCAATTGTGTTTGGAATACAACAATGTACTCCCGGAAAAGCGGTGGTTCTAGATAATGTATGTGTTTTATAGAGTGACTACGATATTGACAAAATATAGAAAAAAAGAATTAAATCGGTCAGTTGTTTAATAGTCCAAGAGCCCTTGAACGCCAGACCTTCGTTGTTTTATAAAAGCTGAAAACTTGTCTACGCATGTTCCCAACACAGGTAAGAACGATGAACCATTATTAAGTTTGGGTTACCCTGGCTTTGGCATTTCAACGGTATTAAAGGGGTGTGAAATACTGATCTAAATTCGTCAAATAATAAAGTGTGATTTTTGTTATAACCTTCAGAATATCATAAAAAATCACGTCGTTAATTGCCAGACTCTTAATATCGTGGCAACCCCTTGCCAGACACCCTTAATGTTCATTAAATTATATGTAATTCTACTTACGTTAAAGTATGAAAGCTGATTTTATATATTATATGTATAATACTTGGGTAATAATTAGATAATGTGTCCTCATTAGCCAGACATTTTTGATAGTTTCAACCCTTTGCCAGACAAGCATGTAGTTTAGCTGCAGGTACAAGCGCGAGACAGTATACAGGGTCTTTCACGAGGAACCTCACCCATATTTATACGGGAAACTACTGAACGTATTTTCATGAAATTCAGCACTTATAAGTATTTCACGATGCTGATGAAATCTAAAATATTTTCAAGGCATGAGCACCTCCGGTTTTTCCGGAAATGACGTCAACTTCCGTTTTTCAAATTAGAACACCATTTTTTCATTGCAGAAATAGATTCCTTAAAAAATTTCAAGTTATTTTGATGTAACATTTTTCAGTTTTGGTTGGAAAATTCTCTCTGAGCGGGAAAATTCGAAAAAAAAATCGAAAATAGAGCTTCGCTGAAACAAGAATAACTTCCAGGTTTTTGGATGGAAAATTTTCATTTTTGAGATTTTTCAAGATGTAGGATTTATGTATCCACTTTAAAAATCAAAATTGCGATTCATGATACAGGGGGTGAAAAAATCGCTTTCAAAGTTAGGGATGACAAAATCGTGAAAAATCAATTTTTTCAAATTAGAACCACATTTTTTTATGGCAGATATTGAATCTACGTTAAAAAATAATGTGAGCGTATGCATCACATCCTTGCACTAAAATGGATATTTTCTGAGTTATTCACAAAAAACTGTTTTTCGTCTTGAAATTTCAGCTATTTCTTTCCCCTTCACGCCAAAAAGATGAAATTTTCAGGAACTGTTACTTAAACCATGTTTTAGATTTACTACCCTAATATGCAAGAAAAAAAAGTTACAGGTTGTTCCTAAATAGATGGCGAATTTTGATTCGAATTTGTATCGGAAACCTCTTTATTTCAACTAATCGGCCATCGGTTTTCTCTCCAGTGATGAATAAATAATTCCTTATGAACCATATGCAAAAACTTACCATGTTTTACATTCTTTTTTTTTAATGATAGATATCATTAATTACATCTGCCAAATTCCTCTTTATTCAGTAGCATTTTGAGAAATGTCGGATCTTTCGTTAAGAAAACTATACACAGAGAAAAAAGTGTAGTAGAAGATGAGAACAACGAAATTACAGTTCTTGCATATTATCGTGTGAATCCTCAAAATTATCTCAAAGATGCCGAGATTGATCTGGGATTATCTCAATCAAGTGTTTGGAGAATATTAAAAAAACATAAAATGCACCCATATAAATTCAATAGGGTACAGCATTGAAGGAACTGATTTCGTCAGGAGAACAGAGTTTTGCGAAGCTATGATGATTCGATTTCAAGAGAATGAAAACTTTTTGGAATGTTATAATTTGGACAGATGAATCTAAATTCACAATAGAATGGTTCTTTCAATAGGCATAACAGTCATTATTGGGATGAAGAGAACAACCACCACTTCAGAAAATGGAACTTTCAAGAGACCTGGAGTTTCAATGTTTTTTGCGCCATCAAAAATAATGCAATTCTCGATGTCACATTCATGATGGGACTTTAACTGGTAAGATAGAACACTACACATGTTTGCATTATTTAAAGAATGTTCTCCCTTAGGATATTCTGACATATTGACTCAAATAATTGAGCCACTAGTACAGAACCATAATGACTTATGGTATCAACAAGATAGCGCCTCCACACAATTCACTCAATGTGTCAAATATCCTCTACAGGCTATTTGAAGATCGATGTGTTGGCGAACAAGGTCCACATCTTTGGCCACCACGTTCTCCCGATTTAACTCCTTTAGACTATTTGTTTGGGGTAGGATAAAAAATATTGTCTACTCAACTCCCCTGACCGATAAAGAGGACTGCATAGAACGAGTCAGAATGCGTTCAGGTTTGTTTAGATTTTTAGATTCATATTTTGAAACTCAATTTGGTTTTTAACACTTTGCAGATCTCTTCCTCCCGATGAAATAAGAAGAGCAACGCACGAAGCATTCCTGAGACGTATAAATAAATGTCTAAAATTAACGGTCAAAACTTTGAGCATCTTCTCTAGTTATAACTGCGAGAGTTTGCGATGGTTCTCCTAATAGTAACTTGAAGTCGGTTTCAAGAGGGGGTGAAAAATCTACAGCATGGTTCAAATAACAGTTCCTGAAAATTTCATCTTTTTGTGAAGGAAAAGAAAAAGCTGAAAATTCAAGACGAAAAAACAGTTTTTTGTGATAACTCAGAAAATATCCATTTTAGTGCAAGGGTTGATGCATACACTCACATTATTTTTTAACGTAGATTCAATATCTGCCATAAAAAATGGGTTCTAATTTGAAAAAATTGATTTTTCACGATTTTGTCATCCCTAACTTTGAAAGCGATTTTTTCACCCCCTGTATCATGAATCGTGATTTTGATTTTTAAAGTGGATACATAAATCCTACATCTTGAAAAATCCCAAAAATGAAAATTTTCCATCCAAAAACCTCGAAGTTGTTCTTGTTTCAGCGAAGCTCTATTTTCGATTTTTTTTTCGAATTTTCCCGCTCAGAGAGAACTTTCCAACCAAAACTGAAAAATGTTACATCAAAATAACTTGAAATTTTTTAAGGAATCTATTTCTGCAATAAAAAATGGTGTTCTAATTTGAAAAACGGAAGTTGACGTCATTTCCGGAAAAACCGGAGGTGCTCATGCCTTGAAAATATTTTAGATTTAATCAGCATCGTGAAATACTTATAAGTACTGAATTTCATGAAAATACGTTCAGTAGTTTCCCGTATAAATATGGGAGGTTCCTCGTGAAAGACCCTGTATATGAGTGGGTGCGATGAGAAGGCATAAACCAGTGTGAATACAGCCGAACGACCCAGCCGAAGATGACCTTGAAATCATCACACGCTAGCGGACGATAGGGCGGATATCTATGCAAACAGAAACGAACGCTCGCGTTGAAGCAATAGTAAAAAATTAATATCTACAGAACTGTACGAAGGATCGGTTTCAAATTTGGTGTGAATGTTGAAGAGAAACTACTGTTAAAAATTGCATCCACCCTTGCACTCATCCTCAAGGGAACAGGGGGTGGGACGTACCAATCTGAAAAATTCGATTTCTCGAAAACTGCACATAGAATCGATACGAGATTTGGTATGCAGATTTGAGAACAACAGCAGAAAAAAACTACATACATACACGTCATCCACTTGCAACCCCCCCAGGAGGTGGGGGGTGGTCATATGAAAAATCAAAAAATTCGATTCTCGAAAACTGTACATAAAATCGATACGAAATTTGGTGTTAGGTTTAGGAACACACAGCAGAAAAAAAAAGAAACTACATTCGCGTCATCCACTTGCACCCCCAGGGGGGGGGTGGACATATGAATAATCAAAAATTCGATTTCTCGAAAATGTACATAGAATCGATACGAAATTTGGTGTGGCAGGTTTGGGACAGCAACAGAAAAAAACTACATACACGTCATCCACTTGCACCCCCAGGGGGTGGAAGGTGGACATATGAAAAATCAAAAAATTCGATTTCTCGAAAACTGTACATAGAATCGATACGAAATTGGTGTGCAGGTTTGGGAATAACAACAAAAAAAACTACATACGCGTCATCCACTTGCACTTCCAGGGGGGGGGGGGAACATATGAAAAATCAAAAAATTCGATTTCTCGAAAACTGTACATAGAATCGATAACGAAATTTGGTGTGCAGGTTGAGGAATAACAGCAGAAAAAAACTACATACACGTCATCCACTTGCACCCCCAATGGGTGGGGGGTGGACATATGAAAAACCAAAAAATTCGATTTCTCGAAAACTAACTAGATCAATAAATCAATACGAAATTTGGTGTGCAGGTTTAGGAATAACAGCAGAAAAAAACCACATACACGTCATCCACTTGCACCCCCAGGGGGTGGGGGGTGGACATATGAAAAACCAAAAAATTCGATTTCTCGAAAACTGTACATAGAATCAATACGGATTGGTGTGCAGCTTAAGGAACAACAGCAAAAAAAACTCAATACCCACCGTCATCCACTTGCACCCCCAGGGGGGAGGGGGTGGACATATGAAAAACCAAAAAATCGATTTCTCGAAAACTGTACATAGAATCTGATACGAAATTTAGTGTGCAGGTTTGGGAACAACAACAGAAAAAAACAACATACACGTCATCCTCTTGCCCCCAGGGAGTGGGGGGTGGACATATGAAAAATCAAAAAATTCGATTTCTCGAAAACTGTACATAGAATCGCTACGAAATTTAGTGTGCAGATTTGGGAACAACAACAGAAAAAACTGTATACACGTCATCCACTTGCACCCCAAGGGGGTGGGGGGTGGACATATGAAAAACCAAAAAATTCGATTCTCGAAAACTGTACATAGAATCGATACGAAATTTGGTGTGCAGGTTAAGGAACAACAGCACAGAAAAAACTACATACCCGTCATCCACTTGCACCCCAATGGTGGGGGTGGACATATAAAAATCAAAAAATTCGATTTCTCGAAAACTGTACATAGAATCGATACGAAATTTGGTGTGCAGGTTTGGGAACAACAACAGAAAAAACTACATACACGTCATCCACTTGCACCCCCAGGGGGTGGGAAGTGGACATATGAAAAATCAAAAAATTTGATTTCTCGAAAACTGTACATAGAATCGATACGAAATTTAGTGTGCAGATTTGGGAACAACAACAGAAAAAAACATACACGTCATCCACTTGCACCCCCAGGGGGTGGGGGGTGGACATATGAAAAACCAAAAAATTCGATTTCTCGAAAACTGTACATAGAATCGATACGAAATTTGGTGTGCAGGTTTGGGAACAACAACAGAAAAAACTACATACACGTCATCCACTTGCACCCCCAGGGGGTGGGGGGTGGACATATGAAAACCAAAAAATTCGATTTCTCGGAAACTGTACATAGATCGATACGAATTTGGTGTGCAGGTTAAGGAACAATAACAAAAAAAAACTACATACCCGTCATCCCCTTGCACCCCCAGGGGGTGTGGGGTGGACATATGAAAACCATAAAATTCGATTTCTCGAAAACTGTACATAGAATCGATACGAAATTGGTGTGCAGCTTAAGGAACAACAGCAGAAAAAAACTACATACACCCGTCATCTATTGCACCTCCAGGGGGTGGGGGGTGGACATGAAAAACAACCAAAATATTATATTTCTCGAAAACTGTACATAGAATCAATACGGAATTTGGTGTGCAGCTTAACGAACAACAGCAGAAAAAAACTACATACCCGTCATCCGCTGCACCACAGGGGGGGGGGTGGACATATGAAAATCAAAAAATCGATTTCTCGAAAACTGTACATAGAATCGATACGAATTTGTTGTGCAGATTTGGGAACAACTACAGAAAAAACTACATACACGTCATCCACTTGCACCCCCAGGGGGGGGGGTGGACATATGAAAAACCAAAAAATTGATTTCTCGAAAACTGTACATAGAATCAATACGGAATTTTGTGTGCAGGTTTGGAACAACAACAGAAAAAACTACATACACGTCATCCACTTGCACCCCCAGGGGGTGGGGGGTGGACATATGAAAAATCAAAAAATTCGATTTCTCGAAAACTGTACATAGAATCGATAAGAAATTTGGTGTGCAGATTTGGGAACAACAACAGAAATGATTTCAATGATTTTTAGTCGGTTTCTTTTATTCAGTTTCCTGACCGTGTTCCGGTCTTGCTATCATTATTGGAACGACAGGGAGTACAAGTAACTGTTGGTACTCCTGCTATGATGCTCAGGAATATGAATACTGCGAAAAACAATTTGTGTAATTTTCTCAAAGGAAGGATGATAATAAATGGAATAATACTCTATTATTGTACACTCTGTTGACACACAGTTATTCAAATAAATAACAGGTTATGGTCAAAACCGAAAAATTCAAAAAAATTCAATTGGCAACACTGTCAACATGGTCTCCACCCCCATCAAACCTATTTGTCATCTCGAGTACCTGCGTCTGGAGTGAGAAAAAATAACGTCTGTTCTGTCCAATCACCCTAAGAACCTAAGAAGCAACATGTAAGTCTCGACTCGGTAAAGCAACATAGCATCATCACGTATATATCTCGTTAGTTTCGAATCTCGATGAAATAAAGATTATATAAGCAAATACATAACTAAAGTCTACAAATATTTCTCGAAAGGGTGGTCCTCCAACAAAACAAGAATATTCAGTAGCAATCATTAACTAATACCATTGTATAAACAATCCTAATACAAATACTCACTGATCCTTCAAACATTCTTTCCCTCATACAGAGTTCATATAGGATACATCCTAACGACCAAATGTCAACTTTATTGCTATAAGGCTGCTCTTCACATAGTTCTGGTGCTAAATAATTACAAGTTCCAACCACAGTTTTCGCAAAATGGTTCCTGAAAGAAGATATACGGAGATTAGCGAGTTCAAATTCAGTTATCATGTTTTTTGGCATTTAAGCGTAGCGTTCACTTGAGCGAAGAGACGCGAAGAGAGACGAAGCGTTGTTTTCCGCCGGAGAAGTTTGCACTGAAACAAATGGGTATACGCTCATCTAGGCCAGTGATTCTCAACCTGTGGTCCGCGAACGGTTTTCATGTGGTCCGCGAAAAGAATAGTCATAAAATAATCAATTTAAATCTTGCCTCTTAAGACGTGAATTGATGCATCTGCCATTTTTTTTTAGTTCAAAACGTTGTGTTGACCAGAACCAGACGACCAAACTCATTTTACCTATTATTGGGAAATGTTAATAATAATATCTAAGTGGTCCAGCAAGAATTCTGATAGGTACAAGTGGTCCGCCAAGAATTCTGATAGGTATAAGTGGTCCTCAGTGTGAAAAGGTTGAGAACCACTGATCTAGGCGACGGCGACGGGAAGAACGGAGAGGAGGCGAGTCGTTTGACGCGTGTTTGGCGCATGTGCGCGTAAAATTGATTTACATGTAAATTGAATGATGTTTTGCACTGATACAAATATAGTCCGTTCACGAAAGTTTGAGCGGTCGGTTGGCCATGACAATTTGGCATATTTCACTGTGTATATTGAAATTTTAGGTTATGTTGTTTAATATCTGTCAGATTGATACGCAATGTTGTCAATATTGCATAGAATTCTCTCTTTAGCTCGTCGGACGAGGACGATGCCGGGTACATTCGGCAACGTTGACTTTATTTTACGTTATGACAGCAAATTCTGCCAACTTCAGATAAATAAACAAACGCCTACTATGGGATCAAACTTTCGTGAACGGATATACAAATAAATTCATTTAAGATAATTTGAAACACGCATATACTTCAAGATTGAATGAAAAGACATCGAAAGAAATTTGCATCATCATTCATCATTTATAATTATACAGACATATTCAAATAATCATCTAAGTTATATGGCTCTAGGATTAGGAACATTCGTTTCATCTTTCTTTTATATACCTTCAAACTTTGAACTATGTGGAGAAGTTTTTCCTTTTGGATTAATCAAAAATTTTTTTTGGAAAATATTCATTGAATATGCTAACATAAATGAACATGACCGTATTGCATTTTTATTTACATTTTTTTTTGTATATAAATTTCCAGTCCTGTTCATTTAAATCTTTCAAAAATAGCCCGCATCAAATATTAGACATTTCCAAGCTTCTATAACTATATTTTTGAAGATGTTATCAATGCAACTTCAACTACATATTTGAGGTTATTCTAGTATCATCTGTAACAGTCGATTCATGTTAAACGATTTCATTATACAGGGTGTTTCATTGGTAAAAAGAAAAAATGAAGGATGAATAAAGTACCTCTAGGTGGTTCCGCATATACTATAATGTTATGGTTCTTACAAGCTCCATTAAAGAGATAGGGTGTTTTATCAATTCGACCGATTTATTCGATTGGCCACAACTTACGAACCACATAAGCTGGGAAGAAGTGACAGAAGATGACTTAAAGAGTTGTTTCACAAATCTGAGTGGTCATGAAATTATTGAGGTAAGAACACTGAAAACTCAGGGAAAAAATTCTGCTTTCAGCGTAGGAATACCGAACGATAAGTTATATAAGACGTTGAATGATCCAACAGGCCAGCAAGAATAACTTTCACGGAATTCAATTTCAATAATTTTTTCCGTAAATTTACTTCCAGTGAAGAAAATTAACACAAAACATGGCAGATAATGAAAACTTCATGAACATCAACTCATATAACGTTTTACAGGTTGTTAAAGTGGAAAAAAATAACAGAAGCATAATTCACCGAAATATCCAATCCATTGAAAAAAGTGTTGATATAATAGGTAAACCAGTAACTAATTAAGCACCCAGAATGTAAAGTAATTTACCAAACGGAACATTGGAAGTTCAAACCTCAACTCAAACATTACCAGATTGAAAATTTCAAGTTATGAACAAACTACTGCAGAATGGAGGCACTGCCATATACATTAACAATACAATGATTGGAATCAGGCGAAAGAAACTCACCCAGTTATCTGAATTAGATGAATTCGAGTGTGTAGCCGTCGAAATCGAGAAATTAAGAATTTAATAATCTAATATATAAATATAAGTGCCAATTTTCGTTGTGATTTAATAACTCAACAACGCCTTCACCGATTTGGCTAATTTTGGTCTTGAATTATTCATGGAAGTCTAGGGAAGAATTTTACGTATAGAAAATTCAAAGGAAATCTTGGAAAAGTGTAAAATCAACATTACAGGTTTTTCATTTTCAGTGCCATCTGTAGTCGTTTTCGAGTACTACGAATGCAAGGCAGTTTCCTATTTTTTCATACTCCATATAATCTTTGATTAAATTGTCATAGATGGCGAACCTGTAAAAACTATTAGAGATTTCAATTTTCAACGAATTGAAATATTAAAATTACCGACATTACACTTCAGTGTATCATCATCAAAATGGTACATTATTGTAATAACTAATCAAAGAAATCTGAAATATTTATTATTTGACCGTAATTTCAGAGTTCACAGAACACTAATATACAGAGTTCGTTCTTCATCACTTCTTTCAAAGGAGCGTCTATGTTTCAATAAAAATTCGAGTACAGATGGCATAGAATTATATTATCAACATATTCGCCATCAAATCAAATATATTTTATGTTCTGTTCTGTGATCAAATCCAAAAATTATGGAATAAAAACAAATATAAGCATTATATGGCAGAAGATATTTTAAATCGTATTCGTCATCATGCAAGAAATCCCGATTTGTGATAACCTTGAAAATGTACAACGAAGCTTTGATAAGATATGTGTTCTACTATTGGAAATAAAGCCTTGTTCGCACTACGCTAGTAGTTTAGTCGAGGAGCTAAAAATTTAGTCACTAAACGTGTGTGAACACCAAGAATTTAGTCGGGTAGAATAGTGTGTAGTTTAGTCGAGTCGATCCATTTGGTTCTATTTTATCGGGCGAGTAGAGTCCCCCACCACGCGATACTCTTCACTCGCTCACGGACTAGATAGGTCCGAACCGATCAGTTTATTCGAGTTCATTAGTAATATCATTTGCCGCGGTGATGTCGTTTCGTTGGGCGGAAGAAATCACGTCAGAGTTCGTGCGTTGCGAGTTGTTCATCGTACAAAGCGCTACTCACTTGTGAACTTAACTCGAACAAAGTGCGAACGATTGGATGGAGAGTAGCTACTAAATTTCTAGCGGCTCGACTAAACTACTAGCGTAGTGCGAACAAGGCTTAAAGCATTAGAACAATTGGGTATGCCCCACCAAATCGTGAGATACATGATTTGTTTGATCGTGAATTGCAACGTGAGCAGTAGTTCAATTCTAATGATTAACGTTTATTTATACAATCGAATATAACCAAACTGAATATTCAAGAAAAACATGTATATGACACAATCATTCAAGCCGTTTCCAATAATGCAGGTGGATTACATTTCTTGGATGCACCTGGTGGTACAGGCAAAACTTTCGTTGTATCATATATTTTAGCGACTATTCGATCGAAACAGAAAACTGCATTGGCACTTGCATCTTCGGGAATTGCTGCTACATTATAAGAAGGTGGTCGGACCGCACACTCTGCATTGAAATTGCCATTGAATGTACAGGTGATTGAAACTCCAAATTGCAATATTTCGAGAAATTCTGCTATAGCAAAAGTTCTTCGATTAATGTCAATTATTTTATGGGATGAGTGCACAATTGCGAATAAAAATAATTACTAGAAGCATTTAATCGAACAATGCAAGATTTACAGGGTAATCAACAGCTTTTAGGTGGTGCTCTGTATTGCTGTCAGGAGACTTTCGTCAAACATTGCCTGTCATTCCTCGATCAACTACTTACTGTTGATGAAATAAATGCCTGTTTGAAGTCATCAGTTCTTTGGAGATATGTACGAAAATTGACACTGAATATTGATATGCGTTTTCAACTAAATAATGATGCAACTGCCTATGAGTTTTCAAAACAATTGTTAGAAATTGATGATGGCAAAATACAAATGGACAGTACCACCGGACTGCTCACCATATTACTGGTAAATCAAAAGGAGAAGTGTGTTTGATACTGCGTATCCCTATGATTCCAACGGATATGCCATTTGAATTCAAACGGTTACAATATCCCGTGCGTTTATCATTTGCGATGTCCATAAGGCCCTAGGGCGAACACTTCACGTTTGTGGTGTGAATTTGAAGGAATCATGTTTTTCACATGGCCAACTTTATGTTGCCTGTTCCAGAGTCGGTACTCCCAATTGTTTATTTATTCATGCTGAAAATGGAAAAACAAAAAATATTGTTTATCCAATTGTTTTAGACTAACACCTACCATAGTGAGAGTACCCAATTCTTTTTAATTTTTTAGTTTTTACTCCTTGCAGTCTTCATCATTTAGAAGGCATTGGCAATTGGGAATCGGACATCGTCTTTAGAATGTTTTACCTCGAATGTATATAATATAGTTTTTACTCTTTGTCACAGTTGAGAAATAACATTTAATAGTGTATCTTTGTGTTTATTTCTGATAAATATAATATAAACATTTACATTATGTTTTTGTAGTGAGTTTTGATGAGCAGTTCCATACATTCGAAATTAGACTAAGTAAGAAATTTTATTTTTTTGTTATATTCTAAGTTTATTACTATGCCTTATACGTAGCGAAGCACGTACCGGGCAGCTAGTACTACATATGTATGAATCGCCCAACAAAAGGTGATATCAAACTAATTTCTAATAAAATAGTAACTCTTTAAGAAGCAGTAGTTAGTAGGGTTCATAGATAAGCGGGTTATGAAATAGACGAGCTTATAGGCGAGGGGGTACCTGAGGTAAGGGGACAAATGGAGGAAAAATGGGTTGGCAATTCTGTTGGTGATTTCTAGTTATTTTCTTTCTCACTAAATAAACTAATACTTCAGATTGGTTTGGGATTTTTTGCTTGTTTACTCTTTTGATCGTTTCAAAATTCGAACGAAATATTCAAATATACGATCAAAAAATTTTCTTGAAAAAGATTTTCATGAAACACAAGCCACTTAAATTTGTTTATTGCAATTCACGTGAAGTGAAGTTGTTCTAAATTAAATTTGAAGTATGCTCCTGCCTCCTCCAATAACGAATGCTTTCCAACAAATGAAGGTTTGTACTTAAATAGATGTGATTCGCTTTTGTATTATTTATTGAACTATTTCATTTGAAAGTGCACAATCTTAAAAAAGCTGTACCGTAAAATTAATTGGAAAACGAATGAACATCAATGAAAAAACAAGCAGTGGGATATAGGTATGCATTAGCAATGAAATTAAATAAACATCTTCTTAATAAATGAGTATGGATGCTGAAAGGAAAAGTGGACATACCAGAGTGGCAAGAGCCTTTTTTAAACAGAGAATATTTGTTCAAATGAGAAAAATTCAATTCCGAAAAATAAGAGAAAATTGAATACAGTTTGGTTAACTTTTTCAAATCTCACTCATATTGAAGTTTGTTTTAGATATAACATGTTACGGTTCATTTATCCTATTGTTTAAAAAAAACTCGTTTTTTGGTTTATTCCATGAATTGTAAATTTCAGGTTCAATTTTGCATCATTGTCATAACATAGTTAATTCTATTTCATATTTTCATTGCATTGTTCATTTTCAAATTAAATTTTAGAATTCTCATTGTTTGATTGTAATTTAAATTGTTTAAGGATTTCATCTCATGGTCATTTGATCATTATAGATTTCATTTTCAATTTCACATTAGGTTTTCTAGATTGGTAAGTTCGTCAATGCATGGGTAGATGTCACTGTTGGTCAACCGTTTCGTTTTCCTTTGAATTAATTCTGCGTATTTTTGTAGGTCCACTATCAGTTTTTATACTCGTTTTTATAACTTTTGAAATCTGGCTTCTGATAAATTTAGGGGAAGGTGAGGTATAATGATCCCCCTAAGGGAAAATTTTAATTGTGGCTAGAGTTGAAGGCAAAACCGCAAGACTTCAATTGTTGAAGGTAGTGAATTTACTTAACTTTGTATCTGCCCACTTATTTTTCATTTCATCCATGTAGTTTTTTTGTATTAGATATATTTGTTAAAGTTTAGTAAAGGATCATTTTATACACCCCTGTGGATAAAATGATCCCTGGGGTAGGGGCAAAATGATCCCAGGGATCATTTTGTACTATGAGTTAATAAATATCAAATAAAAATGAAATATAAAAACTCTGCTGTTTATTTAAATGATAATATGTATTGTTCATAACAATTTAAGTATGTAAGCAAGTAACACAAAACGAAAATATTCGATGGGTTGAAAAATAATATTTTTCTTGGGCGTTTCTCAAAGTCGAGAGAAATCCATCCTCCACATTCTTATTAAAACCTCGCGCACGGATTGTAATGTCTGGATGTCTACGTCTAAATCCACGAAGCCATTCAAGTCCAGCTTTTCCTTTAGCTTCGGAAAATTGATGCGGTAAATTATTTCTTTCTGCCATTATTGGTGAGCTGAGGTTAGGAAATCCTGAGTGGTCAGCCCGTACCGTATATTATTCTGGACTCCATGTCAACAAGTTCCAGTTCTTGTTCCAGGTTGAACACTGTTTGTTTCTACCTAACTTTTTACTGAGCCTACAGCTATTTTATTTTAACCTTTGGCTCTTCTTTCTATTACCATCACAGGGACCTCAAATTCTCTTCTCGCGGTTTTGTAAGCCATACCATCTCTAATGCCTTTTGCATTTGTTCTTTAGGCCTCTTTTGGCGATTAGTTTTACGTTTATAAATTCTCAATTCTCGGCATGATCTGTAAACAGAAACCATTAATGGGGTAAAATGATTCCAGGGATCATTGGACACACAGAAGGGATCATTTCACCCCAAATACCAAATTACAAAATATCGATCAAAACAAAACATTCACCTACCGCGTGCGATGATCGAACATTGCTTAAATATTAGCTAACTGCTTCACTCAGAAAATTTTCTAAGTATAATTAACAGAAGCACTTCTGTTGAGAGTCTAATGTATTGAAATTGTGAATCCTACAAAAAACTCTTTCGACTACTAAAATTGCTGTACCTACAATAGACCATTTATGTTAACTTGAATAACGTTTGTTAGTACTATAAAACAAGAACTATCGCGATAACAATATCATTTCTATCGAGGCTACATAATACCATCAAAATCAATGTATTTATTGTCAATACAACCGAAAAATTCTATCAAAAACAGCCTGAACTTCCATTACCCCAAAGTCCCAAATTTTGTAAAGATAACACAAATTATTTATATAGAATATCTAATACACTATGATGTCCACAACATGTATTATTATCTTACAATTATATTGTTATACTACCCTAACAGTATTCTTTGGTCAAATGAAAATCATATACTATAACAGGAATAAAATGTTCGTTATGTTAATAGTAAAATATTGTCCGAACACATTGTTCAACAGGATGACTGCTAGAATTACAAAATCCGCTGTTGATTTAACAGTCCTTCTGTAAGCGAATGCTTACGCGATACGCACGAACAACAACAGAATATTCAAATCGCTACTGATTTCGTGCACATGTGGTGTGTTTACCTATACTACCCAGTGTAATCTATCAATCATCTCAAAATGTGAAGGAACTTCAAGATGCCCAAAAACAAATAATGGTTGATAAAATAGTGGACTATTTCATCCAAAACAATAAAAAAATGACCGTGTCGATTGCAAAGAATTTAACGGACCAAATTTTATGTTTATTTCCTGCAGAAATTAAGGTAATCAACCGCTATCAGTTCTGTGATTATGTTTCATTTTTTTTCTTGCAGGAATACTACTTCGCTCCTCAGAAAAATAAAGCCCCCAAAGGAAAACTATTAGCTAAATATTACAATAATGTGAGAAAACTCAAATCAATTGGACTTACAGACTCCAGATTCACCTTTAGGTACCTATTAGATTCATTTTCATTCCTGTCTTTAACACTTAAAGAAAACTCAAAATTTATAAAAGAAGAAGAGAGACGGGAGGACATAAAGGTGTTATGGAGAAAGTGCCAAATTTTTAGAAGAAAATATTTGGTTGAAAACGACAGCAAAAATTTTGTTACGATTTCCAATGAATGGCCTTTATACAAACACCCTCTGGGGTACACCTTGGTATGATATTGGGTTATGTTGAAGATGCCAGATTTCTTGAGAAAATCTTTTTTCTAATAGAACTAACCAAAGCTGGAAAATTTTGTTATTCTAAAAACCTATTCCTATAACGTCAAATACAATAATAGGTTCATAATAAGTATTAGGTCATAGAGAGAAAAGTTCATCACAACAATTTCACTGATAAATGATTGATAATAATTATTTTCTATAAATTCAATAGAATAATATTCTGAATGGGGCGAGATATATACTAGCGAGGATCAGATTAAGATAATAGTTAAATGTTATAGTATGAATATTACATTCTAGCAATATAATAGAACCCTTTATCGGCATAAACAGACTTACTGTTGCCTAAAGAGTATGAATCGTATATTTAACAGTCACACTATCCATTGTACACAAAGCAGTGTTGCTGAAATTATTATATTTCGATCTGCTTAGCAGTATATTTTTATTAACGTAACAGAATTTATTGTTCATGTTAGAAGAAACTATCGTTATGAACATCTATATTTTTGTTATACCTGATAACTGCACTATTAGTGGAAGAACTGCTTTATTATAACGGTAACGGAAAATTCTTTATCTATAACAAGTTTTTATTCAATAGAGCAGCTGACAAAAGTGCTTCTGTTGATTTAATAGAATTTTAGATTGACCAAATAGGGATCTTAGTATTATTATCATAACATACATTTTTCGTTGTATTTACTAGAATAATTTTCTGAGTGTTCTAATACCCGCAAATAAAACAACATTTCAGTAAACACTTACATGTAAAAAAACGAAAGTCCAAAAACATGCTTACCTTAGATCAGAGCCACACTTTTTGATTATCTTTTAATAAAATCACGCCAAGCACCGCATTGACATTTTACAGGTAACTCGCAGGGTTCCGAGGGAACATGTTTCATCTGTATTTGGATAGATGGTACAAGCTGTTTCTGATTTACGGCAGGGGATCATTTGACCCTTATGCCCGATTGCACCGTTCGTCTAAGCAACGTTTAAGCCCTTAAGTGACGTTTATTCTATTGATGAAACGTCATTTCAGGGCTTAAACGTTGCTTAGACGAACGGTGCAATCGGGCATTAGGGATCACTTTCTCCTAATTCATATTCTTGATTCTTAGAGATTTTAGTGAGTTCAGACATTGTCATAAATAGTGAATTGCAGCAGAGTTGTAGAAGTCAATTTTATATAGAATATTAGTTTAATTGGTAAATTCAGCTGTAAAGGCATTATTTAAAATCGATTAAATTCGGATAGCCTAAAATTACTTTTATGGATCCTGGACATACCTAATTTGGATAATAACTTCGACAATTTATTTGGACCAACGTTGAATGGTGACATCGACCAGCCTATTGACGAGCTTCCCAAGGGGAAAATCCATTAAATTTTCTTGGTAGAAAATTCCTATTGTCGTACCAGAAATAGGTTCACCGACCAGATCAAGAGGAGACATTCGCTCTAAGTTAAGTCCCTCCGTATGGTTTTTTTTTTTGTTATTTTGTACTTAATTTTTATTGTTGTTGTGTAATTTCATAAACTGCACTATCACTTTCAATATTATAAATTATAAAGTTCATGAAATTCTGGCATTGATGAGAAGTCTTCTTGCATGAATCATTTTCTGATATTTTTCGACTAATTATGATATTTGATTGGGTACCTTACACAATTGTACAAGTTATTTGTTGATTTTTGATAGATTGTTATTCCACACTGATTTAGGTATCTTGAATTCAATTGTAATAAACCAATTAACGAAGCATTTTTTTTCTTTTGCCACATAGTGATTTGATTTCGAGGGTAGGTACCCTGACCTGACCCGGTCTGAGCCAGAATTTGAGTAACTCTTTTATCATTTAATTGTATATCTTCACCTTATTAATTCTAATTTAATTAAGTAAACCACATAATTAAGAACCTGGCAAACAGTGATATTCTTTAGTAATATTTACTTATTGAATAATTTATATCCTTAAATTAACATCGAACTTTCAATATTATAATTACTCTTGAGTAACTTGAGTTAATTGCCAAAAACATGAAATCATTGAAATAAGACGTGTCTCAAATTTTTTTAAGGGATTTTCTGATCCTTCCGCAATAAATTGATTGAATTGAATTCTAATTTGAATTTTACCTGAAATTAAATCCCATAAAGAATCTATTTACACTAGATACAGATGACGAGCACTTTTTTGTTTCATTGAAATCAGTTTTTAAAAGCTCCATACTGAAACTTCTACGATAAAGAAGATAGGAAATCCGTTGTGTTTGAGGTTTATGAAGAGAAAACATACTCACTAGTCCTATAGACATGCTCAAAATTTTTTACTTATCAGCGAAAATATTCAATGGAGTCGAAATTCAATGAAAAATTCGTTAAAAAAATAATTAATATTCGTAAGCAATCACCCCTTGATCACACTTTGAAAAATTGAATATACCTGAAAAAACTTGTGAAAGCCATTTTGAAAAAAATATTCCTAGAAGTAAAAACTTCGAAGCTTTAAAAAAATTTAAGAGTGAACAAACAGAATTTTGCTACTCACTTTACAGTTAAAGTAGATATTCCAAAATCTCCAATTTTGATAACTTCTGCTTTTCTCCCCGTCAAAAATATATTTTCACATTTTAAATCTCGATGAATAACTTTTTTCTCATGGATGTGGTCGAGTCCCATCAAAATTTGGCAGAAATAATTCACTACTTTCTGAAAAAAAATACGGTAGATTTATATATATATATATATGTACGTGATTCAGACACGACAAGTTGAAAATCTTGTTACTCCACAATGGCTACGATGAAAAGTTATTTATTATACAAGGGAAAAAAGTATTAGATTGTAGCTCGAGGGGTGTTTCATCATAAACTGGACAAATATATACGATGTATTCGTGTAAAGGACACCGGGAGAATCATTTTTGCCTTATACAATATATCCCATTTTCGAAGCATAAGCTAGATACAGGGTGTTAAACGTTATGTATGAGCAAGATTCTTATGAGTGTGGTCAGTTATGTAAACACTTGAAGAAACGGTTTTTATTCAAATCTCAGTATTTTTGGGTCCTCTATTCAGAAAAGTTGACGAACTTAAAAAAAATTCACGAAACGGCGGAAAACCTGCAATGTTCCTAATTTTTTTTAATAAGTTTTATGGTTTAGGAAAACATCTCATCATACCATTCCATAATCCATACTTGAAATACCTATTTATGATGTGTTTCACTAGGGAAAGGTGTTCATCCTAACTTTTAAGATAAGTCCCTGTCATATCTTGGTCCCTCAAATCCAGTCCAGTAATTTGCAATTGAATTGGACATCATTTTTTTATATTACTTGTTGCTGAATGTCCATTTGTCAAATCAACTATTCTTAATTTCAAAATTTTTGTACTTTTTCAATTTTGCTTCGGTCTTATAGAAAAAAATAGTGACCGTTGTCCTAAGTGCACAATATACTATTTTGAGTACCTACGTTGATTTCGTGAGATTGTTTATTCCCTGTGTCTTCCAAATTTATATAAAATTGTAGATATTATTATTGAGAACTTGTATTTCATGAAATTTCATGAATAGGTATGGGATTGTTTAGATTACGTTTAATTTATAATTTTCAAGGCTAATATAACCCATTCCTTGTAGCATGAATGCCCAGTAACGATAAGTAAATTAAATAATCGACAAAAATTATTGATTGTTTCTTATGACCACATGATTGAACAATAAAGTGAAAATAACCGTAGCAAATTCTTTCATTATTGTTATCAAAATTATATATGACAAATATAGGTACTGCTCCAGAAAAGTTAAGGATATCGTATTCAATCGTTTTGAAAAGTATGTAATATTCGAGAAATTCGCTGTAAAATCATTCAAAACTCAATAATAACTTGAATCGATCCAATAAAAATCAGTATGAGACATTTCGTCAATCTGGTCGCCTTTAATCTGAAGTTTGTTTCTTTGCATATGCTTCATGAATATTCTTATTTTGAAATGGAGTCAGTTTATCAACGGCTTCGATTTGAAACGAGTTTTCTGAGGATGCCAAGACGAAAATTAACAAAATCTGCCGCTAATAGGGCTGTCGGAATGCTACAGGGTGGCCCAACTCATGTTGTTGTAGCAGAAAGGCTCCAAGTCAGTAAAAGTGTGATATATCGACTTTGGAATAGGTTCAGGGAGACAAGTTACGTTTTGGAAAGACCAAGGGTTTCATTACCGTTTCGGCGACAAAAAACCCTACATCTACGTGTAGAATGCTACGGAATACTCTTCAAAATGCAGATGGGGTCCAAGTTTTCATCGAAACTATCGACGACGTCTGATAGAGAGAAGAATCTAGGTTCTAAGCGTCCATTAAGAGGAGTTCCATTTACACATGACCATAAGCGTCAAAGACCGGAATGGACAAGGCCAATCGATATGTTAATTGGAACGATCAATGGCGAAGTGTTCTTTTCACTGATCCAGATATGGACGATTTTCAGATTCTCGAAGAATAAGGGTATGGACAATCCCACGCATACCCCATTATTTTCCAAGAAGTCCATCTATTCCGAGGGGGTAGTGTTATGGTATGGACCAGGATATGTTACAACGGGCGCACAGATCTACACATTTTTCCTGGGAATATGACCGCCTTACACTATTAGACCAGGGTCGATAATTTTTGAAACAAAAAAAAATTGCAGTAGGATGAAACCCATTGAAAAAGGAGGGGAATATGATCAAAATGAAAGAGAAAATAAATTACGGTCGATCCGAGTCCGGGAAGTGGGAGGGGGTGTGTTTTTAAGGGTGAAAAATGGTTTTCCTTGATTTCCGGCAAAACTACAAGTCCTATGGAAAAAAAATAAATGGCAAAGTTGTAGGTAATGAAAAGATCTACAACTTTTGTCTCGACAATTTTTTCACATAACCTCAGAATTCAGGTGAAAAATTCAAAAAACCAAGTTTTTGGTTTTTTATTTATATCTTTTTCAAAAAAAATTTTTTTTTTACGAAATTTTGTGAAAACTTACCTCATTATGTCCCTAATACACTTTAATTTATTTGATTTAAAATATTCATGTTTTCGTCTTATTCTTACTTAATATCAAAAAAGCACCCCAATTTCAATTGAAAATTCTGAAGGTTTTCTCTTCATTGAAATATCTACTTTCTGATGGTGTTAAAAAAATATACATTAGTATAAGGAGTGTTTTCAGAATCAACGATTTATGAAACCCACCATTAGAGTAACTCAGTCCCCACTTCTCTATGAAATGAATTACAATGGGTTAAAAACTAACCAAAAGTCACTCAGGTATATGAATTATCTCAAAACAGCAATAAATAGTCATCTAAAAATATTATTTAAACAAGATTCTACACCTTTTTCAAAATATTGTAGATGTCTTATTAAATATTAACTTTATTAACTTATTTTTTGTTAATTATAGAAGTATATTTCAATTTGTAATTTTTTCGTTTTTGAATGAAACAGGAAATCTTACGTTTTTGAGTAATTAAAGAGTAAATTTTAATAAAGACCTCAAAATTGTACATAATGATTTCTTCATTGAAATATCTACTTTCTGATGGTGTAAAAAAAATATACATTACTAGAAATGCAAAAAATTGAAAAAACCCAAATTCGAAATTTTTTTTAATCATTATGTACAATTTTGAGGTTTTTATTAAAATTTACTCTTTAATTACTCAAAAAACGTAAGATTTCCTGTTTCATTCATAAACGAAAAAATTACAAATTGAAATATACTTCTCTTATTAACAAAAAAATAAGTTAATAAAGTTAATATTTAATAAGACATCTACAATATTTTGAAGAAGCTGTAGAATCTTGTTTAAATAATATTTTTAGATGACTATTAATGCTGTTTTGAGATAATTCATATACCTGAGTGACTTTTGGTTAGTTTTTAATCCATTGTGAGTTATTTCATAGAGAAGTGGGGACTGAGTTACTCTAATGGTGGGTTTCACAAATCGTTGATTCTGAGAACACTCCTTATAGTAATGTATATTTTTTTCACACCATCAGAAAGTAGATATTTCAATGAAGAAAAATCCTTTAAACTTTTTGAAAAAAGCTGATATTTTGACGTCAGAATTTTCGATTGAAAATTGGGGTGCTTTTTTGATATTAAGTAAAAATGAGACGAAAACATGAATATTTTGAATCAAATAAATTACAATGTATTTCGGACATAATAAGGTAAGTTTTCACAAAATTTCGTGAAAAAAAAAGTTTTTTTGAAAAAGATTTAAATAAAAAACCAAAAACCTTGGTGTCTTGAATTTTTCACCTAAATTTTGAGGTTATGTGAAAAAATTATCGATACAAAAGTTGTAGATCTTTTCATTACCTACAACTTTGCCATTTAATTTTTTTTCATAGGACTTGTAGTTTTGCCGGAAATAAGGAAAACCATTTTTCACCCTTAAAAAACTCACCCCTCCCACTTCCCGAACTCAGATCGACCGTAATTTATTTTTCCTTTCATTTTGATCATATTCCCCTTCTTTTCTAATGGGTTTCATCCTACTGCGATTTTTTTCATTTTTTACCATTTTTGAAGGTTTCGGCCCTGGTCTATATAGGGAGCATGTCATTGACAATGTCGTCCAAATTTTCACGCTGCTATTGGTAAACCGTGGAGGACATACATTTATGATAGTCTTAAAAAAAATTCTCTGGGAATAAAATTTCGTTATTTTTATTCGATTTTTCTTAACCACCCTGTATATGCTGCAGACCTACAGGCTATAATTAGTTTTATTTCCTTCAACTTGAAGTCATATTGTTATGTGACACAAAAATCTGATTTAAACTATATGTTTTTGCAATTTAAGTAAAAATCCCTAACTCATGTGGAGCAGTTTATTTGTCAGTTTTTCACAGAAATATAGCAAACAGCTGAAAATACACTTTTAACAGAATCAAAAAGAGGGAGAATAAACCGGGTTTTCAATTTTGAGTAACATATTTCACTCACCTGTGGAGACAAGTTCTTCTTTCTGTTATACAAATAATCATGAAGAGTTCCATTCGTAGCATATTCCATCATAATGAAAAAAACATTCTTTTTCGAATAGCTGTCATAATATAATATAACATTTGGATGTCTCAATGATTTCAGAATTGATATTTCATTCTTTGCAGCTCTTAAATCTTCTCCCTGGAGATTGGTTTTCAGTTCCTTCATGACAAGTTTTTGTTTATTGTGTTTCTTAGCACACAAATAAACGGTTCTGCAACAAAATCACATAATCAATTCGGATGAATAATCTCAAGGTTGTGATAAATAATACATATTCACCGATCAATTATTTTATAGTTTTCTGAAAGTATATGAAAGGTCCTTTAAAATTACCCTCAGTGTAAAAAGTAAAGTTTTTCTAATCTTGTATAAATTATCCTCTTACCACAAAACTAATTGAAATGGAGGGACTGCGCTGCCTTAATCTGGGTTTTGGAATAAATCAAAGAATTTCTTAATTCTTAGATGAAATTGCATTTAATTTTTTATCTCAGATAGTATTCGTCACAGGTAAAACAGTAAGTGAATTATGTGGTGATTATGAAAAATATTTTAAATTTGGAAAAAAGCATTGTCGTACTATTTTTTCAACAATTTGGTTAGGACACCCCGTATCTCAGAAATAATACCTCAGAGACTCATAGTATATATAAGAACTTTATATCATAAAAATATTCGAGGAGGATCCCGAATATCCGTACATATACAGGGTTTTCCTTTTAAGTTGGCCTATTAGACGTTTTAGGAGAACTAGTGAATATTTCGTTCTGAAATTTTAGGTGCAGCCCTGAGGGAGAAGGAACTCTTCGCCTAAAATATTGGATTTGTCGTCAAGATGTCGGCAAGTGAAGACCTGGTTGGTGATCGCTCTGATAAAATTAGCGATTTCAATGATAAAAAAGTGATTATCTGTACTTATTGCAGAAGAAATGTACAAGTAGGTGTAGTTTGCATTAAGTGCGGAGATATATTTCATCGTTCATGCTTAACTACGGCTGCTAAAAGAAAAAATGCGACTTGTATTCATGAACTCAAGGAAGATGAAGAAATTCAGGAAACATCCGGGGATGAAAACCCACAATTTGAAATAAAACTACTAAAAATGAAGGTAAAATTTCTTGAAGATTTACTGTATGAAAGTAGAAGTAAAAATGAAGTTTTGCTATTAAATAACCAAATACTGCTTGAAAAAATTAAAGCATTAGATAAAAACGCATCAAAACAGTCAAAAAAAATGGTAAACAATGACATTGTACCAACGAAAATCACAGAAAATTGGAGTCTTTTATGTTCGCAGAAAAATCAAAATCCACAGAAAACAAATAATTCTGGTATTGATGACACTATGACGGTTGAATTGTCACCAGCCAATCAAAACAAACAGAGAAGAATGGAATGAGGTCGCCAAAATAAAACATACGTCGTTTTTAATCGGCCCATGCAACTGATGTGAAAACAGCCGAGTAAGATAGCCGAGTTTTGTGGAGAATTTTTCGTACGCCACTGGAATATTGACCGGATAGCGATGCAAATAATTTTGATTCGCCGAGATAATTCGAGATGCTTCCATTTTTACGTTGGAATCTGGTTATGGTATGTTCTCTACGAAAATGGCCCATGTTAAATCCACCACCAACTTTATGACTCATTTCCACTTGCACCCCCTTGGGGGGGATAGCCGATTTTCTGTGAAAAATGTATATCTTGCAAACTAGACATAGGATTGACGTCAAATTTGGCAATAACATCCAAAATACTAACTCATAATTACTGCATACGCCACATTCACTTGCACCCCCAGGGGGTCCGTACCAAACAGCCTAATATTTAAAAATTTATGAAAAAACAACCAAACATAGTAACGCTCTCATGCTGCTGCATGATTATTTACATATTGACGAAAAAATATTTCAGCATTCACTTTAACTTGCACCCCCATGGGGGGCTTACATAACGACTTAATTATTATTCAACAGATACGAATATTTCGAGAACTAGACATAGAATCGACACGAAATTTCGTATTTATCCTTCTTTCGATACACACAAAATAACTATATGACTCACTTCCACTTGCACCCCCTTGGGGGGCTAGCCGACTTCCAGCCGAGTTTTCTGTGAAAAATTTATATCTAGCAAATAGACATAGGATTGACGTCAAATTTGGCAAAAACATCCAAAACCACTAACTCATAATTACTGCATACGCCACATTCACTTGCACCCCCCAGGGGGGTCAGCACCAAACAGCCTAATATTTAAAAATTTATGAAAAAACAACCAAACATAGTAACGCTCTCATGCTGCTGCATGATTATTTACATATTGACGAAAAAATATTTCAGCAGTCATCTTTAACTTGCACCCCCATGGGGGGCTTACATAACGACTTAATTATTATTCAAACAGATACGAATATTACGAGAACTAGACATACAATCGACACAAAATTTCGTATTTGTCCTTCTTTCTATGCACAAAAATAACTATATGACTCACTTCCACTTGCACCCCCTTGGGGGGCTAGCCGAGTTCCAGCCGAGTTTTCTGTGAAAAATTTATATCTAGCAAACTAGACATAGGATTGACGTGAAATTTGGCAATCACATCCAGAAAGACTAACTCATAATTACTGCATACGCCACATCACTTGCACCCCCCAGGGGGGTCAGTATCGAACAGCCTAATATTTAAAACTCTATGAAAAAACAACCAAACATAGTAACACTCTCATGCTACTGCATAATTATTTACATATTGACGAAAAAATATTTCAGCAGTCATCTTTAACTTGCACCCCCATGGGGGGCTTACATAACGACTTAATTATTATTCAAACAGATACGAATATTTCGAGAACTAGACATAGAATCGACACGAAATTTCGTATGCATCCTTCTTTCGATACACAAAATAACTATGTGACTCACTTCCACTTGCACCCCCTTGGGGGGCTAGCCGAGTTCCAGCCGAGTTTTCTGTGAAAAATTTATATCTAGCAAACTAGACATAGGATTGACGTCAAATTTGGCAATAACATCCAAAACACACTAACTCATAATTACTGCATACGCCACATTCACTTGCACCCCCCAGGGGGGTCAGTACCAAACAGCCTGATATTTAAAAATTTATGAAAAAACACCAAAACATAGTAACGCTCTCATGCTGCTGCATGATTATTTACATATTGACGAAAAAATATTTCAGCAGTCATCTTTAACTTGCACCCCCATGGGGGGCTTACATAACGACTAATTATCTGTTTGAATAATAATTAAGTCGTTATGTAAGCCCCCCATGGGGGTGCAAGTTAAAGATGACTGCTGAAATATTTTTTTGTCAATATGTAAATAATCATGCAGCAGCATGAGAGCGTTACTATGTTGGTTGTTTTTTTTCATAAATTTTTAAATATTAGGCTGTTTGGTACTGACCCCCCTGGGGGGTGCAAGTGAATTGGCGTATGCAGTAATTATGAGTTAGTGGTTTTGGATGTTATTGCCAAATTTGACGTCATCAATCCTATGTCTAGTTTGCTAGATATAAATTTTCACAGAAAACTCGGCTGGAACTCGGCTAGCCCCCCAGGGGGTGCAAGTGGAAATGATTCATTTAGTATTTTGTGTGTATCGAAAGAAGGATAAATACGAAATTTCGTGTGGATTCTATGTCTAGTTCTCGAAATATTCGTATCTGTTTGAATAATAATTAAGTCGTTATGTAAGCCCCCCATGGGGGTGCAAGTTAAAGATGACTGCTGAAATATTTTGTCGTCAATATGTAAATAATCATGCAGCAGCATGAGAGCGTTACTATGTTTGGTTGTTTTTTCATAAATTTTTAAATATTAGGCTGTTTGGTACTGACCCCCCTGGGGGGTGCAAGTGAAGTGGAGTAGCAGTAATTATGAGTTAGTATTTTTGGATGTTATTGCCAAATTTGACGTCAATCCTATGTCTAGTTTGCAAGATATACATTTTTCACAGAAAACCCGGCTGGAACTCGGCTATCCCCCCCAAGGGGGTGCAAGTGGAAATGAGTCATAAAGTTGGTGGTGGATTTAACATGGGCCATTTTCGTAGAGAACATACCATAACCAGATTCCAACGTAAAATGGCAGCATCTCGAATTATCTCGGCGAATCAAAATCATTTGCATCGCTATCCGGTCAATATTCCAGTGGCGTACGAAAAATTCTCCACAAAACTCGGCTATCTTACTCGGCTGTTTTCACATCAGTCCAATGCAAGACAAATGAAAATAATGAAACTATAAAATCCAAACAAATGATGGGAATGGCAAACAGTGACAAGGAAAGCTGAGGTAATCGGCGTCGTCGAACAAGGTGATATGTACAGGGTGGCATATTTCGATGTTTTAGCACTACAACTTCTAAACCAGGGGAGATAGAAAAATCTGATACCCACTTCTCGATCTCTTTTTCGGAGAAGAAACTAACCAGAATAGTATTCATTTTTGGCTACTTCTTTTGTTTTCGAGTTATAAGCGAAAATTAGAGAAAAGTGGCGAAATCGAAAAAAATTCATATCTCTGCTAATACTGATGATAGAGATCTGAATTAAAACATTATACAGGCACTTTTTTACGTAGAATCCAGTGGCGTGCTCGTCTTTTTCACCATTTCTAATTACGAAACTATGACCCAAAGTTATGTTTTTTAAATAGGAATATTGGATTTTTGTGTCATTTCTGTAGCTTAATTTTTTCTGATTTCAAAAATATATAACATTGAATGGTTTATATCAATATGAGATTACAATTGGTCATAAACCTATTTTTATTTGAACAAAACACGAGGTGATATTTTCATTTGAATTTCAATATTTCTATGTTTCAACTGTTGACGAGCATGGAAAAAAGGAATTTCCTAAAACAAGAGCAGTTTTCTCCCGTCAATCTCATTACTTCAATGGTTTCAACTAATTCCTACAAATTCGAACATAGATATATTTCATAAACTCTTACATCTGAAATGGATTACGAAATCACATAAGATCCACATAATCCTCCGTTTCAATCGATATACTTAGTTATAATGAGATGAATGCAGGAGAATATTTTATTGCTCCCCAGAATGAATACGCACAAGTGCCAGTCTATTTCAAATCGCATATGACATAACGCATATAGATATGATTAAAGTTATCAATTTAATTAGAAAAGAAACGGAGGAAAAATCTTCTTCAATGCATAATAATGATCACAATAATAGGTCAGTAGGTACTAACTTAGAATGAGGATCAAGTTTCACAGCAGTCCATTATTCTTCGATCTTGGAAAAATTGAGTAAAGAGCATAAAAATTAAAAGACTACTGGAAAGAGATTGTGGTAATTATAGGAAGCTCCATTTTTCTGTACTCGTCAACAGTTGAAACCATAGAAATTTTGAGACTCAGATAAAAATAGGTTTTTGTCCATTTTCAATACTCATATTGATACAAACCATACAATGTTGTATATTTTTGAAATCAAAAAAACTAAACTTTCAGAAAATTGCACGAAAATCTAGTGCTTTTTGAAAAAACTTAACTATGGGTCATAGCTTCGTAATTAGAAATGGTGCCAAAAAGATGAGCACGCCACTGGATTCTACGTAAAAAAATGCCTGTATAATGTTTTAATTTCAGAGCTCTATCATCAGTATTAGCGGAGATATGATTTTTTTTTCGATATCGCCACTTTCCAATTTTCGCTTATAAATCGAAAACAAAAGAAGGTAGCCAAAAATGAATAATACTCTTGTTAGTTTCACAGAAAAAAGATCGAGAAGTGGGTATCAGATTTTGTCTATCTCAACTGGTTTAAAAGTTGTAGTGCTAAAACATCGAAATATGCCCACCCTGTACAGGTACCAAATCTGGGGACACATCGCTTCAGGGAGTAAAGAAAGAAAATGGATTTATCTAGGAAAAATTCAAGAGAGAAAATACATCAGAGGAGGAGGTAAAAAAATATATAGAGCAGTCTAAAGAAATAAGTGATGTACAAGTAAAAAACTAGATACAAGAGGTGAAAATTCAGCTTTCACCACCATCGGCGTAACAACAGAACAGCATTTCAAGTCTCTATGCAATGAAGAATTCTGTCCGGAGGGAGTTGTTGTCAGGGAGTTTCAGTTTTAGAAATTTTTTTTGGAAGAAAAACGCAATGAACACGTAGAACCAAATCTACACATTTTCAAGCAATCAAGATTGCACATATCAACATACAATGCTTGAACAGTTCTTTTAAGGGACTCCTTGATTTCGTTGAAAGTAATAACATCGATTTTTTGGCTATTACTGAACATTGGCAGAATGAGGAACAACTTGCCAGTTGGGAAATGCAATATCTCGATTATTTTTTATGCGAACGGAACCAAAATCAGCAGTCTCATAGTAAAGACTCCATGCATTCATGTGGTATTCAGTATTTGATACATGTAAGGTTTTTCGAAGATATTGCTGCGAAAATGTAAAACTCAAATTGAAATATTCGAGATTTTCAAATGGCTACCCCATATTTATTTTACAGCATTCGATTCGAAATGAAAAATGAATGGCAGTATCCTTTTATACTAATTATTTATTTTGGATAGTTTTCGAATGAGTATCAGTATCAGTATTTATAGTTCATGACCTATGGTTCTGTTTATGATGAAATGGTTCTATGATTATGGCGTAAATTGTTGAAGTAGATTCTATGGTTCAAATCATAAAAAGTATTCGATGCTCATGGATGTCATAGAAAAAAGTTTACCCATATTATTCAAACACGATTCGGGTTGTTTCACAATTCACGGGGAATGCCAAAAAATTATTGAAAGGACCTGTAGGACCTTAAACAATCGTTATTCACATTTAGCACGAATGATCGGAAAGAAATTCCAGAAATTGTTTAGGCTTTCTGTTCATGACCTCAACAATAGGATTCATTCCGATAATTCACTTTATAATCACACAGCATTATGTCCATTGAACATGACTATAAAAACTGAAAAATTACAGTATTTTTCATCTCATTTGAAAACTGTCAAAAATAAATAATTAGTGAACATAAGGCCAGGATTACAGAAAGCCTAAACAATTTTCGGAATTTCTTTCAAGTCATTCTTGCTAAATGTGAATAACGATTGTTGAAGGTCCTACAGGTCCTTTCAATGATTTTTTGGCATTTCCCGTGAATTGTGAAACAAAACAACCCGAATCGTGTTTGAATAATATGGGTAAACTTTTTTCTATGACATCCATGATCATCAAATACTTTTTATGATTTGAACCATAGAATCTACTTCAACAATTCACGCCATAATCATAGAACCATTTCATCGTAAACAGGACCATAGATAATGAACTATAAATACTGAAAAATTTCAGTATTCTCCATCTCATTCGAAAACTATCCAAAATAAATAGTTAGTGTAAAAGGAGATTGCCATTCATTTTTCATTTCGAATCAAATGCAGTAAAATGAATATGGGGCTGCCATTTGAAAATCTCGAAATATTTCAATTTTGAGTTTCACATTTTCTGAGCAATATCTTCGAAAAACTTACGACGTATCAAAATACTTTATATACCACATGAATGCATGGAGTCTTTACTATGAGGCTGCTGAGTTTGGTTCCGTTCGCATAAAAAATAATCGAGATAGTGCATTTCCAAACTGGCAATGCAAATGTCAAAAGTTTCAGGAATTTGTGAATAACTTGGCAACAGTGCATAGCGGAGATTTTTTTTAGTGTGTTATACTGCGAATTTGGTATTGAATCGATACATAAATGAAAATATAAGTAGTTCTATTTGAAATAAGAAAATAGATATGCGTTTGAGATAGACGTGGCAACACAGTCGACTTGAAAATATTTTAGACGAAGAGTTCCTTCGCCCTCAGGGCTGCACCAAAAATTTCAGAACGAAATATTCACTAGTTCTCCTAAAACGTCTAATAGGCCAACTTAAAAGGAAAACCCTTTATACAGGGTGGCCGGACGATTGACGTCCAAAAGAAAAAAACAGGTCCCTCGTCTCATGGGGTATTCGAATCACCCCCATGTATGTTATGCGATTTTTCACGGTTTCCGAGTTATGAATTTTTTTATGAACTTTTGAGAATTTTCAACTTGACCATATTAAAAAAGATATTAAAAAAAGTACAAGAGTTTTCTGATATTTTTTTTTGTAAATAAATCGCCATGAAATGTACTTTTATACATAAAATAACCAGCATCGTAAATTTGATAAAAATTATAGAAATGTTTGTCTCAAGTGAAAAAGTTACGTATTTTGGATCATGATCTAAATTTTCAAATTTAAATTTAAAATGTAAACAGGCTATTTCATGGTTTCTCAGTAGGCTTAAAAACTGCGCTCAACACTCAGCTTTCAGAATCATTAATAAAAAATGGTAATCAACAGTCTACTTCTGCTAGAATTAGCCTTCAAAGTCAGCGAGGTGGAAAAAATCAAAGAACTAGACATTTACTCAAGAATTATTTTTTGCCATTTTAAGATTTTCCTGATCAAGTTATGATATAAAATGCTGAAAACTAGCATTAGAAGAAACGTTTTAGATAAGAAAAAGGTATGGGAATAAATCACACATCATGTAGATAAAAAGAAATTTATTTATAAAATTTACAATAGGTTTTCAAAAAGGCCACCTCCAGCCTCAATACACATTCTACACCTTGGCAAAATTTATTTATTCATTTATTTTTTTTATTGTAATTTTTATAAATAAATTTTCTTTATCTACATGATGTGTGATTATTGCCATACCTTTTTCTTTTTCTTATCCAAAACTTTTCTCCTAAAGCAAATTTTCAGCATTTTCTATCATAACTTGATCAGAAAAATCTTAAAATGGCAAAAAATAATTTTTGAGTCTAGTTCTTTGATTTTTTCCACCTCGCTGACTTTGAAGGCTAATTCTAGCAAAAGTAGACTGTTGAGTACCATTTTTTATTAATGATTCTGAAAGCTGAGTGTTGAGCGCAGTTGTTAAGCCTACTGAGAAACCATGAAGTAGCCTGTTTACATTTTTAATTTAAATTTGAAAATTTAGATCATGATCCAAAATACGTAACTTTTTCACTTGTGACCAACATTTCTATAATTTTTATCAAATTTACGATGCTGGTTATTTTATGTATAAAAGCACATTTCATGGCGATTTATTTACAAAAAAAAATATATCACAAAACTCTTGTACTTTTTTTTATATCTTTTTTATAATGGTCAAGTTGAAAATTCTCAAAAGTTCATAAAAAATTCATAACTCGGAAACCGTGAAAAATCGCATAACATACATGGGGGTGATTCGAATACCCCATGAAACGAGGGACCTGTTTTTTTCTTTTGGACGTCAATCGTCCGGCCACCCTGTATATTGGGGCGCCAACGATGTGTTCGCCTAGGGTGCTCAAAACGTTGAATCTGCCCCTGTATACCTACGTCTAGAACAAACTCTCGTGATTTTTCTGTTATCATCCATTCTTCTACCATAGAACTGACATACCTATTCATCGAATTAACTTTATTTTCAGATATTGGAAGATTTTTCATACAAAAATATAGGTGCATATTGTCCATCTGCGGTCAAAGTATTCCACTTTGATAAACACTCACGCAAAATATTCATTTTATTCTGTGATTTTGCGATCGACCAAATTTGGCGGGAACCATCTGGCAATATGAGACATTATCCAATCAAAAGAGTAACAATTCAAATAGGTCATCAATTTCCGCCATTCAATTCATTAAATTCGACACTCAACTTTTCTGCTATGAATTTGGAACTAATAATAGAGTCCGTTCACGAAAGGTTGAGCGCATAGTAGGCGTTCCTTATTTATCTGAAGTTGGCAGTATTTACTGTCATAAAGTAAAATAAGTCAACGTTGCGAATGTACCCGGCCTCGTCCGACGAGCTTGCGAGTATCAGAGAACTCTATGCAATATTGAAACATTGCGTATCAATCTGACAAGAAAATAAAGAACATACCTAAAATTTTATAATATACACAGTGGAATATGCCAAATTTCCATGACCAAACGACGCTCAACCTTTCGTGAACGGACTAATACGTTCAAAGTGATAATCAAAGAGAGTTGAAGTGCGCGCAGCACGTAAGCCCGAACGTGGACGTAGACGTGAGAAAAACAGTCAAATATAACGTTTACGTCTTGAAGTAAAAATAGAGTTGAAGTGCTGCCATACGTACGTACGGCAGACCATTAGAGACTAAAGCTAACCTATTATTTCTTTTTGTTGTATTCTGACAGAAGTTTCTGATATTAGCGATTCAGATTGTCTGTTTCCTATAAACAATTGATGAAGTGAACATATATTCGTAGGATTCTTCATTACATTCGAATTTCAAAATGAATAATAATGAAAATAATTTTCTATAACTTGAGTTCTTGCCGAAAGCAGGAATTTTAGAGGAAATCATCACAAATGAGTTGCTTGTATGTAAATATCACTCTCATTTGAAAGGAAAATGCCACATTTGTAACTTATCGAAATAATATATTAGTTCTTGGTACTTATATGCAATCTCGTAACAGAAGTATTGCATTGAAAAAAATTCAACACTTCTCAGAAACATGCAAAATCACAGTTTATAAATAATAAGGAAGATATTAAGTAAAAAGTTAATTAATCGTGTTCTCAAAACAAAGTTTCAGCTACTAGATTATTTTTAAATTTTTAAGGTTAGAAGCAATTCATTTCAAAATTCCAGCATTCGCCCTTCATCGGTCGGATTCGTTCAACTTTCGGTTACGTACGTACTTATACGTACGTACGTGACAGGACGCTAGTTTACGTCGCACGTAAGCCGGCCCAAGCGTGAACGTAAGAAACTGACGAGTGCGCATGAGCACATGTCAATTGTAACGTTTACGTCTACGTCCTTGGCAGCACTTCAACTCTCTAATATTAAAATGAGACAATCAAGGGTGGGACTTATTTCATGTGACGTGGTTCGAAACAAATCGTCGTAAAGTATGTATAACCATAGACATAGAAAAGAATGGACAGGCGTCACGTGATTTTCACACTAAGTTTTGTGCCCCAAACATAAGAGAGAGATACTGTGAAGTATATTAGTGTGGTGCATAGACTAAACTAAACTAATATCACTCCATCCTTCACATTCTCTCTCTCTTGTTGGAAAAATCACAGAACAAAAATATCTAATGCGTAGATATCTATGATATAATGTTTTTAATTATGTTCTGTGCTTCGCACTAATATTACTCTATCCTTGTCTGAAGTCAATATTCTCCCTCACACGTCCTGTCCATTCTTTTATAAGTCTATGGCTATAACATAAATATGTAGGTAGTATTTATTGTATGACGATATTTAATAATTAGGGTTATTGTTTGAAAAGTATTTATGGTTTAACCACTTGGATCATCATGATTTGATTGGCAACGTTTTGGGCGGGCTCTTTTTCAAGCCTTAAAATAATACAGGGTTTGTACTTTTAAAGTGGACAACTTCGAGAGGTGATTATACAAGTGATTTACAAAAAAAATGTCATATAACACATGGTCGAAATGTTAACGGTTATTCTTCAATTTAACATTTTTTAATTTCAAGAAATTTCAAGTTTTTTCTCTAAAGAGATCATTATTCAGTTTTCTTTGTAGTCTCATCAAATTGACCACATATTCGGAAAGGGCAATAGCTACAAGATGAGAGAGTCTGTGTGCAGAAAACACTCTTATTGCAGGCGTGGTAAGGAGAAGAATATCACGATTCTGAAGTTAACAAAATCAGCCCTATTTTTCCAATGGTTTTTTCGATGAAATATTAATAGTTATGCATACGCTTTCTCTTCAGTAAAAAATACCTCATTTAGTGTACTTTCGAATGACATATCAACTTTTGTGCTAGCTGCTTATTCTCCGCTATAATATCACGGCTAACATGATAACAACGAAAAAGTCTAAAAATTCCGAACCTAAATTTGCTCTATTTTGAAGCTCTTCGTGATTGAATCTTAGTATAATTTTATGAAATCATCAATTCATCTGTTATCTGAGACCAAACTTATATTTTGTAGTTGGTACCAGAATAATTCAGGTGGATGGGGCCATAGGATATTAAGGACTGATGTGATCACTTACACGAAATCAGGTGTGATTAATTTATGAAACAACCATGTATGGCAGAGAAAAAACGCTCATGCGACTATTGTTTCTCTTTTCCAACATGAGTTAGGGACCCCGCAGACTGCAGACTTTTAATCGGCCGATTGTTTAGTCGAGTTGGGCTGAAAGTGCGCACACCGAGCCAACTTTACAAGTTGGCTCAACTAAAATATAGGCCGATTGAAAGTCTGCAGTCTTTGGGGGGCCCTTAACATGAGGTTGTCAGTAATGAATGGAGAACTTATACTTACCGATCACTTTGATGCTGAAAAATTCATCAGATTAATCCCGAGAAACTTGACAGACATATTCGATGAATTGTACCTGTCTAACAGATAAAATGTATAGTTTCAAATGAATGGCTGCCCAGCACATAATAGTCGTAATGTCAAGATCTATTAAATGAATATATTGTGATACAATGGATTGGAAGATGCGGTCAGATGGCCACCGAAGAGCCCCGATCTTACGCCTTTGGATTTTTATGTCTGGAATACTTTGAAAGAGAAAGTATATCTTATTGAAGAAGGTCCATTTTTTCGTTATTATTTCGATTCAAGATAAACTGATGATTTTCATAAGACTACATTGAAAGTCGATCACGAAGAGCTTCGAAATAAGGCAAATTTAAGTTTTTTAGACTGTCTCGTTCTTATCAGGTTAGCTATTATATTATAGAGGAGAATGAGCGAAGAGAAAGCGTGTGCATAATTATTAATATTTCATAGAAAAACCATCGGAAAAATAGGACCGATTTTGTTAACTTCAGAATCGTGATATTCTTCTCCTTACCACGCCTGCAATTAGAGTGTTTTCTGCACACATCCTGTAGCAAATTTATTGCCCTTTCCGAATATATGGTTAAATTTGATGAGACTTTAAGAAGAACTGAATAATGATCTTTTTACAGGAAAAAATTGAAATTTTTCGTGAAATCAAGAAATGTTAAATTGAAGAATAACCGTCAACATTTCGACCATGTGTTATATGACATTTTTTGTTGCAAATCACTTGTATAATCACCTCTCGTACTTTGTTCACTTTAAAATTAGACACCCTTTATAAGAAATTTAAGAAAGTCCTGGGCAGGAGCTTTTGAGCGCTCGTTCATTGGTGGAGCAATGAGACTATCACTCCAAAATTTTGTATGTGACTTGAGATTGATACTTCTTAATATATAAATGCAACATCTCAGCACGATCGAAATAATTTTCTGGATATCACTGAAAAACTGAAATAGGCATGTAAAAACTTTACAATTAAAATATTTAATTCTTTGGTTCTGATGATGAGATCCTTTTGAAATTTTGCAACAATTGCAACATTCAGTATATCAATCTTCATTCACAGAATAATTTTCACTCCAATCGGATATCTTTATATGAACATACAGGTTTGGAAATTCACATTGAAAACATACGATATTCAATGCTTTAGAGAAAGTTTTTGCTGCGCAGTAGGACAGTGCTATACTGGACATATTTACATGCTATGTTTCGCTTTAGTTTGAAGCGATGGATGGTCCAATAAACAAATAATATGGTTGTCTCTCTCAAATCGACTCAAGGTAGACTTTCGATGGTTGCGGCTGCGACAGATTGCGACAACGACCGGTGAACGATGCGATTCGTCGCATTCGTACCTACCTTTCGAGGAATGCGACAATGTGACTCAAGTGCATACATAATGCAATACGATTAACTGCTCTTGGAGCAGTCGGATCGCATGCGGCATCTGAAGAAGAAATTCCTGCCCGCTCCCCTCCCCTGAAAGATTATAATCAAAAACGTTATGTTTTTGAGTTCATCAAATATATTGGAATATCAACAAATTTAACGAACTATCTTAGCGCATTTTCTCACCTCGCACCGCACTGAACAAAAAAATATATACCAGGGGCCGCGCCCCCACTGAAAACTGAGGCTAGATACGCCTATGGAGGTAATAGCCTCCATAGGCGTATCTATCCTCGAAATTTTGTAAATAATTTGAGATTTTTACTAAATATACAGGGTGTCCGGAAGAATGCGACAAACGAATACCATGAATCAATGAGATCAAGGAAGACTCGCAACAAGAGGTTTTAATGATGTGGGGACCTTCGATAACTCTTAAACTATTCAACCGAATGACTTCAAATTTGGAAGTTTTGTCACCCTTTACGATTGCCATCTATCAATATTTCAGAAATTGAATAAATCAGAACCGGACTAGCAAAATTTTGGATTTTTTCTATTTTCATGAATATTGGAACACCCTGTACGAGAACATTATGTTTTTTTTCATTTTCGTAACCGCAGAGAATCAATTAATGAGAAAATTCAAAATCTCTGCTTGGCACGGGCATATAGGGTGATCAAGAAGTGAGCAAAAAACATTACCTCATTAATGAAATTTCAAACTTCAATAACTCTTAAATTATTCGACCGAATTATTTCAAATTTGAAAGTTTAGTCACCCTTTGCGATTGCTATCTTTTAATATTTCTGAAATTGAATAAATCAGATCCGGACTGAATATTGGAACATCCTGTACGCAAACATTATGTTTTTTTTCGTTATCGTGACCACAAAGAATCAGTTTATAATGAAAATTTAAAATCTCTGCTTGGCAACTTTATACATGGCGATCAATAAACATTCCCTTGAATGAATCTGTACTCCATAATAAATATTATTTCAAATTCTATAGTTTTGTCACCCTTCCTTTTATGACTGAAAACGAATACTAATGTTTAGGTAGAAAGTTCAGATCAAAAAATCAAATAAAAAAAGAGTGTTCACTCTTCACTCTGAAACAATAAACAGCAAATTAGTTGGAAATAGCCGATCTAAAAAACAAATTGAATGGAAAAATTTTCAGTTCAGGAATTGATCAAAATGGTATCATTTCAATAAATTTTCAAGCAAGTTGATGAAGTTGTCCGTCAATTTGAGGAGATTTTCAAGGAAGGCAGTATTGAAGAGTGACAAAACTGTGAAATTCGAAGTAATTTCACAGATAAAATCAAGATTCATCGAACTTTGAAATTTAACTCAAAAGGTCATGTTCCTAGATCACTCTGTATGACCAAGACGAGATTTTAAATTTTTCTCATTAATTGATTCTGTGTGGTTACGAAAATGTAATGAAAACATAATGTTCACGTACAGGGTATTCCAATATTCATGAAAATAGAAAAAGTCCGAAATTTTGCTAGTCCGAATCTGATTTCTTCAATTTGTGAAATATTGAAATATGGCAATCGTAAAGGGTGACAAAACTTCCAAATTTGAAATCATTCGGTCCAACAGCTCAAAAGTTATTCAACTTTGAAATTTCAGCCATCAGATGAATATCACCCTGTATATTCCAAGCGAAGGCCCTCAAACGATTAAAATCTCTTGATGAGGGTCCTCCCTGATGTACTTAATTCATGGTATCCTTTTGTCGCATTCTTCCTGGGACACCCTGTATAGTTCTGTTGATGCGATCCTCTTGAAATTCTGCGTGAACAGTCAGTATATTAATCTTCATTCACAGAATGAATTTCACTCAAATCTTGCTATGGAAATAAAAAGATTCTTCTTTTCAATATTCCAATTGTATTTTGTATGGTTCAGAATATGCGAACCTCTTGAAATTTTGCTTGCACGATCAATATATCAACTTTCATTCTCCAAATAAAGTTATAAAAATTTAAAGATTTGTCTTTTCAATATTCCAATTGAAATTCTATGGTTCTATTAACACTATGGCCACAAAATTTTGCATGCGTCAGACGTCTCATTTTAAACATTTTGCATGTGGCCGCAAAATGTCATTTTGACTGAATTCGTTTTGTCTGAGATATTTAGGAACAAAAATTTTGAATGGCCATATTTAACGGATTACCTTGTAAAATTTGGCTGGTTAACTTTACCGCGGCATTTGGGGACCGAACTCACCCTGAAAATCTCAAGTCTCCAGGACAATCCCTTCGAAAGTTATCGTGCTCACGCCTCACTGCCAGACGGCCTCCCGAACAGAATTGAATTTTACCACGAATTCGTCATCAGGGAGTCGAACCCTATCGTCCACATTCAGGCAAAACGATATAGCACTCGTTTATGTAGAACGAGCGCTAAAAGTGGAGTATGATGGTTATGGGAGAATGAATAATATCGCAAAAGTTCAAGACACTTTCCTTACATTTTCTGATTTCTGAGACAATGTCGGAATTACTGTTTCAAATTGATGGACACAAATATAATTTCTTCAAAATAACATATTTCGCCATTCCAATAATACAGGGTCTCTATAAATGAGAATAATCCAAAGCCAACTGCGCTGTTACAATCATTTATAGAGACCCTGTACTAAAGAGCCTGTACAGGTTGGACAGAATTGGTGATCCCTGAACTACAACTATTTAACCCTAAGAGAGAAAAGAGATACAAATCAATGACACAGTACGGTTATCTTTTCTTAAGCAACTCAATATGCCGTCAACCACATTGCTTTATCGTCTTTTATTTTAGAGTTACTAGCCAAAATTAACATTTTGCAAATTCCACCTTGGTCATTATCTCCGTCCTGTTTGTGCTACAAACTTGAAACAAAAACAGTATACAGACACATTTTTTATAGGAATCCAGTGGCTTAGTCTAATTCTTACTGAGGGGTCTCCTTCCAGGTTTTTTACATGAAATGTTGTTTCTTCTTATGGATACGATAATTTATTTTCACTTAAAAATAATCAACATTTTTTTCTCGTTTCAAAAATATACAGGGTGTCTGGTGAGGAATGGGACAACGTTTAGGTGGTGATGAGGGATGTCTCAAGGAGTGAGAAAATGCCATTTGAAATCATCTGAGGTACATGGTTCCTGATATACAGGGGGTTTTCGAAAAAATTAGGAAATTTCAAATGGCCATAATTCAGGAAATAAAAGAGCTAATCCGATGATTTTTCGTATGAACAATGATAGAGTGAGTACGAATCTGTTTGAACGAAAAATTCGAAATAAAATCAGATCCGGACTCAGAAATTTCAGTTTTTCTGAAATTAGGTAAAAACAACACCCTGTATGCGGTTTTCAATTTTTTTGACTTCATATGCTGAGAGATCAGGAAAAATACATTCAAACTCAACTGTCATCTCGAATGGCACAAATTTTCCCTGCGTTCTATGACCCTTCGAATGTCAATCTTCCGATTTTCGCTCCTTATACATATTATTTTCTCGACATTTCAAATGACCATAATTCAGGAAATATAAGAGCTAATCCGATGATTTTTCGTATGAACAATGATAAAGTGAGTACGAATCTGTTTGAACGAAAAAATTCGAAATAAAATCAAATCCGGACTCAGAAATTTTAGTTCTTCTGAAATTAGGTAAAAACAACACCCTGTATGCGGTTTTCAATTTTTTTGACTTCAGATTCTGAGAGAGCAGGAAAAATACATTCAAACTCAACTCTTATCCCGAATGGCACAAATTTTCCCTGCTTCCTATGACCATTCGAATGTCAATCTTCCGATTTTCGCTCCTTACATATTATTTTCTCGACATATCAGAAACATGAGATCTCAGATAGTTACTAATAAGTATAAAAAAGATCATAAACGAATCAAAATTTTTATAAAAATTATCAAAAATGCGAATTTTGGAAAATTAATAATTAATTCTCCAAATATTGTTCAAAATGAAAACCACCAACTTCTACACATTTATCTGCTCTTTTCATTAAGTTCAAAACTGCTTTCCTTATCACATTCGGGTTGTTTGGTGTTTCGTCACATGCGTCTATTATGCGCTGAATTAATTGTTTCATTGTATTTATTTCTCGCCCGTACATCATAGTTTTAAGGTGTCCCCAAAGGAAATAATCTAACGGTATCATGTCGGGGGACCGAGGTGGCCATGCTCTTGGACCACCACGACCTATATCCATCTATTTGGATAGACCTCGTTCAAATGATTTCTCACTAAAATTGAGAAATGTGGGGGTGCTCCATCATGCTGGAAGATAAGTCCTCTTTGATTAATATTCCCTAATAAATTAGGAAGAACATTCATAAGGAAATCTCTATAAATTTCTTCGAAAAAATGAGGACCTATTAAATTATTATCATAAACTGCGCACCACACATTAACACTGAAACGTCTCTGTGATTGTCTTTGTACGACAGCGAAAATCGGAAGATTGACATTCGAAGGGCCATAGAAAGGAGGGAAAATTTGTGTCATTCGGGATGACAGTTGAGTTCGAAAGTATTTTTCATGCTCTCTCAGAATCTGAAGTCGAAAAAATTGAAAACCGCATACAGGGTGTTGTTTTTACCTCATTTCAGAAAAACTGAAATTTCTGAGTCCGGATCTGATTTTATTTCGAATTTTTCGTTCAAACAGATTCGTACTCACTCTATCATTGTTCATACGAAAAATCATCGGATTGGCTCTCATATTTCCCGAATTATGGTCATTTGAAATGTCGAAAAAATAATATGTAAGGAGCGAAAATCGGAAGATTGACATTCGAAGGGTCATAGAAAGCAGGGAAAATTTGTGCCATTCGGGATGACAGTTGAGTTCGAAAGTATTTTTCCTGCTCTCTCAGAATCTGAAGTCAAAAAAATTGAAAACCGCATACAGGGTGTTGTTTTTACCTAATTTCAGAAAAACTGAAATTTCTGAGTCCGGATCTGATTTTATTTCGAATTTTTCGTTCAAACAGATTCGTACTCACTCTATCATTGTTCATACGAAAAATCATCGGATTAGCTCTTTTATTTCCTGAATTATGGCCATTTGAAATTTCCTGATTCCTCAGATGATTTCAAATGGCATTTTCTCACTCCTTGAGACATCCCTCATCACCACTTAAACGTTGTCCCATTCCTCACCAGACACCCTGTATATCATGTAATACATCCGCCATAGATCAGTGGTGACGCTAGGGGTGCAAGGGTGGTCAAAAATTTTGAGTGAGTGGTGATGAATGAATTGGTACAATTTTGTTGAGCCTTAGACATAAAAATTTAGGAGGGGGCTGGCCAACCCTTGCCCTTCCGGGCGTCTCTACTGATGTATGGGCGAAATATAACATGTTTTATATTTTTGAAACTAGAAGAAAAAGTTAATCATTTCTAAGTGAAAATAATTATTGTTTCCATAAGAGAAAATCAAATCAGAAAGGCGATAATTAGATCAAGCCACTGAATTCCTAACAAAAAAGTGTCTGTATTATGTTTTGGATTAAGTTTATGGCACAAACAGGAACTGAGGTAATGACCTAAATGTCTGTATAATGTTTTTGATTGAGTTTATAGCACAAACAGGAACTGGAATAATGCCTAAATGTCAATTTTTACTTATAACTCAAAAACAAAAGACGATAGAGCAATCCGGTTGATGGCATAATGAGTTTCTCGGAAAAAAATTACCGTCTTTTTATAAGGGGTTAAAAAGTTGTAATTCAGGGATCACCAATTCCGGTCACCCTGTACATTTCACAAATATTATTCGGTTTTGAAGATTTGTAGTTTTTGCGTCAATCATGCAGTCTAAAGAAACTTGAAATATGATTATACACAATTTTTTTCAATTTTTTCGGAATAACAAGAAACATCATTGAATTTATGAACAATATTATAATTTCGTATGAATTATGTATTTCAACGAAGAAATATAGTGATTACAAACAAAAATCCTGGGCAGCAGCTAATTTTGTCTACACCTATTTTTGAAGAGGTGGCATAAACTGAGATTGAAGTATACAATTCAAAATTTCACATCAACTTACCCGAACATTCCGCGGCCCAATTCATAAAGAACATCATAAAACTTTGAGTCAACTGAAGGTTCAGAGGGCATTTTTATTTCTTCTCGTTAAGTCGTTTTGGAACTTCAAATATAAACTAAACAAACTGGTTGCTGTCCTCGTGACCATATGCTAAAGATTGTATATATAATTTTTTGTGAGAAACTACAGAACTATTCACCAGCATGAAAATTATTATTATTCTATATCTTCTTCGCTACGTACCACAGTGGCGTAGCGCGAGAAAAATACAGACATATTGTTTTACCATACTAAAAATAGTTATTTATTATACAAGGAAAAAGTATTAGATTTTAGCTCGAGGTTATATTGTTTCCCGACGCGAAGCGGAGGGAGACAAAAAACCGAGAGCTAAAATCTACTATTTTTCCCGTGTATAATACACTATTGTTTTCTGTGACAAGAAAAACAACGATTTAATAGTGAAAGAAATATAACTTCTCACGAAATTACTTTTTTCCCCGGGAAAAAAGTGAGTACTTTTTTCCCGGCTACATAGAGAATCATTTTTTTGACAGGGAAAAAAGCAATCTCGTAAAAAGTCATATTTTGTTACCTGTCAAGAGATATAAAATGTCACATTTTTTCCCGTCACAGAAAAAATAGTTATTTATTATACAAGGGAAAAAAGTGTTAGATTTTAGCTCGAGGTTATATTGTTTCCGATGCGAAGCGGAGGGAGACAAAAAACCGAGAGCTAAAATCTATTATTTTTCCCGTGTATAATACACTATTTTTTTCTGTGACAAGAAAAACAACGATTCAATAGTGAAAGAAATATAACTTCTCACGAAATTACTTTTTTCCCCGGGAAAAAAGTGAGTAGTTTTTTCCCGGCTACATAGAGATCATTTTTTTGACAGGGAAAAAAGCAATCTCGTAAAAAGTCATATTTTGTTACCTGTCAAGAGATATAAAATGTCACATTTTTTCCCGTCACAGAAAAAATAGTTATTTATTATACAAGGGAAAAAAGTATTAGATTTTAGCTCGAGGTTATATTGTTTCCGATGCGAAGCGGAGGGAGACAAAAAACCGAGAGCTAAAATCTATTATTTTTCCCGTGTATAATACACTATTTTTTTCTGTGACAAGAAAAACAACGATTTAATAGTGTGAAAGAAATATAACTTCTCACGAAATTACTTTTTTCCCCGGGAAAAAAGTGAATACTTTTTTCCCGGCTACATAGAGAATCATTTTTTTGACAGGGAAAAAGTAATTTCGTAAAAAGTCATATTTTGTGACCTGTCAAGAGATATAAAATGTCACATTTTATTCCCGTCACAGAAAATAGTATATAACATTACTAGCAAGGTAAGAGGGTTTTTACTGGCGAATGGAGGATATAATTGACGAGCCGCAGGCGAGTCAGTTACCTCCTTGAGCCAGTAAAACCCGTTACCTGCGTGTATTGTTTTATATTTTATTTGTTTCTCGTTTGTAAAAAGGTGGGATAAATTCCAAAAAAATCTCAATAATTTGTCGCAAATGTCGTAAGCAATTTATGATTATTTATGACATCGGAAAATTATGACAACTGTCAGTGGCTTTACGAGAGGGAAGTCCTTCGAGAATATTTGCTGATTTCTGACGAAAAAGGCCAGATATAAATGAAACAAGGTATGCATATCGTTTTTTAATACTTTTTTAACATTTATTACTAAAAAAATTTGTTCCAGGAACGATGAAATTAGAAGGATAAATGAAATTAGAAGCAAGTACGTGAAAAGGAAAGCGAATAGATACGAATATAACAAGGTACGAATATCGTTTTTGAATAGTTGAGAACGTTTATTGAGAAATACATTTGTTCCAGGAACTCTGAGATTAGAAGAATAAATTGAATTAAAAGCAAGTACTTGACAACTTTCAATGTAAATAAGACTACTAACTTGTAAAAGTTTTACAAGTTAACTGTCAATTTTACAAGTTAGTGACTTGAAAAAATAAACTTCCTTGATTAATATTGTGTTTTTGGAATCTGACGTTTACAAATGAGAAACAAATAAAATACATTTTTATGAAATATGAAACATATGAAAAATAATTGATTGACACATTCAACATAAAACTGAAAAGCAAGCGCACACATACACTGGTACAGCTAGGGATTGTGGTTGTGCATATGATATAGATTTTCGAAAAATGTTTCAACCCATAAAGTAATTATGACTTTGGCACCGATATCTGTTGACGTGACGCGATATTCTTTCAGAAAGCGGAACTTTTTTTCGCTTTCGAAACATCGGCCAAGAAAATTTTTGACTCGTTAATATCATATACATATTACTGCGACGATTAAAGATTTTGAGGTGGTTTAGACAACGGAGGATCAAACTATTCAACCGTGCTTTCAGAAACTCCAACCGTTCGGAATCTTACCGTAAGTAAGTAAGCTCAATGTTCCCTGCTTTTCTGCGGAATATACGGTTTTCTGACAGTTATTGAATTCAAACCGGTATTCTTTCTCTGTCATTCATTCGGAAAAAATTTTAATTTCGAAACAGTCCAGCCGATTCGAGTAAAATTTCTTTAGTGACTGAAGACTGATATACGCAGTTTTCATGCAAAATCTTGTGGTCATAATGATAACCGAACCATAGAAAATTCAACTGGAATATTGAATAGAAGAATTTTTATATTTCCGATATCCGATTCGAGTGAAATTTAATTTGTGAATGAAGACTGATTTATTGAATGTTCATCTAAAATTTCAAGAGGATCGAATCAACTGAACCATAGATTTATTTTTTTTACTTATTTCATTTTTTGAATAATTTCCAGAATATAATTCGGAGATTCTGGATTTATATATTCGGTATCCATCTTAAGTCCCATATAAAGTTTTGAGGTAATAGACTTGTTGCGCCACCAATGAACGAGCGCCCAAAGGCTCCTGCTCAGGGATTTTCTTATTTTTTTTAATGTAATTACTCCTGATCAAAAATGCGGATGGAATTGAATGATACCTAGGTAGTTATTCGTCTCTCAGTTGGATACAGATTAACTAGAAAAACTCTACATTTGGGTAAATGAGAATTTTTTGGACACGAAAAAGTATATTTTTTAGATTTTCTAACTGGAATTACTCTGACAGTGTAGAGTGGGCGCTCGAGTAGGCGTAATTCAACTTTTTCTTTATCATTCAACAGCATTACGATGAAAAATGCCCTTGTCGCCGGCTGAACATTAGCAGTCACGGAAAATTTAACCAACGATTTTTTCCAACGGGTGTGACAACAGCAACGGATCCCAGCAACGGATTTTTCTTTAACTGTTCGATCGAATGATTTCTGCTATCTTTCAATTTTTCGTTATCGTGCCAAAAAGAATCAACTCATAAAGAAAATTTTAAATCGTTGCTTGACACCTTCATACAGTGCGACCAATAAACATTCCCTTCAATGAATCTGTACTTTACAGGAAATATTATTTCAAATTCTATAGTTTTATCACCCTTCCTGGCTTCCTTTCTAAACTTTTTAAATTTAAGACTTTTTCCGGTGATATCGAATCAGCCCGTGCGTAACATTACGATTTTTATGACTGAAAAAGAATACTAATGTTTAAGTATAGAGTTCAAATCAAATCATAAAGAAGAGTAAGCACTGATGAAACTGATTTTTTCTAAGTAAACTTTCAACCAACAAACAGAATAATGAATAAAACAAAAAACAACAAATGAATTGGTATTATTCTATCTTAAAAACAAATTGAATGGAAAACGTTTCAGTTCAGGAATTGCTCAAAATAGTATCATTTCATTTCAATACATTCTTGAGCACGTTGATGTAAATGTCCGTCAATTTGGGGAAAATTTCAAGGAAGGCAATTTGAAGAGTGGCAAAACTGAAAAACTTGAAGTAATTTCACCGATAAGATCAAGATTTATCGAACTATGAAACTTCACTCATGAGGTAATGTTTCTTGATCGCCTTGTATGACAGTACCAAGCAGAGATTTTCAATTTTTCTCATTAATTGAATCCTTGTGATTACGAAAATAAAAAAATATAAACATTATTTCACGTGCAGAGTGATCCAATTTTAACGAAAATAGAAAACGTCTGAAATTTTTCTAGTCCGGATCGATTTATTCAATTTCAGAAATATTGAAAGATGGCAATCGTAAAAGGTGGCAAAACTTCTAGATTTGATATCATTCGGTCGAATAGTTCGAGAATTATTGAACTTTTAAATTTTACTCTTGAGGTAATGTTTTTTTGATCACTTCTTGATCACCCTGTATGACCTTGAGAAGCAGAGATTTTGAATTTTTCTCATTAATTGATCCTTTGCGGTTACGAAAATAAAAAAAAACACTATGTTCACCTACAGGGAGTTCCAATATTCATGAAAATAGAAAAATTCAATTTCTGAAATATTGAAAGAAGCCAATCGTAAAGGGTGACAAAACTTCCAAATGGGAAATCATTCGGTCGAATAGTTTAAGAGCTATTAAACTCTGAAATTTCAACCATAAGATGAATAAGAATAACACCCTGTATATCCCAAACGAAGGCCCTCAAACGGTCCAAACCCCTTGATGCGAGTACTTGATGTACAATACTTGACTCATGGTTTCAGTTGTCGCATTCTTCTCGGGACACCCTGTATAGTGGAATAATTTGTGACCCTCAAACTCCCCCCATACTTGCCCCCAAAAATAGAAAAATACAGACATCGACTAAAACGACCGCTGCTGGGAATTTTCTTAAGTCAATTGGTATTTAGCTCTCATAGAACACTTTGTATATATGGTCCGTTCACGAAAGGTTGAGCACATAGTAGGCGTTTGTTTATTTATCTGAAGTTGGCACTATTTGCTGTCATAACGTAAAATAAAGTCAACGTTGCCGAATGTACCCGGCCTCGTCCAACGAGTTATCAGAGAACTCTATGCAATATTGACAACATTGCGTATCAATCTGACAAGAAAATAAACAACATAACCTAAAATTTTAAACACACTGTGGAATATGCACAAAGATATTTACCCAAAATATAATATAATATATTGTAAAATATCTTTGAATATGCCAAATTGGCATGGCCAACTGACGGCTCAACCTTTCGTGAACGGACTATAGAGGAATAGTTTGTCACCCTCAAACTCCCTCGCTACTTGTCCCCCAAAGTTATAAAAATACAGACATCGACTTAACGGCCGTTGCTGGGGGTTTTTGATGTCGATCATTTATTTAGATCTCGAAACTATGTATATAGTGGAATAATTTGTGACCCTCAAATTCCCCCCCCCCCCTCCTATACTTGCCCCCAAGTGAAATTTCAAAGTTCAATAACTCTTGAATTATTGGACCGAATTATTCCAAATTTGGGAGTTTTGTCACCCTTTACGATTGCCATCATCTTTCAATATTTCAGAAATTGAATTAATCAGATCCAGACTAGCAAAATTTTGGACTTTTTCTATTTTCATGAATATAGGAACACCCTGTACGTTAACATTATGTTTTTTCTTAATTTTCGTAACAGCAAAGAATCAATTAATGAGAAAATTCAAAAACTCTGCTTGTCACGGTCATACAGATGTGAGCAAAAAACATTACCTCATGAGTGGAATTCAAACTTCAATTAGTATAAGATCCCGATATAAAACGACCTTCACCGAGATGCTTACTTGATGAAACGTATTTTATATTTTATTAATATGTCAATAAATATAATACATATGGGTGCCTAGCAAATTTCAGTCCAGAGTATGTTTAATTAATAATTAAAAAAAAATATTTTTTCGAACATTTCACTGGTATGATTATTCGATAAATTCTATACCAATCGAAAGTATGAAGCTATAGAATATGCAAACGTTAGGTTGCCTGTTCTTTTCCGGTCACAACTATCGGGTGCCAGGTATAAACAGGTAAATCTGTACCAGCATTTTGCAACGGTCTGTTATTGAATGAAATTATAATGAAATTAAAGATTATTCTATTCTGAACACGGTGGTATAGGGTTGCCTGCGAAAAATCAGTCCAGAATTGCGGTTGTCGAATTTTAAAAAGTAAAATATTGCTCCGAGTGAATGTGTGCGACTGAGAGGTCCCGACCGACCATCCCATGCGATAGAAGAGGACACACTGTAGGGATGTGAATAAATAATCGATTATTATTTTAATCGATTATTTTTTTCTTATTATCGATTTTTTATAATCGATTTTATCAATTATAAAAATCGATTTTTAATAAATTTATTATTCCGTCTACCTATTTTCAATCGATTTTTGTAAATCTTGTATTTGGGAGTATTGTTCGGAAGACTCGGAACCGTATTTTGGGAAAGAGACTACCGAAATTATTGTTCTTGAACTCTTTAGCCGAAGACTTATGGCCATAATTATTCTGATTCTAGTGTGGCAATTATTTAATGTCTTGTTATTGTTATTATATTTTTGTTTTCCAACATAAGTTTTGACACCAAATAAATGTTATATTTCTTACTGTTATTGTACAGTATTATTGTTACTGCAATAAAATATTTAAGAGTACTGAATATATATATATATATATCTTAATATATATATTTCTTGTCTGCGTGTGTATGTGACTGAACTCCTCCTAAACGACTGGACCAATTTTGATGAAATTTTTTGTGTGTGTTCGTGGAGATTCGAGAATGGTTTAGATTCACAAATCAGCCCGGCAGGTGGCGCTGCAGTCGGTATCTAGGTTATTTATAACTTATAAGGCAAGAAACGGTTGCCGGATCAGCTAGTATATATATATATGTATGAATAATTCGAATATGTATTTATAATCTAAAAGTCGTTTTTTTATTTTATTTCTATTATTCATGATATCGATTTTCAAAGAAATAATCGATTATTTTAGATATTTCAATTTTTTATAAGAAAAATGCTTATTTGTTGTATTATGTCCAATAAGCCTCATTTTAGATATCATGAATAATAGAAATAAAATAAAGAAACGACTTTTAGATTATAAATACATATTCGAATTATTCATACATATATATATATATACTAGCTGATCCGGCAACCGTTTCTTGCCTTATAAGTTATAAATAACCTAGATACCGACTGCAGCGCCACCTGTCGGGCTGATTTGTGAATCTAAACCATTCTCGAATCTCCACGAACACACACGAAAAATTTCATCAAAATTGGTCCAGTCGTTTAGGAGGAGTTCAGTCACATACACACGCACACAAGAAATATATATACCTATTTAGATATATATATTCAGTACTCTTAAATATTTTATTGCAGTAACAATAATACTGTACAATAACAGTAAGAAATATAACATTTATTTGTGTCAAAACTTATGTTGGAAAACAAAAATATAATAACATAACAAGACATAAATAATTGCCACACTAGAATCAGAATAATTATGGCCATAAGTCTTCGGCTAAAGAGTTCAAGAACAATAATTTCGGTAGTCTTTTTCCCAAAATACGGTTCCGAGTCTTCCGAACAATACTCCCAAATACAGATTTACAAAATCGATTGAAAATAGGTAGACGGAATAATAATTTATTAAAATCGATTTTTATAATGATAAAATCGATTATAAAAAATCGATAATAAGAAAAAAATAATCGATTAAAATAATAATCGATTATTTATTCACATCCCTACAGTGTGTCCTCTTCTATCGCATGGGATGGTCGGTCGGGACCTCTCAGTCGCACACATTCACTCGGAGCAATATTTTACTTTTTAAAATTCGACAACCGCAATTCTGGACTGATTTTTCGCAGGCAACCCTATACCACCGTGTTCAGAATAAAATAATCTTTAATTTCATTATAATTTCATTCAATAAACAGACCGTTGCAAAATGCTAGTACAGATTTACCTGTTTATACCTGGCAACCCGATAGTTGTGACCGAAAAAGAAACAGGCAACCTAACGTTTGCATATTCTATAGGCTTCATACTTTCGATTGGTATAGAATTTATCGAATAATCATACCGGTGAAATGTTCGAAAAAATATTTTTTTTAATTATTAATTAAACATACTCTGGACTGAAATTTGCTAGGCAACCCATATGGATTATATTTATTGACATATTAAATAAAATATAAAATACGTTTGATCAAGTAAGCTCTCGGTGAAGGTCGTTTTATATCGGGATCTTAGACTAATACCTAACTCTTAAATTATTCGACCGAATGATTTCAAATTTGAAAGTTTTGTCACCCTTTACGATTGCCATCTGTCATATTTCTGAATTGGAATGAATCAGATCCGGACTAGAAAAATTTCAGACATTCTCAATTTTTTGTTGATAGTGAACATTATGTTTTTTTTCATTTTAGTAACCATAAAGAATCAATCAATGAGAAAAATTCAAAATCTCTGCTTGGCACTGTCATACAAGAGTGATCTAGGAACATTACCTTATGATTTAAATTTCATAGTTGGAATAAATCTTAATTTTATCTGTGAAATTACTTCGAATTTTACAGTTTTGTCACTCTTCAATAGTGTCTTTCTTGAAAATTTCTTCAAATTGATTTTCAGTCATAAAAGAAGGGTGACAAAATTATAGATTTGAAATAATATTTATTATGAAGATTGTACAGATTCATTCAAGGAAATGTTTTTTGATCGCCATGTATAAAGTGCCAGAGATTTTAAATTTTCATTATGTTCTTTGTGGTCACGATAACGAAAAAAAAAAATGTTCGCGTACAGGGTGTTCCAATATTCACGGAATAGAGAAAGTCTGAAATTTTTCTAGTCCGGATCTGATTATTCAATTTCTGTAATATTGAAAGATGGCAATCGTAAAGGGTGACAAAACTTCCGAATTTGAAATAATTCGGTCGAATAGTTTGAGAGTTATTTGAACTTTGAAATTCAGCCATAAGATGAATATCACCCTGTATATCCCAAACGAAGGCCTCAAACGATTGAAACTCTCTGTTGCGAGTCCTCCTTGTGTCCTTGACTCATGATTTCCGTTTGTCACATTCTTCCCGGGACACCCTGTATAGGTATTTTACAAAATGTTTGTGAATAAAATGTCTGTACCTGTTCCATAAGAATTTTTATCAACATATCCTTATAACTTGATAATATTGGAAAAAAAATTACAATAAGTTGAAGATAATAGAATGAATTTATGGATTATGAAAACTAATCATAACATTACCTAGCTAATATACTTTTTGGTATAGTTACAGTAAAAAAGGGTTACAAAATGCTTCGAACAAAATCCCATGATATCTGTTTTTTTCTTTTCACCACTCAAAATTTTCTTATATCAACTTTCTCGACAATAACACTTTCACCATTTATTTCTCGTTTACAACTGTTGTACAGGGTATCCCATTTTGGGCACTTTTATGGGATATCTCCGTTATTTTTAACGTTAGCGGGATGCGGTTTTCGCGACAGTGTGCTACTTTTTTGTGAAACTAAAGATGGCGCAATCAGTTTTTGCATAGCCCTCTTAGTTTTTGCTATACAGGGGGGAAAATGGAAAGTATCACTTTTTAATCACCCCCCATATCTCAGTTGTGCTTAATCTTGGAGGAATGGTTAAAACGCATTCCTATAGATTTTTTTCCGTAGAATCCAGTGGCGTAGTCAGTTTTTCAATTAAACTTTCCGTTTTTGAGTAATTGAGCAAACATATGTTTTTTAAATTGGACACCCTGTATTTATTTTTTTATTCTTATTAAGCACAATCTCAGCTTTTCAAAAAACATATCATTTCATGCATTTGTTTTCAAAACCAAGCTCAGAATTCAAGATTGTGTAATTCAATTGTCAATAACTTAGTAGAAGGCTCTATGACTGTTTATTAAAAACAAATAATAAATCTCAAAGCTTTGTCGGTGGTTTAAAAGTTTACAGTTCTCTCAGTTTTATTATTTATTATATTATATTAATGATTCAATTATTTGAATTTTCAAGAAATTGCAAATTAAATTAAGTTAAATATTAGATCATGTGATGTAGATATTATGTTAACATTATTTTCGATTTCTGACGAAAATCTTTGTTATGAGGTATTTTGCAGAGGATGTTAATTTTAACTTAACAACTTGATTGAACTTAAACTTTATTCAGAAAAATGAATCTCAACAGTACAACGTGGTCACTGGTCAAGTTCGGCGTACATTACATAACCTATATTATTCTATGATCACATAAAATTAATTAACAAAGGTAAACCATAGAATGAAATAAAAAGGGCGAGTTCAGGGATTATACTTTCAACATTCCCCCTTAATCCACTGACTCGGTCAATCCTAAATTCTTAGCACAAAACTTATGTTTAGAACTATATAAACCTTTTGTAAAAATATCAGCTATCATTTTGTCAGTTGATAAATAATTCAGAACAATAATACCTTTTAGAACAATTTCTCTTATATAATGATACTTAGTATCTATATGCTTAGTTCTATTATGATAAACTGGGTTTTTATAAGCTTTTGAGCACTCTGGCTATCATTATACATTATAATTGGTTCTTCAACTTGAAAAATTTCTTTAAGAAATCCAGTGATAAAAACTGCTTCTTTACTAGCCTCAGTAATAAAACATATTCCGCCTCTGTGCTTGATAATGCTACACATGATTGTTTTTTAGCCTCCCAGGAAATTGCTCCATTACACATTCAAAACATATCCTGAATAAGATTTTCTATCATTGACATCATTAGAAAATCAGCATCTACATATCCAACAATATTCTTCTCAGACCTTGAATATGTTAAGTTTAACTCTATGGTAGTTTTCAAATATTTCAAAATTCTTTTCAAATGTTTCCAGTGTTCATGACTATAACAGTTGTTAAACTGGCTCAAGTAGCTTACAGCATAAGAGATATCTGGCCTTGTATGAACAACCAAGTACATTAGTGAACCTATTAAACATTGATACGGTAAATTGGGGTTTTCACCATTATTTGGCCTAAGTTTCAAACCTGGTTCAATGGGCGTCAAAACATTTTTTGCTTCACTTAGTCCAAACTTACTTAAAAGTTCTAGAATAAAATTCTTTTGATTAATCTCAATTCACATTTTTCTTTGTCATACTGAATATTTAAACCTAGAAAATATTTTATCGGACCTAAGTCTTTCAGTTTGAAATGCTTTGACAACTCATCTTTTGTTTTTTCTCTCAATGATATTGAATTTGAACAAACTAGAAAATCATCTACATAAACAGCAATAATAATTATTGAGGATTCTACATTTTTAAAGAAAATACATGGCTCATGACAAGATTGTTTGAATTTTAATTCTATCAGCAAATTTTTAACTTTTATTTCCAAATCCTTGAGGATTGTTTCAAACCATATATAGCCTTCTTTAATAAGCATACTTTATTTTTTGATTTTCAATGACAAAACATTCTGGTTGATCCATGTAAATTTCTTGATCAATTTCACCATGTAAAAAAGCCGTTTTCAACATCTATATGATCAATTGACAAATATTTTATCTCATGCTCAAAACAAATAATAGTCTTATTGTAGAGTTTTCTGACTACAGGAGAAAAAGTTTCAAAATAGTCAATACCGTATTTTTGGTAAAACCCTTAGCAACTAACCGCGCTTTGTATTTCACTTCACTGTTAGAGGCCTTTTTCACACAAAACACCCATTATTTTTCACTATTGTCTGATCTGGGGTCGATCAACTAGTTCCCCATGCTTTGTTATCCATTAATGACTGGTATTCTCTTCTCATAGCTTCCATCCACTGGTCACGATCCTCCCTTGCTAAGGCATCGTCAACAGTTTCTGGATCTCCTTCATACTCCTATATTTCTGTTCATTGAAAACATTATAAGTGACATAGTTTTCAAATTTTTTCTTTCTTGATATTCTTCCAGATCTAGTTGTCACCTCTTCTTCACGTTGAAAAATCTGCTGTGGGGTTCCTGTATTTCTTCCCCTCCTCTGGTTGATTATTTATTGTCTGATCGGTCTAGAATTGTTATGTCAGTTGGGTCTGTTCGGATAGTAACAGATGTTTCTGATGTTTCGTCTGCATTTTTCTCAGACTGACACCCCCCATTTCACGATCGTTTCGATTCGTTGAACTTGACTGTGCGGCTTACAGTAATTTTATTACTTTTTGGATCTAAAATCCTGTAACCTTTACTCGTTTCACTATAGCCAATCATTATTCCTTCTTTAGCTTTTGGTTCTAATTTTGTCCTTTTTTCTTGGTACATGCACAAAAGCCTTACTTCCAAACGTTATTAAATGTTTCAAGTCAGGTTTCTTTTTGGTCCATAACTCATATGGAGTCTTTACTTGTAACATTGTCGGTAATCTATTCAATATGTAATTTGCAGTAGTTACTGCTTCTCCCCAATATTTGTAGGGTAGTTTGGCATCTGAAAGCATACACCTTGCAGATTCTATCAGTGTTCTATTTTTTCTCTCAGATACACCATTTTGTTGTGGGCTATATGCTACTGTATACTGAAATGTAATACCAAGATTTTGTAATAAATCTTTCACCTTTTTATTAGTGTACTCTCCACCATTATCAGATCTAATAATCTTTGGATACCTCCCATAAATATTTTGCATTCTGCCAAAAATAATTTCAATTTATCTATAACTTCATCCTTAGAATTCATTAAATAAAGTACTGTATACCTTGAAAAATCATCAGTTAAGTAATGAAATATCTTTTACCTCCTACTGTGCTGGGTTCTCATAGGACCGCATACATCAGTATGTACTAAATCAAGAACTTGTTTACTCTTTATGGAATTCGATTGTGGAAAAGGTTTAATAGTCATTTTTCCTTCAATGCAAGATACACATTGTTTCATAATACTACAATTTTCAATTTTATTCCTGTTGCCAAATCTTTAGAAACTAATTTTCTTATTGTATCATATTTCTGTGTCCTAACCTTCTATGCCATATATGTATGCAATTTATTTCCCCTTCACATGAATTCTTAATTTGATTAGCTCTCTCATGAAAGGTTTTAATCTTATATAATCCATTTTCATAATTTTGCAACTACAGCTAAAGTTTTTTCTTTCATTATGAAACATTTGTCTTTATCAAATTTAATTTTATATCCAGCCCTAGCTATCTTTGGCACCGACAAGAGATTATTTTCTAATTCAGGTATATACAATACTTCTTTAAACTTCAAGGTTCGAACTACACCATTTACTTCTGTTTTTATTGTCACAATACCTTTCCCTTTAATTTTCATGCGTTGTCCATTAGCTACAGTAATGTTATTATCTGAACTTATATTTTCAATTTCTATAAACTATTCAAATCATTTGACATATGACTCGTAGCCCCTGAGTCTATAAACCATTCGTTATTGACTTTACTGCCCTCATGCAATGAATTAAGCAAAATTCATATTCTGACTCACCTTTTTCTATAGCAGCTTTTGCCTGGTCTTTATTCTTATTATCCTTTTTCAAGAAAAAACAGTCCTTTTTTAAGTGTCCTATTCTGTGGCAGTAGTGACATTCCCTCGTTTCCTTTTTGAACTTTGATTCTGGATTCTTTCTAAATGCAAGTTTCTTTGTATTCATTGCAACTTCGCTCAAGACAACTTCTTCCTTCCTCACTGCTTCATCTAACAATTTTCCTTTGACATATTCTAAAGTTAACTCATCATCTGGTCTTGCATCTAGTGCTGTCACAAGTGTCGAATAGCTGTCTGGTAAACCACCTAATAATAGGGCAGCTACATGAAAATCTTTGATTGTTTCTTCTCTACACCTCTCAATCTTTCGACCAATTCCAAAACTTCTTTAATGTATTCAGACATTGACTTTCCTTCAAGTTTAGACTGATACAACTTTCTCAGTAAATATAATTTATTGCTCAAGTTATTTCTTTCGTGCACTTTCTGGAGTTCATTCCACATTTCTTTTGCATTCATACATTTGCATATATGAACTATCTGATTATCTTCAATGGATAATGAATAGTGGCTTGTGCTTTTTCATCTTTACGTCTCCATTCTTCTGTGAGTGGGACAGGCGTTTTCGTTTTGGATACTGACCAGTTTCCTTCCTTTACGAGTATCATCTTCACTCTGAATTTCCAATTCTGGTAATTTTCATTGTTCAATCTTGCAAATGCGAATTTAACACCTTCGGAATCCATCGTACCTGGGCCCATAACTGTTATGAGGTATTTTGCAGAGGATGTTAATTTAACTTAACAACTTGATTGAACTTAAACTTTATTCAGAAAAATGAATCTCAACAGTACAAGAAGAAGTGGTTACAACGTGGTCAGGAAGTTCGGCGTACATTACATAACCTATATTATTCTATGATCACATAAAATTAAATTAACAAAGGTAAACCATAGAATGAAATAAAAGGGCGAGTTCAGGATTATACTTTCAACAATCTTGACACTTATTTTTGTTTATAATAAACAGTCATAGCCTACTACTGCTAATTGAATTAGGTACAAAATCTTGAATTCTGATCTTGGTTTAGAAAATAAATGCCTAAAATAATATGTTTTTGAAAAGCTGACATTGTGCTTAATCAGAATAAAAAATAATATACAGGGTGTTTCCATTTAAAAAACATATGTTTGCTCAATAACTCAAAAACGGAAAGTTTAATTGAAAAACTGACTATGCCACTGGATTCTACGGAAAAAAATCTATAGGAATGCGTTTAAAAACCATTTCTCCAAGTTTAAGCACAACTGAGATACGGGGGGTCATTAAAAAGTGATACTTCTCATTTCCCCCCTGTATAGCAAAAACTAAGAGGGCTATGCAAAAACTGATTGCGCCATCTTTAGTTTCACAAAAAAGTAGCACACTGTCGCGAAAACCGCATACCGCTAACGTTAAAAATAACGGAGATATCCCGTAAAAGTGCCCAAAATGGGATACCCTGTACTTAGGAAAATAATGAAATGAAACTGGTTTGCTCCACATCCAAAAGTACAACAAAATGCATATGATTTCGACATTTTAGGTCAGTAATCCTTTATCACAATGTTCAAATATATAACAGGATCTTGAACACAACTTTTCTAAATCACTTCACTGAAATAATATAAGAATTGTATTAATATAGAAATGCACGCCATCGCCCCTTTGCACATTCTAAAATACCTACTTAGAGAGCTTCCGATTCTGCCGCTAGGTGCTTGGAGATGAACTTAAATCGCCAATGTGCAAGCAAGGGCCCAAGGGGACAATGACGTGCCTTTTTATATTAATTACAAGTTTCTTAAGTCGAATTTTGGCGAGCTGTGGTTACATGTAACTATCTAACTATCACGTGATCATTTGACAGTTAATACACGTATTTTCTGTCAAATGATCACGTGATAGTTAGATAGTTACATGTAACCACAGCTCGCCAAAATTCGACTTTAGTGAAGTGGGTTTAGAAGGCCGGGAATGAACCCTGTCGTTCGGCTTTTCCGGGGTGGCGCCATCTAGCCTTTTTATTTTAGGTCTTTTACCTCTGAAAATGTATAATTTGAATTTTCATACCTGAATCATTGTTTAATTTAAACAATGCCTGAATTATAAAAAGGCAAAAGGGTTCTCAACGCTTTCATAAATTTTAAAAGAAAAATAACACTTTCCATTCATTACTTTTTCTGTGACTTCTGTGACCACAGAATGTAATTAAAACAAAAAATCGAAAATTCTTGTATTCGAAGGAAAGATTTATTTTTCATTTCAACGTTTTGATTAGAGATGCCTGTTGAAAATACGTCAAGTGATTTGATAGATTTCGGCACAGAATGCAAAAAGAATTGATATATATCCTATTCAAATGAGGACAAAAAATTTTATATTTATTTTATGTAGTGTTATTATCATTAGTGTAGGTTTGATTGCGTTTGGGCAGAATAAACCAGACGCAATTCAAAATATTGTTCTACAACACATCAACAGTTTCGTAACTTTCAGGTAATTTTTGTGAAAATGCGGATCTTTGGACTGAAATTAAAATTTTTAGGATAACCTACGTGATGCTGAATCTAAAACTTTAGTAGCTGATACAAAATATTTAAAAGAGTTGGGATTCATCAAATCACCACGGCTATATCCAAACGATATTTGGAGAAATACGTCATTGCCTGTTATAGTAACCAGTGTACGAGAAGGACAAGAAAGTCAAATTTATGGACTCATCAATAATTTGGTTCGAATATTTCAAATAATACACTTCTAGTGTATGACTTGGTCTGAGTTCCTATACATTGAAATTTGTAAGGATATTCATTTTTGGTTCAAAAGGCATCTGAGTTAATTGTTTATTTCTAGCTGCTCAACTATTGTAATAATAGTAGATGTCAAGTTCAGTCCTTCCTATTTTCTAATTTTCCTTCCCATATTAACAAAGAAGATACTCATGCATATAGGCCACTCATAATTCAGGTATTCACTTATTATTCATTTGAAGATTGATGATGATCAATAGACTTTTTATTTCAGGATGCTTTACAAGCAACTGGAGCAATTTTCTATATAGAAAGTGATTACCGATTTTCAAAGCATACTACCAGTGAAAAAGTATTTGCTGTCTTTGATAAACTTGTGAAAGATCCCCAGAGAGCCATTGTAACATGGCCTATGAATTCTAAAAATCCAGTATCTAGCTTAACACACAAAAAAATGTTTGAATACTTTCACACAGATGCTGAAAACTTCCTTTTCCTTCCTATGGTGTCTGCCAATATGTTGATGGCAGTGAATACAGAATTTGTGCATCAAGAAATCATGCTACCGTGGGTACAATGTGCATTGACCCAAGATTGTTTGGTACCTATTGGAGCACAATCTGGTGGATGTAGATTTGATAAAAAACCATTATATCGGTATGTTCAGAAATTATCAATAAATTATTGAAATTTAATATAATTATGGCAATACATAATTGTCAATGAATATAGGAGTTATTTTAGTCTGACAATATTTCTGTAAAAGGCCGAAAAGCACTTTTTTTATTATAATAATAATAATAACAGTTGAATGGTCATCCGCCGAAGTCTTTCGGCCCACTTTTTTATAAACTGATTGAACCTTTGTCAGTGTTGGATAGAATTAATCGAGCATATGTCCTAAATATGAAAGGTCTTAAAAGCCACAAGATTATTGCGTTTTTAAGTTTTTACCACAACACTGTACTTGTTTAGTAGAGACTCGATAATCCGGATCACTTAATGCTAGAGCTAATCCTAAATAATATCGCGTCTTACAATTCAGTAAAAAAAAATTAAAACAAATATAGGTATGCTTTATTCTCGAAATCATAATAATAGTCAGATATTATACTTCGTTTTCTGACCATAAGAGAAGAAGAATGCTTAGCTGTTCTTCTGTATATCTTTCAGGAGCAGAATACCATTTATTGCCATGAATCATAAAATAAACAAACTGCATTAAATTGATTTATGATCTGAATGCATTTGCCAGCATCATCCCTGTCTTCGAATATCGAAAGAATATGTGCTAAAAGGCATTTTTGTAATTCAGTTTTGTTAATTTGGAAGCATTTCGATTCATCAATGCTGTACAGTTTGAAGGTAGAAACATGGCCAAAATGTTTTCCATCTTCATTAATCAATTATTCTTGTCAAATATCTCATACTTTTGTTTTATGGACAAAGTTACATATTTGAGGCTTGGGCTTTACTATTGTGCACTATTAAATATCAAGAACGCCCGACCATCAAAATAATAAGAATAAATATGAGTTACTGTTTAGAAATCAAGTTAAGACAAGTGTGAATTGGAAACCACCTATGCAACAATCGCGAACTCGGATTATTTAGTTTTGCGATCCGGATTATAAGGACATAGTACAATCTTCACGTCAATTTGGACTAGTAAGATATCAAGATTATTGAGTCTCTACTGTATCTATAATAATCATCATTTAAGTTCAGACCACATTCATTGTAAAAGTATGAGGGAAAGAAAGAGTGCAATATATTATTTATCTGCTGAACATTCCTGAAAAATTATCTATAGGATATATTTCAAACATTCAAATGAAATATTTTCTCTTTTTTCAAAGATTTATTGTGGTTGGCAATGAGTACAATAAGAATTGGTGAATTGAAATAAAAATCTCACTTTGCCCAAAAATTCAAGAGGAAATGGTCTTATCTGACTTTCCAGAAATTCTTTATCCATTTGATTTAAAACAATTAAGTACACTTTAGTCAAGTCAAATTTAAGATGGAGTAATATAAACGAATCATAGCATAGCAGCGGAGGAGGAACTCTCCGTTCAGAGTCTACCTAGAGATAACTCATTTAATCGCACAGTTGTACACATAGAGATAGAATACTATTCTATCTCTATGGTTGTACACCATATCAATCTAGAAATTTAGAATATAATTCTAATTTGAATCATATTTTCGAAAATATATTATAATGGAATTTTCTACCTATCTACGATTGTATTCAATGCTTCCATGAAACTTGGAACAAAATAAATATAATCACTATAAAAGAGATTCAACTTGTTGGTGATGAATAACGATGACACATTGAAGATTTTAAAAATTTCATCTTAACATTAAATGAAAACTATGTGGTAAAATCTATAAAGCTCTCCTTCTAGAACTTTTGATGGCGTTTTCTCTCATGACATCTCCAAAAAAAAATTATTGCAGCCACATGATAATAATGTTCCTTCAAATCTGATATACCCGGTGGCCCACCACTGACGCGATGGTCATTTTGAGGGTGTAAATGATATTTTGAAAATCTTTTTTTGTGGTGAGTGAAAGGTAATCCAAAGCACAATCTAAAATCATTTTCATATAAAGGGCGATTTTTTTAAGTGTTTCATCAGAAGTTTTCAAAGAAGGAATTGTAATACGAATTTGAAGTTTTGTATTTTCGTATTAGTGCTCATGAACTCCATTTGTAAAATATTTTCAAGCGGAAGCTATTTCCGGTACCACCGGAAACGAATTCCAACTTCGTTATTTCAAATGTAACACCCTGTATATTTATGCGTATTTGAATTATTCGTTTAATTCTGCAATGATTTGATATATTATGATGTACGCAACCACTTCAAGCGGTTTTTGAGTTATACCCTTATCATTGAATTTTTTGACAGAAAGATTATCACAAATTAGTGTTTATATTTTTGAAATCCATCATTGTGAAGAATTTTTTTGCAACGGTGGAACGAAGAAAAGTACACTGATACTGCTTACTATATAAATTATTAGGAAATATTATACAGGGTGCCTGAAACAGAGCTTCAAAGTGATCCTCAATAGAACTATAAAATCTATTTTTTCAAATGGTAACCATATGTTATAATTTTCTAATTACGATCGATTGCTCGTCAAAAATAAGTTTGAGTGTGCCAAACATTTCATGTCTTTGAAATCAGTAGTTTTGCCGTTATAGAATGAAATTCGAATTTCAGGACTGAAGGCAGGTTTCGATCAATCAGATTCATCGGAATGCCCATCTTTCTTAAAGTAGGCTATGCTAGGAAAAGTCATTCTCAATTATTTTTATTGATCGAGCATTCTGCAAAACATGCAATAATAATTAGTTACACTTGAATGATTCATCAAAAATCTGCACTTTATAAGGGCAGATATATCATTCCAGTGTAATTAATTATTATTGCATGTTGTGCAAACAGCTCGATCAATAAAAATAATTAACAGTGGCTATTCCTAACATAGCCTACTTCAAAAAAGATGAGCATGCCAATGAAGATGACTGATCGAAGTCCTTTAATTCGAATTTATATTTAATAACGGCAAAACTACTGATTTTAAAGACATGCAATGTTTGGCACACTTTAAATGATTTTTGATGGGCAATCGATTGGAAATACAAAATTATATGGTTGCCGTTTGAAAAAAAAAAAGAGATCTTATAGTTTTATTGAGGCTCACTTGGGAGCTCTGTTTCAGGCACCCTGTGTAATATTTCCAAATAATTTATACAATAAGCATTATCCGTGTACTTTTTTTTGTTCCACTGTTGCAAAAAAATTCTTCACAATGATGGATTTCAAAAATAGGTTTGTTCCAACAGCTGACTTTTGTACGGTAATTTGACGGTCACGAAACTGTTAGTAATCGATCTTATGCGCATGTCTAAACTTTGACCGTACAAGGACCAGGGATCGAAATGACGATCACAAAACCGTTCCACTCACGGTCCCGAAGCAGGATGGAACAAAAACGAAACCGTTCTCAAATATACATTTTCAGTTGGAACACATTTTTATCTATTGCGCAGAATCCTGACGATCATTGTACGGTCAATTCTTGAGTTGGAACAAACCTAATATAAACACTAATTTGTGACAATCTTTCTGTCAAAAAATTCAATGATCAGGCTATAACTCAAAAACCGCTAGAAGTGGTTGCATACATCATACATCAAATCATTGCAGAATTAAAAGAAGAATTCAAATATGCATAAATATACAGACTGTTACATTTGAAATAACGAAGATTACATTCGTTTCCGGTTGAAGCGGAAGTAGCTTCCGTTCGAAAATAATTTACAAATTGAGTTCATAAACACTAATACGAAAATACAAAATCTCAAATTCGTACTACAATTCCTTCCTTGAAAACTTTTAATGAAACACTTGAAAAAAATAACCCCGTATACAGGTTGTTTCATCATAAACTGGACAAACATATATATTCGTCTAGGGGGCACCAGGAGAATAATTTTTGCCTTAAACAGTAATATATCCCGTTTTCGAAGCATAAGCGAGATAACTAATTAAAAGTCATTTTTGAGCAAGATTCTAATGAGTGTGGTCAGTTATGTATAACACTTAAAATTACGGTTTTTGGTCAAATCTCAGTATTTTTCGGTCCTCTATTCATAAAAGTTGACGAACTCCGAAAAAAATTACAAAATGGCGGAAAACCTGCAATGTTCCTGATTTTTTTTCCGTTGTCAAATAGAATTCAATTTTCTGAATGAAGACAATTTCCAAGAATTTCTGTGAAAATTTTTTTCCAAAAATCGAACACAATTTTTTTTACATGTCTACAGCGATAAAAATTTCACCAAATGGATGAAATATTTCACAATTGCCACAGCCATTCAATTATTTCGTTCAGATCTCGGAAATAATAAAAAAAAATTTGTTTGGTTTTTAGAGTCAAAGTGATTGAATTATTAGTATACTCCGTTCACGAAAGGTTGAGCGCATAGTAGGGTTTCTTTATTTATCTGAAGTTGGCATAAAGTAAAATAATGTCAACGTTGCATGTACTCGGCTTCGTCCGACGAGCTTGCGAGTTATCAGAGAACTATTTGAAGCCGCATCACTTCCAAACTGATGTAAAATCAGTTGATGCGCGTTCTATTTGACAATGTTGTGATTTTGAACTGATGCGCATCACTTCCAACTGATGTTGCTTTCTGACAAAATCAGTTTAATTTCCACAATCACTTCAGTTCATCATAACAATAACATAACCTAACATTTTGGTGAAAGTTTACAATTTACTTCTAAACATAACAGAAAGTGAATTATTATCCTCGGTTTTCATTCCTAGTATTGAATAATTCATAATACTTTTAGAATTTCCTTCCGAACTATCGTCGATGGTACTCTGATTTCAAAACCTTATCGTTTTGTTGATTGTCATCCGAAAAAGACATGTTGTATTTGTCAAAATCACTTCACTTCCAACTGAAGTGATTCCGGAAATTATTCAGGCAAATAGAAAGCTAGGAATATTGACAACATTGCGTATCAATCTGACAGGAAAATAAAGAACATAACCTAAAATTTTAATATACACAGTGGAATATGCCAAATTTCCATGGCCAACCGACGGCTCAACCTTTCGTGAACGGAGTATATATCCAAACATTCTAGATGAATTTATAAAAAAATTCAGAAAAACGGCCGGATTTCCTTGAGTTTGTGGATATGTGGTACCTCTAGAATTTCGATGTTTCTGCATTAATTATTGAATATACCTGAAATGAATCTGATCGAATAGTTCTTTGATAGTTCGAAGGTGATTTATAGATTAAATTAGAGCAGTGAATTTGTGGTTTTATAGTGAAAAAAGCGACGTGAAAATGGAACATTTTTGGAACTTGGGGGGTCCACATTTTCTAAACTAAGACAGACCGCTACCTGTTGTTTTTAGTAATGTTGTTCAGGAGGACTCAATGAATACAATGACACCAAAATCTTACTTACTGTTCATGCAAAATTTCAAGAAGATCGCATTAGCTGAACCATTGAAAATTCAATTTGAATATTGAGATTAAGAATCTCCATCTTTCCGTAACAGGATATCTGATTCAAGTGAAATTTATTCTGTGAATGGAGATCGATATACTGAATGTTGATCCCGAATTTCGTGGCCATAGTGTTAACAGAACCATAGAAAATCTTTGAATATTTGTTATTGAAATATTGAGAAAATCTTTATATTTCCATTACAGGTTATTCGATTCGAGTGAATTTTTTTGTGAATGGAAACTGATATATACTGAATTTTCATGTAAAATTTTGTAGCAATACTGTTGAGAAAACCATAGAAAATTCAATTGGAATATTGAAAGAAGAATCTTTATATTTTCATAACTTCAAGTGAAATTTATTTTGTGAATGAAAATTGATATACTGAATGTTCATGCAAAATTTCAAGAGTATCGCATCGTCCGAACCATAAAATTAAATTTTTTTCAATTTATATTTTTTACATATTTCATTTTCATTTCTGATATTCTTGAATAATTTCCAGAATATAATTCCGATTGTGCTGAGATTTTGCTTTTATACATATATTAGTTATCAATCCCAAGTTCCATATAAATATAGGTAATAGTCTTATTACCCCACCAATGAACGAGCGCTCAAAAGCTCCTGCTCAGAGCTTTTCTTAAAAAAATTTTCAATGGAGAATCCTGTTATTCAAAGCTTATATGCTTTCAAAGTTAGTTCTTCAACAGTTTTTATTCTTCCATTGTGATGAAGTGGATTTGTAACATACTTACGACTGACTTTTATGAGGATTCTAATTATACAACAAAATATGTGTATTTCTCTGTCTCAACATTCCTGTACATAGTATGGAACTACTTCAATTTGAAAATATTGCTTGAGAGTTTTTCAGCTGATTCAATTTTTATTTTTCAGATATTCAGGATGTCACAACTACGATGTTTCTGCATTGAATGTTGTTTTAGGGGTTAAGAATAAATTTGATTATAACCTTTATACCTACCTAGAGAATGACATATCATTCTCAAAAATACCACTTGCAAAAGCTATCTTTTTAATGAAAGAGTATGAACAAAACACCACAACAGAAACAAGGTATTTAGATAATAACTCATTTTGAAGTAGTTTATCAAATCATTTGAAAAAGACCATGTAAAATGATATCTTTGACAAATTGAAATATAAAACTGAAGTAACATAATATTCAAAAGATCGGCATTTTAATATCCAAACTCTTGTAAGAAAGGAACTTATTTTTATATTGATCAAGTTAATCTTGATTTGAATTAGGAACAGGATAATACAATCAAAAGCACTCAAACAGTTAATTAAAAAAAATATTTTTTCAATTGGAAATATGAAATATTTATTGCAAATCAAGAAATGTTGAAAAGGTTTAAAAAGTTCTGAATTTTGATGAATTTATATTTTCATTTGCATTCAGATACGTGTTATGATAAAATTTATATTCAATCATATGGTCACTATTCAGGAAAGAGCAGAAATCAATAGAATACCTGCTTTGTTGAAGGCGATATATGAAATCATATTCATATTAAATTTTGATCTTCAGATCAGTTTACACAACACCGTAGATATTACCCTAAATGAGTTATCAGCTTTGTACAAGACTGAGTCTACTCAGGGAAATCTTATTGTGAACCACTATTGTCTACATGAACTCAATGAAAGGCAGTGAAACTTTCGCTTATACTAATTGAAAAAACCTTCATATTACTAGCTTTTTGATCCTAAACTCCAACTATTTATGTAGTCTAAAATCTATCAAACCAAAAATTTAATGTTACAGTTGAGACAATGCTAGGAGTGCTCCAATTTTCAATTTAAATATTTCAATTAATTTTTAAGTTGACGATCTCTATTTTGCATTGCACAGTGAAACCACTGATTCTTGAAATTTTATGACATGTATAGTTGAAGACATTGTGCAGATATATTTTAGAAAATCCTAAAAGTGAAGACTTAAATTGACATGAATCAGTCCCAGAAGTTTACCTAAGATATTAGTTTTTAGATTTCTGAATATACGGGGTCTTTGTAGATTATTGTAACAGCGCAGTTGGCTTTGAATTATTTTCATTTTGCTTATTCTAATGGAAACTCAAACATTTATCAAATCTCTCTCTATATCTATTTCTATCTATCTTTGACATTGATAGTTCCAGCCACATAATTCGACACCCTAACCTGCGTAACAGAGTAATATAAATAAATAAATAATCCAAAGCCAACTGCGCTGTTACAATCATTTATAGAGACCCTGTACATATTGCATATAATGACCTGCAGGCAGACAGCAAAAATATTTATGCTCACTGTTTGAACGTAAAATATGTACCTATAGAACACTCACTTTGTTGTTGCTCTGACTCAGCCGTTAACTGCATATTTTTTAGTCTCAAGGTTACATCTTGTATACTGTAGGATGTGGAAAAGTTTTAAAACCACGGAAAATCATACTCTTTTTCCAATCTACCAAAATAAATTGTTTTGAAAGGTTACTTCGTCCAGCAACAACTACAAGCAATTGGAGAAAATATACAGGGTGTTCCTAAATTATATGTTAATATTTAAGCGAAACCCAACCCCAAACTAAGTAAAATTTAGATTTTGAATTTGTCCAGAAATTTATGAATTTCAAATATAAAAGAAAAGAAGTGTCGTACAATTCAATGAAAACCCATGTGGGCGCCATTGGTGTTAAAAATAAAACTATTCGTTATATAAAAAAATTATCTTAATGCGGTGAAAACGTGAATCAAATTTTATAGAGAAAAATATTATTTTCTGGAAAATTTACAATGCGGTATCTCAAAAAGTTTCTTTATTGATCTGGGGGCTAATTATACTTTTGATGCAGCTGCTCTAAATAGTTGTTTTGAACTGCAACCAAACTATTCTCGAAGGTTTTCAACATACATTGTAAGGTGACTAAATAACAATACGCCTTTTCAAAGCCAGTACCTACAGACTTTATTTTTCAACCTATTATTATTATTTACATTTTATTACATTATTTGTTATTATTGTTTAATATGCAATATTTCGAAAAACAAGTTTACTGAACATTATTGTTATTTAATATTCCACTGAAGATATATAAATGTCAACTTTCAAGAATTTCTGGAGAATCCTTCATTCCTTGTATAATCAGTAGGTACATACTGAATGTGGTTTTTATCAACAGTGGTGCTGCTGTAGTTAAATTAATTCTATTGGTAGAGTAGAATCTAAATATTTTATGACTGAATTGAAATGTTTAACATAAAAGTATTAGCAAAAACAAGCTGCTCAATTTTGCATTGGTATTGATAGAGATAGAAAGTATAGTTCCTGCGATTCATTTTGTTAACGAGTAATAGTAGAGTGATATAGATTTCAGAACTAGCATTTATTCAGATTTATGTTTTTCATTTTTGAATTTTTATTCTGTCATCATCAAGAAAAAAGGTAGCTTATAGGGCATTGTAGTGTTGGCACTGTTCTTCCGTTATCCGTTCACAGTAACCTGATACGGCGACAAATAATATATACATCTAGATTAACTCAATATTTGTACAAGAATAAATTGGAACGTATGAATTTTAATTTTTTATATTCAATAAGTAGGTAGTTGCTCAATTTTAAGTGACCTGCTCTTCTTATTATCGTAAGTATTCCAATGTAGATTGTCTATATAGGGTAGCCTTTGCAATTTATCACCACTACATCTATACAAAAATTTCATCATTCCAAATATGTGGCATTATTTTCCATGAAAAAAAGTAAATTTTAAATGTCTTCACTTTATCTAATCCACAAAATCTACATTGAGGTTTTTCTTTTGTTCACTATAACATGCAAATCTGCAAGAATATATGTATTGATCTTAACCTGATTCGTGCAGAATAAATACCTTTTTCATCATATACACATACTTGTTGCGCTTATATAAAGAAAAAGCATAATATTATATTTGCCATAATGATGAATATCACATATCATTTAGATTCCAGAATTGATAGAGAAACAAGATTGATTTTTTATTTTTTACTCTAATGATTGAAATTATAATATTGTATAAAGATCGAAAGTTATCTGGCTTTTTCAATTTAGTTCGCTAAGTTATTCACAATAATGAATAAATGGAAGTTTGTATATATAGGCAATATTGTATATAATGTAATTTTAATTGTAATACATGTAACTTAAATAAAAAATGAATGAACTAAAGTGTTCGAAACAATTTTGCAGTTATTTCGAATGTAAATCATTTTTTATTATAATAATATGAAATCTAATTCGTCTATGGAAATACAGTAGACTCGCGAAACAGTTAACGATGCTTATAATGAACTATTCCGAATAGTGAACAGAAATGTTTGCATTGGTACTCTATACAATGAACAGCTCAAGACTCTAAATAATGAAGGAGATAAATTTTCAATTTATAACAAGGAAAGGATTGTTCAACTTTTCTTTTGTCCGTTTCTTCGGGCCGGTAAAGTAGTAAGTACCAAACTTTTATCTTGTTCTTTAGTGAGCATGAATAGGCCGAAGATCCATTCAAAGCTTAGGCAGACAATTTATTAGATGAAGGTGTTGGAGTGACGGTTAAAGAAAAAAAGTGGCTATAATTTTATGGACTTTTCTATTTGACAGGTTAACTGAAAAAATCACTTCACTTCGACCGAATCGACTAATAGGAACGATGTGTTACTGATTTTGCATCAGTTTGGAAGTGATGCATCGTCAAATAGAAGAGTCGGATAGGTTTGTGGTCTATTGGCGCAACTTTCGGCACTCTTTGAAAATGTGTGACGAAAGTAGCTTTTCTGATATTTGTTTTGAGTGATTTCCTGACAATGGCTGGAAAATACAGGCCGAAACGTTGAAAACTAGAAGCAAAATGATATTGATAGCCCAAATAATATATCAACAATAATTTAACGTCAACAATTGGAAACTCTCGCGTATCAATTTTCGGTGATTTAAAGAGGGATTATATCAAAATTAATTGGTGAATCTGCTAAAGTATACCGATTTGGAAATTCACATCGAGAACATACGATATACAATGCATCGACAGAGAATTCCCTACAGTTGCACAGATGAATAGGCGAGAAAATGAAGTGCGAGAACTGAATGAATTCAACTGTCTTACTGCGATAATCTAGTCTCGTCTCTCTCTTATCGCAGTATGGTAGGGAACCCGAACTACACGTATAGAATTTTTAATTGTCAGGCTGCCCGTAATACTCGATTCAAGTATTCACTGTTGCCTACCATACTAAAGAATTACGCTCCTCTAAACGATAAGAGAGAGACAAGACTAGAATAAAGAAGTTAGACAACTGAACTCAGTGTGTTACAGCAAGTGATTGACTCGACTATTCATGGGCAACTGGACGGAAGAATTCTCTGTCTGATGCATTGTATATCGTATGTTTCAGATGTGAATTTCCAAACCTGTATAGAGAGGTGCTCACTGGTCAACAATCATTGACACATATGATATACAGGATCTTCTATGAGTCGTTGGCCATAGCCTAATGGTAAATGGACACCAGGCCTTTCAGAAAAATTGGTTGTTTATTGTCCTAAGACCATTAGTTTCGGAGATACAGGGTGATTCATGCACATTGCCCTGAATATGCGATAGCTATAACTCTGGACTTTGGAATGCATGGTCCGATTTCGATCAAATTTTATGGGTTTGTTCACATCAGGAAGCTCTTTCAAACAGTTCAAGAAATATTGATATTTTCAGGTTAGTACTCAAAATACTTTTCTTTCAAGCCCAAAAAATTTATATTTTTTACATTCCTCACAAAAATTTCGTTATTTCCATGGAGCAACATCATTTTTTGTGTGAAATTCAATTGTCACTTTGCATGGCACACGTGTCAGTTCCTACTGGGTGTTCGTGAAAAAGTTATTAAAGAATGCATTATATCAAGCTAATGATCCTTTTTTAATTACATTTTGAATTGAGATTCAAATGAGGTAAACCATCTTAGAAAATGTAATACGCGAGTGAATTCGCTCTGGACCACAAAAATTTATTCCGCAAAAAATGTTGCTTTTTAAATTATTGAATATTTGTGTCAATTTATTTCAAGGTCTACGGACCTAACGCCCGCTGGATTATTTTCTGTGGGTTTATCTGAAAGAAAAGGTATACGCAACTGAAATAATTTCATAGGAGGATTTTAGGCAGAGGATAAAAGAAGCCTGCACAGAAGTTGAACGTAATCCAGATATGAAAAAGGGGCATCGAATTTTAAGAGCTAGAAAATGTGTCGAAATGGAAGGACTTCCTATTTCCAACATCCCTTATATTCATTGCCTGTTTTGTGAATAATAAATAGATTTGAAGTTCCTCAAAGGAATAAAAATTAATACTTAGTAGTGTTATGAAGCAAATACGCTTTTCATTACATTTCCAAGAGGATTTACATCATTTGTATCTAAATTCAAAATGTTATATTCCAAAAATTTTTACAGCTCGGTTTTGCATACTTTTAATCACTATTTCACGAACAGTCAGTGGCAGTGGGACTTGATGTTTCACAATGAAATAAACTTGAACAGAATTCAAAATCTTGTAGAAAGACAATAAATATTATCACCAAAGGAATAAAAACAGGACCGCGTTTCGACAAAATGACATAAAGCATGAATTCGTCCGGTTCCTATTCTCCTGCGACAAGTGTGGATAGTGAAAATTGAATTCCTTTAAATGAATTATGATGTTTTTTGCCATAACGAAATTTCAGTGAGGAATGTAAAAAATACCTATGAATTTTGGGGCTTCCTGAAGTGAACGAACTCATAAAATTTGATCGAAATCTGATAATGCATTCCAGCTATCGCAAATTCAGGCCAATGTTCATGAATCACCGAAAACTAATGGTCTTATGATACTTAACAACCAATTTTCTGGAAGGCCTGGAATTCACCATTAGCCTATGGCCAACGACTTTTGAAACATCCTGTATGTCATGATAGATTTTCCAGTATCGTTGTTGTTAAGCATTGTTTTCTATATGTCGAGTGTCCCACGAGGAACTTAACTACCTTATATATACAGTGTATTTGGTCATGACTTAGCGATAATTTATCAAATATACCTAATTTTATCGACAAAAACACCCATATTGGCATCGATAAATAAACTCTCTAGAGATTATTATTTGTCTATGCATATTGGGGAGTTTACCACCTCAGTTTTGGAGAAGCTCCTTTTTTAAATTTACTTTTTTATTTTAGTTGACCCTTCCTAATAATATCGATATCTTTGGACATAAAGGTCCTACAGATGTGAAAAAAATGTTTTTTGAAAGATGATACTACCGCCTTTCAACAATATGGAACAATATGAAAACATATAACTTAAAAATGTTATAAAAAAATTTTAGTAAAAAAATTTACTGGTTTTCTTAGTAAATTCGTAAAAGTACAAGAACTAGCACATTGAAGCATAATTTTTTCTCAATGAGCTAACACACAAGGATATTAGCTACAAAACGATACCAACATAATTTATGTAAGTTACATATTTGGAAAGTAATTGCTGTTCGAACATGACCCACATGAAAATTGATAAAATGAAAAAAAACCTCACTACTGTACTTTCGATAATTTTCAATGATCAAACATACAAATTAATCATAAAAATTGCTCAAAATGGCCGCCTCTGCTCTGTAAACCGGCAGTGGCATCGAGATATAATAAAGAAGAGACGCTATGACATACATTTGAGTAAGGAAAAATAATACCACTGGGCGGGGCTTAGTCGGGGACCAATATGGCGGAAAGTTCAGGGTTGAATTAAGTTGCCAGTTTTTTCTGTTCACAAATTTCACCCAAAAAATTGGAAGTGTTTGGTCTTTAGGAAACCTGTTCAAATAAGGTCAATTGAATATCAAATGAACAATTTTTCATCAGGCGATGATACAGACATATTACCAATACAGACTTGCAAAAATTTCGAATGCGGATCTGTTCAATATTCATCCCTACCTGTGATTTGTTTTTCCTTTAATTTTCTTCATATATTTCTCTTCTCTGCTTGAAGAAAGCCTTAAAGCACACGATACCATTTTATTGTATATTATTTAGCAGAAAAAAACAATTTAACTAGAAAAAGGCGCAAAAACCACTATTTCTACAAAAAATTCAACGATTGTCAAATTTGACGTTAGGTGGTAGTAATATTTCGAATCTGATCACTACCTTACTAGAAACACAATGCCATGAAACAGAATGAGTGACATCACCATAGGTAGTCCATTCCGAATTTATTTACGCAATGTCATTTCCACAAAATTATTGATCAATTTAGATTTCTTTTTCCAACAGAAAAGATGAATTATGTTTTTCTGAGGATCGTACTAATTGCGTGGTTATTTTCGATATTTGTTGAGGAAAAAGAAATATGATGGATAGTGTTTTTCTCAGTATAACTGGCAATATTAAGTCCCCATTATCACATTCCAGTTTTTTTACCTTAATATTATGAAATAGGTAGTGTTGGGTCTACAATCTAGATTTTCCGTGTTCATACTCACTACATTTTATATATATTTTTCATCTAGTTGTATGAAATGTTTTGGCAGTTGTAGTAGTTGTCAATAATTAAAAAGTTGAATACATTAAAAATTTTTGCCCTTTCCTTGGTCCATATAACGGGCCCCAAACCGAACAGTCGATATCCTGATTTATAGAATTTACAGGTAGTACATTAACGCTAAGTCTTCATACACATACACTTTTATTTTAACAACTGGAATTTCCGATTACTCGTCCAAATGAAAAAACACAGGTTTTTTCTCCTTCGGCTTTTATCCAACCTTTAGGAGCAAACACTTTTGTAAAAGCTTCAGCTGAAGTTGCAAATGACACGGCTGAATCATATTCTGAACAGGAATTGATGAATTGGCTTTCTCAAGATCTCGACATTCCACTTCAGATCGCTTGGATTGAGGAGATACGCTCGGTATGAACATGAACATCTGATCTACTTAGGTAGTACGGACAACCTGGCAATTTCGTTGGTATCGCTCCTAAAACGAACGGTAAAAGATAAATAGAAGGCCAGCTGATTAATAACATTTTTTAACCTAGGAAACTTTATTGGAATTTCGACTTTTTGATCTGTGACTTCATGTGTGTAACTTGTAGATCTTTCTATAAATCCTGTTTGGAAATGTAGTTCGCAAACCTAGAAATAAGTAACTTCTGAGTTTCAGGCAAGACAGTTGAATTTGCAATAATTAATACCTTACTGCTGTTACTGGGAACGAAATCTTCCCTTTCAATTGCGTTAAACCAAGTTCTTTTGAGTTGCTCGTCTTTGGGAAACCCAAAGACTGCTACTTTTGGCCCTCCTGTATAATTGCCCCTGCACTTGGGAACAGAGTAATGAAAATGCATTTCAGCTGAAAAAAATAGCGAGATTAGCATAAAATGAAGCAAAACCAAAATCAAAATAACCTCGAACATGAAAAGCAAAACTTTTATGAACTAGAAGTAAAACAAATAAACTAGTGGAAAAATATAAAAACGCCTCTTCCTTAACTGTTAAGAATTGATGTAACACCAAAACAAATAGAATTTTAAGCAAGAAACTCCGAAAAACACTCAAAATACTGGCAAAAACGTGAACAAACATCAACTGTCACCTACAAATGATTGACTACTCAAACACTTCACCCCCCTACCGCTGTCATTCTGTTTCATGGCCTTGTATTCTAGTAAGGTAGTGATCTGACACCACGTTTATTTCAATGATGGCTACTCTATACTATCCTATCTCTATGGGCAGTGGCCTTCATGACGACCTGTCTCGTGTAACTTACAGAAATGATGTTAGTGTTGTTTCGTAGCTAATATCCTCGCGTGTTAAATCATTGAAAAAAATTATACTTCAATGTGCTAGTTCTTGTACTAATGCGGATTTACTGAGAAAATCAGTACATATTTTTACTAAAATTTTTTTTAAAAATTTTTTTATGGCGTTTTCAAGTTAAAGGTTTTATATTGTTATACTTCAATGAAAGGTTGTAGTATCATCTTTCAAAAAACATTTTTTTCACATCTGCAGGACCTTTATATGTCCAAAGAAATCGACATAATTTGGAAGGGTCAATGAAAATAAAGAAGTAAATTTAAAATGGGAGGTACTCCAAAACTAAGGGGGTACATTTCAAAGTTTGGGTGTTTTTGTCGATAATATTAGGTATATTTGATGACCTTAAATTATCGCTAAGTCATGACCAAACACACTGTATATATGGGATATATCATCAACATCACGAACTCCACTTGGGAATGTCTCTCATCTTGTTAATTTAATAATAATAATAATAAACCTTCATTGCGGCATAAACAATTCAGAACAATTTCTCATTCATAGGAGATAGTGAATACAACAGACAGTAATTTAACATACCTACATACACGTGAAAATTCTGACCGAAATTTCATTCGACTATATTTCTGGTATGTACTGTATATCAGAATAGATTTTTTCTGAATTGGCGTGCTCAGAAAATTAATATTGACTTCTGTAAAAATGACCACCCTATACCCACACTCTTAAATTCTTTCACATTTATTTGAAGTGCATAAACAAAGGAATAGAATTCATTCATTCAAATTTTTGTCATATCTCTGAACGTGTTATAATGATCGAACAAATCTGAAGATAAAGGAACATTATAAAGGGGCCCACTCACTAAGAAGGAAGCGCGAAGGCTTCAATGCGCGTGGTACGGGGTACAGTGAAAATGGTGTGTGTATGGCGTTCGAAATTTTGAATGTGCAATTCTCTTGGTCGGAATCAGGATAGTTTTGATTTTTAGCGTGTGCATTGCTCATCGTACGTGAAAGAATGACCAAGAACGACAGTGTTTGGGTAAGAAGTCTGTGCACGTTTCATATTTTTAGTAATACAGTGTCGGGTTAGCTATTTATACATTGGACATTTTTTCCTAAATAACAACACACGCCACTGCCATTAACATCAGATCTTTTTTCGACGTCATCTCACGTTTGTTACACATCCTCACTCAACAAGCAAAAGTGCTTGTGTGTGGGAAATATGAAAGTACACGATTACTTTACATTTACAGCCAACGTGCAGATACTTAACTGCGCATTCTTCCTTCCTAGTGAGTGGGCCCCTTAAGACTTATTTGTCCTCATTCCAACATGAAGCTCGAATCCAGAGAAAAATGTTCTTTATTTATTTTATTCAACATTTTTTCATCATATTCCTTCTGTTAATTGAAAATAACATTGATTCATTATATGGTTTAGATTTTTAATTTTTCGCTCCGCTCACGCGTTAATAGTTCCATTAGTCGCTCAATTAATAACCGAGTTGATTACAAGATTTTTCCGACGATCTCAATATGAATTGTATGAATTCTTGATTGAAATACATTCTTATTCTACACAAGACTTACATTTAACATAATAAAATTTCTATGTATCTATGTTCAAGTAGAGTTTTGACATTTCTCGTAGTACTTCTTAATACTTTGTGAACGGTTGCCATGAGGATTGCACATTAAAATAGCATAAATTGAGCATTAAAATGGGTCATTAATGGTCAATTTCGTACACATTGAAATCACCTTTTATTTTGAGATCGACGAAAAAAAATGTAATAGGCAAAATCAATAATCGAATTATTTAATCCAAAAAACGAATTATTTGCATTGTTTGAAATAAGGAGAAATCACAAGCAGATCACAACATGTTTTTAACTCGCCGAAGATGCTTGAAGTGGAAACCACCAGTCAATGTCAACTGGCTAATTGGTTTCTTTGTGATCACACCATCATTGCGGATAACATTTGTGAAATTTATAATGTTATCTATTAATTGCTCTCTAGATTCAATATTCACAAATTGAACCATTCATTTCAAATGTCCCCAGTGGAATATACACGTTTTAGCATGTAACTAACTCATCCTACCTTAATCTGACGCTCTCGTGAATTTCAGATGACCAATTTTTTTACTAGTGTGATCCTTTATGCTCGACTGGCGGCCATATACAGGATGTCCCGGATAAGATGGGAAACATTTGATGGGAGATGATGAGAGAAAACACCTAGAGGATTCCGAAAAATCCCCATATGACCTATCTAGGAGTTCTAGATTCAAAGATACAGGGTCTTTTTTAAATTGGAATGGAAATTTAAACCACTGTATCTCCTGAACGAAATCACCGATTCATCTGTTTGGAATGAAGACAGCTTTCATGAGGTCCTACAGAACTGCTAACAAATATCATTCGATTTGCAGGACCGTATCACATAAATTTGGGCAGTTCTGAAAAGTTCGCGAAATCACCCTGTAAAATGAATTTCATAATGTCTTTGTTACCGTAAACTGTAACATTAATTCATTCAATTTGCCATCCAGGTTGCCGAAGACTGAGAACAGACAGTGAGAATCGCTTAGTTCTCGTTTGTTCATTCATCAATAAAATTGGTTTTTCGAAAATATTTTCGACGCAGCTCACGATATTTTTTTGCCTATGGGTGGTTTATGAATACGCTTCAAAACACATATTTTCCAATTCAAAATAATTTTTAATTTTCACCAGTGGCGTCCGTACAGCATTCTGTCCAAATACATTCAGTGAAAAAAATGATACGCCAATACTTTTTTTTCAAATTTGGGTTTTTTGTGACAATTCACGTGTTGCCGAAGATTTTTGATTGAAATAGTAATTCACGCAACTAGTCCGAAAATAGGACTTTTTGGACGAAAAGTTAACTGGAAACTGGAACTCTACGATTCCAAAATAACTATTTTTGGGCGTCTTGCACCTTTAATTTATAAAAGTAAACGAAATAATTTTTTCAACTTTGAAATAAAAGTTGGAAATTGCCCTGTCTTCGAAATGGAAAAATGAATTATTCTGCTTTAATTGGTCCTAGTTGCTATGAAATTTTTTACAATGAATAACTTGATGATATGTGATTGCCTTCAGGTGCGTCAAGTTGGTGACACACCCCTCGAATTTTGGTATCAAATTGTTTTGTGAATTTTGTGCCCATTTCGTGCCAATTTGTGCCGTATGTTATGAATTGTGTGCCCGTTGCGTTCTCGAGATATTTCAAGTTTTTCAAGTGTGTCACCAACTTGACGCTGTGACACACTTGTGGAAATATGAAAAATTTTTCTTTCGATAAATTGTGCCCATTCTGCGCCAATTTGTGCCGTATATTATGAATTTTGTGCCGGTTCCGTTTTCGAGATATTAGAAGTTTTTCAAGTGTGTCACCAACTTGACGCTGTGACACACTTGTGGAAATTCGAAAATTTTTTTCTCTCGATAAATCGTGCCCATTTAGTGCCAATTTGTGCCGTATGTAACAAATTTTGTGCTCGTTCAGTTCTCGAGATATTTTTAGTTTTGTTTGTGGGGGCGTCAAGTTGGTGACACACCCCTCGAATTTTGGTATCAAATTGATTTGGGAATTTTGCGTCCAATTTGTGCAGTATACTATAAATTTTGTGCCCGTTCCATTTTCGAGATATTTCGAGTTTTTCCTGTGAGTCACCAACCTCACAATGAGACTCATAGGAGGAAAGCTGGAAATATTCTTCCTTGGATAGATAATTCAAAATTGTGCCGTATGTTACGAATTTTGTGCCGTTCAGTTTTCGAGATATTAATGGTTTCAGTTGTGAGGAGCGTCAAGTGGTGGCACACCTGTCGAATTTTGGTATCAATTGTTTTTTGAAATTTTTTCTTTTGAGTAGTTTCATTTTTTCTTCATGAGTGTCACCAACTTGAGGATAGATAGATAGATAGATAGAGATCTTTATTTCAGATGATATTTTCTTACAGGAAAACACAAAATGAAACAGCGTCATGAATAAATAGTACAAAACAACATTTTAAATAGTACATAAGTAATCTGCCAAACAATATGGCTCTAGCTCTACCAAATATTCCCTTGTTCTAGTTTTAAACTGTTTGTAATTATTGATTACTTTGAGATTATAAGGTAATCTATTGAACATCTTAACCACATATAGGATGGATTTTTTTCAGAAAGAGACAATCGATGGTATGGAAAGTTAATATCTGCTGTTCTAGTTCTATAAGTAGTATTTGTATTATTCGTTAGAAATTCACTTTTATGCTTATACAAATACATTAGACATTCATGAATGTATAATCCATAAACCGTCAAAAGCCCTGCTGCTTGAATTTCCCTCTGCATGATTCTCTGAAGCCCATGCCTAGTATTAACCTAAGTATTCTTTTCTGATTAATGAATATTGACTTAACAGCTGGGCTCACCCCCCAAAAAATTATTCCATATCTGATCAAAGACTCATAATTGGCGTAATATATAATCCTTTTCGTATCATTGTGAATGTATTTATTCATTACTCTCATAGCATAACATACTTGATTCAATTTATTCAAAAGATCCTCTATATGCTTTGACCATTGTAGAAACTCATCTATAACGACCCCCAGAAATCTGGTGAACGTCGATGTTTCAACTATGTCCTCACCCAATTCATCACTGGCTGGTCCTCTTTTATTCTGTGAGATCGAAAAACCACTACATCAGTCTTATTCTTGTTCAAGACGAAATTGTTTCGCAGTAGCCATTCCTGAATTTTTTTATAACATTCTCGCATTTTAGCTGTAGTTCATTCTTATCACGTACTGCTATCAAAAAATTAGAGTCATCTACAAAATTGGTCGATTCTGTATCTTCGATCGAATCAGCAACTTCACACATATCATTAATCATTATCAAAAATAATAACACTCCAAGGATGCTTCCCTGTGGTATACCAAATTCATTCATGAGCCAAGTTGAGAAAGATGTTTGGCCATCTATTGTTATCTTCACACACTGCCAACGATCATATAAATAGGAAATGAGCCACTCCAACGCGTTTCCCATAATTCCATATTTTCTAAGCTTTTCAATTAAATAATCTTTATTCAGGCAATCAAATGCTTTTGAAAGATCGATGAATATTCCTGCGACTAGCTTTCCATCTTCCAAAAATTTCAAAATATTATTGGTGAATTGAAATATAGCAGTTTGGGTTGACCGATCTTTTAAGTATCCATGTTGTGAGGGATGAAACAGTTCACGACTATTAAAATAAGTCAGAAGTCGAGTCACCATAGCCAATTCAAATATCTTAGAAAAACTGTTCAAAAGACTTATAGGTCTATAGTTTTTCCAGTTCTCAGGATCTCCGGACTTGAATATTGGTATTATCACCGAGAGCTTGAGCTGCTCAGGAAACACACCAAACTTCAGAGAATTATTTACAATGTGACATAATACAGAACAAATAGTATCTGCACTTAATTTAACAATTTTCACTGGGATCTCATCAATTCCACAACTTGTTTTGTTCTTCAATTTCCTGAATATTTCCAAAATTTCTTCTACAGTGAAGGGCTTCAGATAAAATGATGCATTGGTTTTGATATTGCAAACAAATTCCAAGTTGCTGAGATTTTTCATCATGTTTGGAACCATTTGAACTAAGAATTCATTGTAATCATCTGCTGTTTTCTCTGAAGATTTTGAAGTTGGATATGTTGTATTTTTAAAACTGCTCTTACCCAGAATTTTATTGCATACTCTCCACATGGCTTTGGTTTTATTGTCAGATGATATAATTTCGTTTTTGTAGTTTTCTTTTCTAAGGTCAGTGATTAACTGATCATATTTTTTCTTTTCAGCCTTATAGGCACATTTATATTTTCATGACAGTTACTCAGTGAGAACAATAAGTTTAAATTATGTTTCATCTGAATGATTTCAGGATTTTTGTAAAAACATTCTTTATTTTTCTTTTTTTCTGTTGAAATATATTTCAAAGGAAAATGTTTATTGAATATAGTCATGAATTCATTTGAGAAAGTTTCCCATTGTTTGTTGACATTCGTTTTTTCGATGGAATATACATTTGACCAGTTTTGGTCTTTCAATTCTTGTAAAAAGTCCTGACAAGCGTATTCAGGAAATGTACGCATTCGCTTAACTGGATTCGAAACTTTGAAATCGATTTCAAAAGAAATTTTTTGGGCACTATGGTCGGATATGTGATTGAATATGATGTAGCTCTTTATTGGACAGTTTAAATTTGAAAAAAGTTATCAATAGAGCTCTTTGATTGACCAATAATTCTTGTGTCATCTGAAATGTGCTTTACTAAAGAAAACGAGTTGAGGAGTGATATGAGTTCTGTCTTATATTTATTTTCCTTTTTCAGTTCAATATTGAAATCCCCTCCCAATATTATTATTTTATTCTCTGAGTGAATTTTTAATAGTAAACTTTCTAATTTGCACAAAAATGTGTCCTTGTCCCCATTGCAAGGTCTATACAATGAAATTAGTAAACATTTTTCATTGTGAAATATACATTCTGTTGCTGCATATTCGATTTCGCCCTTTACTGATTGTTCACTTATATCAAACCTCGCCTTATGTTTCATACCTGAGCGAACATATACTGCTGCGCCACCATGTTCGTTTTCCTTTCTGCACCAGTATCCCGCCAATTCGAAGTTCTCAATCGGGAGTACTTTAAGCTGCTCTGGGGTTTTCCAATGTTCAGATATCAACAAAACTTTACATTCTTCTTCAGTGTGTAGAAAGGCCTGGATTCTATCAATCACATTTCCCAGAGATTGCACGTTTTGATGTATAATGCTTATGTTTGAGGTTTTCTTGTGATTTAACAGGACTTTGTTTCTCGTGGTGTCCAGCAAACTGATGGAGTTGTCTTGTTGTTTGTTATAGAACAGGGATGGCAGGACGGCGCTTGATAAAAAATCTATTCACGGCCACCCCTTCAGGCCAGAAATCTGGGCTCATTGCTTTTTCCAAATATTCGGTAGGAATAGAAACCTTGAAGGATGAGTAAATCTCAGGTTGCCTTGATTTCAATTTTTCACATTGGGCATCTGGTATATGCGGTCCTAAGAAACGACAAAGCTCATTCTCCGTGGTACCAGGATTCAGTCTGGAGACATGAATGTAAGATATTCTAACCTTAGGTACAACTGTTAAAGATTTGGTTTTTTGAGTCCCAATTATTGGTTTTGAAGATTTTCTTGTTGGGTTTGTATTACTTGAGTGGTTATTCATAGGAGCAGTTTCAGGTATGACTTTGTTCCTTTTTTTATTCTTTCTTTTCACTGCGACATTCCATTCTGTTTCCTCCTTTCTAATAGAACAACTTTCTTCCGAACGTTCCCCTGTATTTTTATCATCGATTTCAGCTTGCATCTCTTTTTGAGCATCAAGATGTATTGTCGTATGGTAAGATTCAGTGGTCGATTTATGACAAGATGTGTTATCTACTGCAGCACCCACATATGATGTATTTCCCTGCGAAGTTTGTATTCCGTCCTCATTCGATTTATCTGCCTGTTTTTTTAGGTAACATATTTCCTTATTGAGATCGTTTATTTGTTTCGTTTGATGCATAATGAGATTTTTCAAATCATTAATTTCATTCAGGAATATTGCAGAAATCTCACTTACAATTTTTCCTTTCATATCATTCAAATATTCCTGAGATAAACTGAATTCATTCGAAGTTAATTTTACCTCAGTCGTACTTGTTTCATCACTAGATTCTTCACAATTTTCACAAATCCATTTTATTGATGTATCTGCTCGAATTTTGTTGAAATCTTCGATGGATAATTTGATACACTTGATATGGTGACTTTTTTCACATTTGTGACAAGTTATTGAATCGTCATATCTATCTATTTTAGAGTTGCATCGGGAGCAACATAAACCTCGACCGCGCGACGACATGATATTCTAAGATAATGCCGATAATATGGAAAAGGCTATCAGTGACGAAAGTTGTTGTAAATTTTTCGGTTGCTTTGCCCATTCCCTCAAACTTACTTCAAGACGCTCTGTGTTTGGTTCAACCCATCAACAACAAAATAAAAACAATCTTTTTCCAGTTCAGTCGTGACAGTCTGTCCAATCAAAATTGATGAATTTCAAACACATTCTGATGTAGAAATTCCATAGAAGTTGATCAAAGATATCTCAACAAGGTGGAATTCGACCTTCCATATGATTGAACGTTTCATAGCATTAGAAAATTCTTTACCATCAACAATTGGTATTTTGGATGAACGCTTACCGCAACTGTCATCAAAATTATTAAAGAACTTTCCTGAAATTTTACAAAATTTCGAGGGGACCAAAGAGGTATTGAAGAATGATGATGTTGAGAATGAGTTGTTTATTTCATTGATATTCTATATCGGTACACCGTATGTTTATTTCGCGAACAAAAATATAAGTTTAAATTTTTTCATCCAAGGATTCTCGTTAATATGTTTTTTTATTCCCTTCATTTCAGCAGTAGGTAAGTTCTATCGTCCTGAATTATGAATTATTCGCTCCTTGATTTTTGCACCATGAAGCAGAAAAATGCACGGATTAGAGAGAAGACAAGCAAATCAACCACGATGAACGAGAATCGAGTAAGGAATTGGTACATCATATGTTTTGCAGTGGCGGCTTGTGACAAAATAAAATGATGAGCCACATCAGAAAAAAAATTATTATTGCAAGGAAAACATTAATCTTATAAACTCTACTTTGTCAGCTGCATACTTATCATCATGAAATAATCATTACTGATAATTTGGATTTTTGAATCCAATACAAATCTTCATCTTATTATGGCTATTATACTGACAATTTTAATTTTAACTTTACTTAAAAAATCATTCGGTATTAATGCTTCAACGCAATGATTCTAGCATTTTATTGTTTGGTAATTGCCCTGAGATAAGTTTTTCAAGTCACTTTAACCAATTTTTCACTAAACCCTATCGAAATATGTATTATTAACCCGAGTATGCAGTTTGCCGATGATACGAAACGAAACGGTCACGTATCTGTTTTATTGAATCGTTATATAGCTCATTATGGATTGAAGTAGAATATTTCTAATATATAATTATAACTGAGGATGTGTCAACATATTCGATAAGCCTGTACTTATACAGGGTGTTTCCTAAACATGCGACAAAAATTCAGGGGGTTGTTCCTTGGACTATTTTAACCCTTTCAGACCTGAATTTTTTTCTTTCGCAAATGTAACTAACAATTTATATCCCATTATAAATCAGACACTTTCGAGCAAGGAAAAGACAGAAAAACTGATCCATCTAGACTTATTTCCGAGAAAATCTGTATTTTCTTCATGTACTCAAAACGCACATTCGGATTATGTTGAAGTTACAACTGATGTATGGGCTGTTCGTTAGTATGATTAAATATTCACAGATTCATAACATTTTTATTGAAAAAATATAAAATACATCTTCATTAGTTATAACGAAAAATAAACTTCTGATACAACAAAAAATAAATAAATATTCGAACAGAATACTGATTGCAGGAACTTCAGTTATTCGTATGGAAACGCAAAAACAATTTTTTTCTTTGGTAAGGCACAAGTGTACTTTGCATTTTATGCACTTGATGCGGGATTTTCCTTTACATCCCATCAACTTGCAACGTGTTCCAGACCCATCATCATGAGTAGGAAAATGACCAACACCATCTCGAGCTATTGCACTTGGAGGGCGCACTTCTCCAGGCCTTCTTGGAACAATTACTGATAGGGACTGCTACTTGGGCGACCCCTTTTTGCGGATGAAATTTTATTTCGGCATACTAAGTTCTGAGCTAGTTGTCGACGGAACTGAAGGAGTGGGTGAGCCGTTTTTGCTTTTGGTATTCCGAGTAAATCGTTATCAATATCGTATTCCCGGAAAGCTTGAACCACTGCCAGATCTGATGCGTGGAAAATCATACGTAGAGTCCACTTCTTTGATTTAATGAAGGTCCTATAAGAGCTCATAAGTTGATCAAGTAGATCAACCCCTCCCATAGCGTGATTGTACTTCTTCACTATTTCAGGCCTCTCAACTTCTATGAACTTCTCAGTTTTGGACCACCTCTTCACTATATCCTTTTCCCCTATGCCAATAAAATTCGATGCTAAATTGGCTGGCTTGTTATCTAACCATTTGACCATAGTAATATCTCTATCTGCATTAGTAACCTCTTGAGAAAATCCCCTTGATTTTTTTTTATATCCTTATCACTAAGCAATGGAGGCTTCGCAAATCTATTTACACGAGCTGTACAGGTTGCCATTATGCTCATGGCCACTATTCTCTTTGACTCTTTTTGTTAGATGCAAAACTATTGCTGCACCAAAGCCAACTTTTTTTATCAATGTTTTGTCTAATTCAGGAGCAGAACTTTGATAGATTATAAAATCATATGCACGTCCATTTTTCCCACACAAGAAGAACAATTTGATGCCCCAAGGGCAAGGTTTCCCTTTTACATATTGCTTAGCAGAATGCTTTCCTGTAAAAGGAACTATTTGTTCATCAACACACCAGTTCCTTTTCCAAAGGTATTTCTAAGCATCGGCTTCGGATTGCATCATAAATTGGTCGTACTTTATAAATACATCTTTGCAATTTGAGGGCTTTTCCATATTATCAACAAGATGTAAATTGTTACGAAGCTCAAAGAATCTATCCCTTGCCATATTTTCAGTGAAAAGAGGAATGCCAACGTGGATCTCCCAGTACATTTTCAGAACCGGATAGTTGAATACTCCTGTCGCCATGTGTAAGCCGAATAATATTTCAATTTCTTTGCTGGATGTTGGTTTGAATCTGGTTTTTTTGATTGTACGGCATATAAGTTTGTCATTTCAGCCATCTGATGAAAAAGCCCTTCAGGAATATATTTATAATAGTAATCAAGAGGATCTTGCACATTGATATCAAAAGCAAGTGGTGGGAAAAAATCCATTGGTATTGTATTTTCTATTTGTCTGTGTCTCCACTTGATATTCTTTCTCGGTGTAAGATAATCGAAAATCTCTCCATTCGACTCGGATGTTTCCTCCTCGCCCTCCTCAATAGCCAGCTCTCCTGGATCCTTGATTCCAGGTTCGAAATCACTTTCATCTTCAGATTCAGACAGGTCGGGTGGTGCGTACTCGCTTTGATTTTGTGCTATAACATCAGCACCTAACGAGTTTGTCTCTTATGAGAAACATTACTCGCATTCTCCAAATCATCTGAAGACAACTCCAAGTCAGAATGATACATGGAATGTTCTTGCAGGTATTTCAATGCATCCCGCTGAAAAAACGTTTAATTCATCATACGAAGCCAAATCCTGTATATTTATAACTTGCATTCCAGAAAAAGTTCCTACTATTCAATTATTGCGGCCTAAGAAGATTCGACAAAAAATTTCTACTCAAAACCGATTGTCCACTTTTGTAGACATAACGAATATTTCCGGTTTTTATACATATAACAGAACAATTATATATGAAATATGTTATTCTTGGTCTACATCGCATACCTTATCTATACATATTTATTTCAAGCCGTTTCCTAACTGAAAAACTTGAGATTTCGAATGAACAAAACGCTTACCTGCACACATCAAAGTTGCACTGATTACTGACCGACATTAGCCGATTAGTGCTCATAGAAAGCAATAGATGACGCCAGGGGTATCGTTTTTAGTATTCGTAATGTTCTCAAGCGACGACAACAGTTTTCAACTATGTAAATTTTAATTTTGATATGAGAATTCACAGAGAACGCAATGTCCTCAATTGTGCACCGTAGGTCTGAAAGGGTTAAGCATGTTTTGTCCTTTATGATTTTTGAAAAACCTTTGTTTCGAAGATACAGGGCGAACAACATTTTTCATATTTTTAAAATTAATAATATTTAAATAAATAATGCGTACCGCGCTGTGTTTACTAAGTAGGTACAATTTATTTTTAAATTTTGTTTTTACAACATTCCAACTACTAAAAACTGCCAGTTTTCGACTTAAAATTAATAAGTTCAGATGGTAAAGGAATACAGATTGAACACGGTTTTCATTTGAATTCGTTTTTTTGGCTAGAGGTGGTCATTTTCAACAGTTTTTGTAGGTTAAGTTAAATTCTCATGTAATTTTTCATAATAAAAATGTTATTATCTAAAATTTTGTTTTCCCTGTATCTTCGAAACAAAGAGGTTTTCAAAAATCATCAAAGGACAAAATATTCTTAGAATAGTCCAAGGAACAATCCCCTGAATTTTTGCCGCATGTTTAGGAACACCCTGTATATTAATTCATCAACTCAATTATTATATTGAGTTGATTATTCTAAGTGAAAAGGTCGTCAAATCATTGAAATTTGGTTGTTTTTCACCTAATGTCTGCCAGTTCAACAACTCATACTTTAAAATGTTCACATAATATTATTACATGGAATTAACGCTCGTCTTTGAATTCTGCTACATCTATTCATCTCACAGGAATAACACAACGTGTATTTGGTGACTCACATGAAAAACTCGAAATATCTCTAAAACGGAACTGGCACAAAATTCATAATATACGGCACAAATTGGAACAAAATGGCATAAAATCCCCAAACAATTTGATACCAAAATTCGAGGGGTGCGTCACCAACTTGACGCTCCCCACAAACAAAACTCAAAATATCTCGAGAACTGAACGAGCACAAAATTCGTAACATACGGCACAAATTGGCACAAAAGGCACAATTTATCGAAAGAAGAAATTTTCGAATTTCCACAAGTGTGTCACAACGTCAAGTTGGTGACACACTTAAAACTTGTAATATCTCGAAAACGGACGGGCACAAAATTCATAATATACGGCACAAATCGGCACAGAATGGGCACAATTTATCGAAAAATGTTTTTTTTCATATTTCCATAAGTGTGTCACAGCGTCAAGTTGGGGACACACTTGAAAAACTTGAAATATCTCGAGAACGGAACGGGCACAAAATTCATAACATACGGCACAAATTGGCACAAAATGGGCACAAAATTCTCAAAACAATTTGATACCAAATTCGAGGGGTGTGTCACCAACTTGACGCACCTATTGCCTTCGATATTCACGCTACTTGGCTGCTCTGCTGGCACACCTGATCAACGAGTCCTTCAAATGTGGAGGTTTCCATCAAGGCTCAAACTGGTGGCAGTCATTCCTGTTCACAAGAATGGTGGTAGAGAAAATGTTGAGAATTATGGAGCCGTCTCTTTGTTACCGGCATTTTCTAGAATTTTTAAGAGAGCTTTCTATAACCGGCTCATTTCTTTCATGATTGACTTCAACCTAATCAAGTCCAGACAGTTCGGTTTTCGAACAGGCTTTTCTACAGTGGACGCTTTGCTTGCAGTTTTGGAAAGGATAACGCAGGCCTGGGATGATAAGTGTGCTGGGTTATTTTTTGATATGTCCAAGGCATTTGACACAATAGTTCATACTCATCTTTTGAACAAACTTTACAGGCTTGGCATTAAGGGTCCGGCATGGCACTGGTTAAGATTATACCTGAGCGGGAGGCAGCAGTCGGTGTGGATTATGCGTGACGGTCGCCACGTGTATTCTGCTTTTGAGTCAATTAGCTGTGGAGTGCCTCAGGGGAGCATTCTGGATCCCTTGCTTTTCCTGTTGTACATAGATGACATTGGACTCACATTCGGAGATGACGAGTGGAGGTTTTTAAATGCGAACGATCTATCCTCATTGTTGCATGGTCTTGATGAGCGGTCACTGTCCAGGAGATGTTGTGAGTCGGCACGTGATGTTTCTCTTTGGTGTTGTGACAATGGATTGGTGTTTAACTCAAATGAAACAAGATTTCTCCGTTTTTCTAGGAAAATACCTGATGCGAGCTGAAACAGTCAGAGAGTGTAAGGTTTTTGGGAGTTATGTTGGATGAGTCGTTGTCGTGGTCCTGTCATGTAGATTATGTCGTACAGATACTACAGGTGAGACTATATCAAATGAGGAATTTGATGCGGGAGTGTTCATTGGCTACGGGAAGATCCTTTTATTTTGCCTGTGTGCAGTCGGTTATATGTATCTTACGGACAGCTAGCTTGGGAAAACTCTTCGCATATCGAAAGGTTTTAGTGGCCTAGAAGCGAATAATTCGCGTGATGTTGGGGTTACCTTGAGATGAGCCCTGTAGATCATATTTCGAAGGGGAAGGTATAATGAGTGTCATCAATTTATATGTTTTCCAGATATCTTGTTAGGTCAAGGAAAATATATCGAAATATCAGAGATATGTGGATGAGGGTGCCTATAGAACTAGGAATTCTCACAGATTGTACGCACCGTTATGCCGTTTGTCTGCAACTCAGAATTGTTTCAGGGCTCTGTCCATTAGAATATTCAATGCCCTGCCAGATGATGTTGTTTCTGTTAGTAGTCTGCCTCGCTTCAGAAGATTGGTCAAAGATTTTCTTATGAGTAACTGTTTTTATAGTTTAAAAGAATTTTTTGCGTATAAATGTGTTTAATTTTTTCTTCTGTTTAATGTATGTGTTTTCTTTATTATGATATGTATGACAATATCCAATACCTGTATTTCAAAGTCCATGGAAATAAATTATATCTATCTATTCCGGATAAGTTCTTTTGGAAGTAAATGTAGTTAACGATAACATATAACTGGTGAATTTGGAAAAATTGAAAGAAAAGAATCATCGGTCAACTCAGGAATTTTTCTAATAACAGTAATGAACGAACCATCGGATGTTGGTAACAATTTTATTGAGAAATAAGTGCATCTAGGTACGGAATGTTTTAGCAAACTACAGTAGGTATTGTTGTTAATTTCGAAAGTCCTTTTCTCTACGTTTTGAATTAAGCCACTTTTTACCCAGGGAAAAGGAAGCGAAATACCAAAAAAATTTCGTGCTAGAACTCATACACTACGTTCCAACTGACTAAGCGACCACGCCCGTGCTCGTTCCCGTTCGACTATGTAGTATCTATTTTGTGCTACGTGAAAAGTTTGAATAGAGATTCCGAATTCGAATACCATAACATAAATTTTTTCATTGTTATTACATTTTTACACATATAAGCTGATAGTTCTGAAATAGCTTTACAAATTTGTAAACTCAATAATGTAATTGTAGGTATAATCTATAATTATAGATTATAGTTATTCATAGTACCTACAGTATGAAATTATAAAAGAAAAAATCTGAAATTATCAATAAAAATAGTCATTTATTATACAAGGGAAAAAAGTATAGATTTTAGCTCGAGGTTATGTTGTCTACCGACGCGGAGCGGAGGGAGACAAAAAACCGAGAGCTAAAATCTAATATTTTTCCCGTGTATAATACACTATTTTTTTCTGTGACAGGAAAAACGACCATTTAATAGTGAAAGAAATATAACCTTTCACAAAATTACTTTTTTGCGCACTGGAAAAAAGTGAATACTTTTTTCCCGGATACATAGACACTCACTTTTTTGACAGGAAAAAGTAAATCGTAAAAAGTCATATTTTGTGACCTGCCAAGAGGTATAAAATGTCACATTTTTTCCCGTCACAGAAAAAACAAATGTATTTATTTATTCATATTGTTATACAAGGTGTCATATTGCTGTACAAGGTGTCCCGGGATATGAATCAAGGACATCAAGGAGGACTCTCATCAATCGCTTGAAAGCGTTCGTTTGGTATATACAGGGTGATATTCATCTTATGGATGAAATTTCATACTTCAATAACTCTTCAACTAATCGACGGGATGATTTCAAATTTGGAAGTTTTGCCACCCTTCACTATTACCTTCTCTCTATATTTCTGAAATTGAATATATGAGATACGGACTAGAACAATTTTGGCCTCTTTCTATTTTCGTTAATATTGGATCATCCTGTACATCAACATAATTTTTTTTTAATTTTCGTAATAACAAGGAATTAATTCATGATAAAAATTCAAGATCGCTGCTAGCCAGGGTGATAAAGGCCCAGAAACATTCCCTCTTTCTTAAGTGAAATTTCATGGTTCGATAAATCTTGATCTTAAAGTACTTCGAATTTTGCAGTTTTGTCACCTTTCACGACTGCCTTCCTTAGATATTTCTTAAGTGAAAAAACAGATCTGGACTGGAGAAATTCTAGGCATTCTACATTTGCAGTGTTATCGATCACCCTGTACGTCACCATTATATTTTCTCCTTATTTTAATGTTTGCAAAAAAGCAACTCATCAAAAATATCAAAAAACTTTGCTAAGCATAAGCACGGTGTGCTAATTAATAAAAATTAATAAAACATTTGAAAAACAATTATTTTCATATTTTAATTGGATTCAAATCAAATCTATCATTATTTCAATATTGTGAGCCTCATCTATTAAATTTATCGCAATAATTCACTTGAGAACAAGTGATTAGGTCTAGATTTCAGGATGAAGTTGTACATATTCGAAGCAGAATGTGATTTTTGAATTTCGTTGAAATTGTACCACTCATTTTTGGAAATGTGAGAGGTTTTGAAAATCGTAGGAACGCTATTCAACATTGACGGGAATTTTCTTCATAATTGTTCACAGTCTGTTGGTCAGAAATTACGGGAATTGCGAGAGATCTGTAATTCACTGAAAAAAAGCCAATTAAACAATCAATCAAGCTGAAGCAAATTTCTTTCAGAGATGATATTTTTTGATCACCCTCAGGCTTCTTCCCGGTCATAAAAATAAAAAAATTTAAGAAAGCCCTAAGCAGGTGCTTTTGAGTGCTCGTTCATTGGCGGACCAATGAAGGTATTACCTCAAAATTTTGTATAAGACTTGAGATTCATAGTAAATATATAAATGCAAAAACCCAGCACGATTTGAATAATATTCCGGAAATTATTCAAAAACTAAAATTTATAAAATGTTGACAATTAAAAAAAATAAATGCTATGGTTTTGCATGAACATTCAGTATATAAATCATCAGATACAAAATAAATTTTACTCGAATTGGATATCTTGTTATGGAAATATGGAGATTTTTATTGAATTGTCATCATGGAGTCTAACCCTATCGTTTCGGCTCAAAATTCGAAAATTACATTTAGGCAAATGTAATTAAGTAGAATTAGCGCTCAAAAACATGATTTTGACGTACAGAGTGATCTGATATCAGCAGAAATGTTGAAGTCTAGTATTTTTCTAGTTCAAATCTGCTTTTTTATTTTGAGGGAAATGTATAGAACACAATTGGAAAAAGATTGAAATACAGCAAAATTCGAAATAATTCTACCGATAAATTCAAGATTAATTGAACTATGAAATTTCACACCTGAAAGACTTTATTGATCACCTTGTTAGACCATGCCAAGTGAAGATTTAGATCTTTCATATGAATTAATTCCTAGTGGTTAGGAAAACGAAAAAAAATACAATTTTTATGTACCTACGGGGTGATCCAATATTCACAAAAAGTAAAAGTTCTAAATTTTTCTAGATCGGATCTGATTTTTTACTTTCAAAAAATTTTGAGAGGGGGTGGTAAAAGGTGACAAAACTGCAAAATCTGAGTAATTTCACCGATGAGAGCAAGATTAAACGTCTTCGCGGGCGAAATTGATGTTTCCACTCACAACAGGAGAAAAACATACTTAAATGCCTTGACCAACTCATGTCAGGATGTGAACGCTGATGACACAGCACTGGTGTGCAATAACAAAAACGAAGACGAACTGTATCAAAACATCAACAAATCTCGGAAGATTTCTTGATTGGCTCCACATGAATCATTTAATTATAAATAGTCAAAAAACAGTATTTATGGAGTTTGAACGAAAGAATAAACCTACTTTACCAGACAAAAAATTTTCATTGACAGTGTATAAATAAAAAATGTAAAAAGCTATAATTATCTAGGATTAACCATAGACGATAAGTTGACATGGGATGACCACACGGATGCTATAATGCGAAAATTGTCTCTGGGGTGATTCTTGAATAATGTTGTTTTCGCGATTCGACAATAATTGTCTACCAACATCCCTGCTAAGTTGGCCGACATTTGTCGATTCGCGAACACGACATAATTCAAGAATCGACCCCCTGAACTAATTGCAGCTCTGCTTAAAATCTCTCCATATATGAATAACAAATGCAGAAAAAGGATCTACTCATCATATATTATAGTCTCTTTTCTAACCTATACCATGCCAATATGATCTAACACCTCGCAACAATCTATCTACAACTTGAATAATCATACACCAACAGAAACACTTTTCAAAAAATTTCCATATAATAAACATCCTCAATTTAAAATACTTCGAATGCTGCAAATTCTTATTCAAAATACAAAACAAACTCATCAAATCAAAAATAAATTTACGGAAACGAGCTGAAATACATGGACGCAACCTGAGAAATGCAAACACATTTTCCAATAATATGCTGAGAACTAATATTTTCCTCCTCATGCATAGATAATATAATTACTAATATAGATGATGAAGCATCAGTCCATTGTGTTGATGAACATATTTCTGATCATACAGCACAAATATTTTCCTTTGTGGCTTCCAAGAGAACCAATAAAAAGAGAAAAATTTGCTTGATGAATGAATCTACCACTGAAACTTTTTTAATCTCATTGTCCGAAGTGGACTGGAGTATTTTTTCATCTGACTTTTCTTCCAGTATTGACTCCTTGTGGGGTGTATTTCACGAAACCTTCAAACGCATATTTGATAGTTCATTTACCCATATTCTTGTTGATGATCATTCGAAGATAAGAATTTCCATAACACCTGATGTTCAAGAACTCCGAAACTGCTTAGACGCCTTATTTGTCATGTCAAGGCATGATCCCGGTTACGTCAGATCGTATCAGAAAGTGAAATTTCTGTATTATAAAGCATTGCAGAAAATGAACCAGAATCATTTCAGAAAGTTAATTTCTACCAGTAAAAACATCTAGTTGATAGTTGATAGTTTACAGAGGGGTTACAGTCCACTGCGACCTTAAGGTCTATTGTGCCCCCTTACAGAGCTGTTCTGGCCAAAAACCTTCACAGCTCGCCTTCCAGTTCCAGAGATCTAATGAATCTAGTAACTGTGAAGACTTCAACGAGGCTAGTTCCTCACTCTTACAAGTTTCTTGCCAAGGCATTTCCTCCTCAGGCTCGTAATGCCGAGGCATTCCGTGACTAGGTGAATGGGGGTTTCTTCCTCCTCCCCACAGAACCTACACTCGTCAGTGTCCGACAATCCCATCCTCAACAGGTGCTTCCTAAGGCGACAATGTCCTGTAAGAAAGCCAGTGAGGAGGTGCAATTGCTTCTTACCAAGATCCAGATATCTTTTGGATCCCGCTGTCTCGAAGTTCCGAAGGAACTTAGTGGAATGATCCATCCCTGGGAGATTCCGCCAGAGTTTTCCCTCTCGGCTTTCTCCTTCTCCAGAAACTCCTTTTATAGGTACATTTAGATATACCACAGAAGGGTTCTGGGCCAAAGAGGGACATTTGTGCGCCCTCTTTGGCGAGTGTATTGGCCTCTTCGTTTCCTTCGATTCCCGAGTGGCCGGGAACCCAGATTAAAGAGACCTTATTTTTCTTGCCTACCTCGTTGAGTTTATTCCGGCACTCCCAGATCATCTTAGAATCGATGACGTAGGAGCTCAGTGCTTTAATAGCAGCTTGACTATCTGAGTGTATGGCTATATCACACTTCTGATAGTTTCTTTCTAGATTTATATCTAGACATCTTTCAATAGCTAAGATTTCCGCTTGAAAGACGCTCATATAGGAGCCCAGCGACAGTGCACACTTGGTGCTTGGCCCGTATATCCCGGCGCCTGCTCCTGTAGAGGTTTTGGAACCATCTGTATACCATTTTACGGGTATTTTCTTTGAGATTATAGTCGGTGTATTCCCGTTTCCAATCATCTCTTTTACTTAGCAATGTCATGAAGTTTTTCTCAGTGATTACTTTCTTAATCATTGCATCACTAGGGAGATTCGCAGATGAGATGTAGTTATTCAGAGAGAACCAGACTCTTTGATTCTTTATTCTCTCATTACCTGCACCTTCCTTAGATATTCTGAGAATAGCCTCATGGGCTACCCTATCAACCACTAGATGTAGAGGTGTGAGGTCCGTAATGACCTCTAGTGCCCTAGTTGGACACGTTCTCATAGCTCCAGTGATGCACCACAGGCAAGCCTCTGTACTTTATCGAGCCTTTTCCTCGTACTCACCTGACTTGCCTTGGCAACCAGGCTACTGCCCCATATGTGATTATAGGTCTCACAATCATGACGTACATCAATCGCAGTATTTTTGGGTTACAACCCCAATTTTTGCCGCATAGACGTCTGCACGCCATTAGAGCCCTTTTGGCTCTGACAGTAGCAGTATCAACATGCTTATTCCACAGAAGTTTACTATCCAGTGTTATTCCTAGGTATTTACCTTCTGACTTCCACTCCAAGAATATTTCCGTTTAAATAAACGTTTTCATGTCGGGAAGTTTTCTTTTCCGAGTGAACGGAATTACCACAGTCTTGCTTGGGTTGATGTTCAGCCCCACAGACAAGCACCACTGCTCAATAATTCTAAGGCCTTTCTGCAGTAAGTCGCAAAGAGTGCCTTCGAATTTGCCTCTAATCATTAGGACTATGTCATCAGCATAGCCTACACATTCGAAGCCAAGCTCCGTTAGCCTATGTAGTAGTTCGTCCACCACTAGCTCCATAGAAGGGGAGATAATACTCCACCCTGAGGTGTCCCACGAGTAGCCTTGACAGAGACAGATTTACCACCCATCGATGCTTCAGCTATTCTCGTCGATACACCTCATACAGGTCTAAAACATCTTGGAATATACTGAACAAGTTGACTGGGAAAGATGTAGTGAATAGGAATATTTTCAGAAATGTTAGAGAACCTGGGCTTCTTGCAAACAATTTCAATGAGTACTTCGCTAATGTAGTTTCAATATCGGGTTCCGGATCGAAAACTACTTGCTCTTCGGTGGTTTTTCGAAATGACAAATCCTTTTATTATTTTTCTGTCTCTGAGGGTGAGTTGATAAATGTGGTTGCGAAAATGAAGAATAAGAACTCCTGTGGGTTCTATCTATTATAAAAAAATCTATTCACATATTATTTATTTATTTATTTAGCGTATGGCAACATCACATAATAGCGAAACCTTTCATGCACATCATCAATCGAGCTTTCACTGAAGGTACGTTTCCTTCGGCCCTCAAAGTAGCTGTAATCAAACCCTTCTTTAAAAAGGGTGACCCTGATGATATTGGCAACTACCGCCCAATCAGTCTGCTCACATCTTTCTCAAAAATTTTTGAAAAGATTCTGGTGGACAGATTAATAAACTTTTTTCGGAAATTTGGGATCTTCTCAAGAAACCAACATGGTTATCTGCGGGGCAAAAGCACTGCCACTGCTCTTTTCGAGTTGACTTTCGGGATTGTTGAGGCGCTTAAACGAGGGGAGGTACCTATTGGACTTTTTATGGATCCATCTAAAGCCTTTGACAGTGTGAACCATGAAAAGCTTCTGGAAAAATTGTATTCATATGGCATTCGTGCCTCCCAACTTGAATCAATAAGCAGCTATCTAAAAAATAGAACACAAAGAGTTTCTGTTAACACTGGCTACAGCATTCAATTGTCTGACGATGAAATAGTGAATACTGGGGTACCTCAGGGTAGTATTCTGGGTCCTCTTATTTTTGTGTTGTATGTGAATGATCTGCCCGAAAAATTATTATTTCCCATCTTGAAAATGATAAAAATGCTGTTGTTTGTTGATGACGCAAATGCCATAGTGCGTACCTAATAGACTTGAAATCGAGCATCGAACAGACCCAGGCAGTTTTCGATTTAATAAGTAACTGGTGTAGTCAAAATGAGCTTTCATTGAATATCAACAAAACCGAATGTGTTATATTCAGAACTTCCCAATCTAAAGAAAAATTTCCAGCAACTATTGACTTCAACGACACTACAGTCAGTACATCACTATCAACGAAGTCTCTGGGAATTCATGTTGACTGTTTTCTGAACTGGTACGAACATATAGGTGAGCTGGGTAAAAGGCTCAATCGTGTTTTCTTCATGATTAGAGTATTGTCTCGGCGAGTGGATAATGCGCTTTTGAGATCTGTGTTTGTGTATTTTGCAAAGTTCGAATCTCTGATGAGATATGGAGTTGTTATTTGGGGTGGTATTTCTGATGCCAGTAAAATATTCATACTCCAAAAATCAGCTCTGAGGTCTATGCTGGGTCTTAAATTCCGGGAATCCTGTAGAGGCAGATTCAGACAAAATAAAATACTCACGTTTTTTGGTGTATACATCTTAGAATGCGTTATTTTTCGAAAAAAAATCCACAATACTTCGACGAATTATGCAATAGGAATAGTACAAGGCAGATGAATGCTTTTCACTATCCTATACAGGGTCTCACATTAACGGAAAAAACACACAGTATATGTGCATAAAACTTCATAATAAAATACCTAAATCTATCCTGAATATAATATAAGTAATTCAAACGTAAACTCACTGATTTAATCATTGAAATTGAACCTTATATTCTTTCATAATTTCTAAATTATTCTTTTGAAATTTCCTGATTGTAATCTGTATATTTTTCTCCATGTGTATTTGAAGGTTTCTCATTTCCTTGTAAGCAATGATTCGGAGAATAAAGTTTTGTTTATTGTACTAATAAAGGCAAACAATCTCCTGTGTACTCATCGACTGTACTTTTCAATGAATTAAGGCAAACAATCGCCTCCACAAGAAATTTGTGAAAGAACTCGAATAATACATTACCAAAAATGATTGTGGTTAATTTAGTATATTTTTTTACTTATGAAGCTGATTAATGGATTTTATAAGTATGAGAGATTTATGTTCATATTGTAATCACATCCTGTGTGCACAAACAACTATGTTATCAGCATTTCATGCTGCTTTATAGTTTATTTTCATAAATAAATAAACTAACACTAACACAAAACAGTTAAGTCATTGTACAGGGTCTTTAAAAATGATTGTAACAGCGCAGTTGGCCTTGAATTACAGAATACCAATCTCTTACCAATCAAAGCATTGCATGATCACAGAATTCTGTGGTTTACATAGGAAGCGGCAAAATGAAAATAATCCAAAGCCAACTGCGCTGTTACAATCATTTATAGAGACCCTGTATATGTCGCAGTCGGATTATAAAATCCAAAATGACTAAGTAGTCATTTTGTAAATTGACGAACTACGCTGTTACAATCATTGATAGAGACGAACGTTTTCTAAAACGCTTTCAAGATACAGATCGTTTTACAATCGATCTGAAATTTTCAGTCGGATTGTAAACCGCGTGTAACGATTCAGACGGATTGTTATATCCTACATCCTTTTTAACGTACCACCTGAAACAACTGCAGTTTTATGTTTCACTGAAGGTAGTACCACAATTTCATGAAAATTTTCATGAAATTTCATAAATTACGTGATCAAAATCTTTCTATAGGGAAAATTCGTAGAAACCCGTGAAGAAATTACTATTCTGGTTAGTAACATAACCGATAATAGGGATTTGCGAATGAATTTGTTATTGCTCATCGGTTCTTCTTTTTCTGCTTTTGAGATTTTGGGAATTTCTGAAAGCTCAAAAATAAAGTATGGGTCACTGGCCAGCTGCTTAGTGCTGTGAGCATGAGTTCCAGATTTTCGAAAATTCATGTCTCCTAACCAGTTATTTCTGTATCCAGAATAATGAAAAACAAATACTTATAACAGTTATCGATTTGCATCAAGACACGAAAAGTTTTCAAAGTACGATTCAAATGATTTGACAATCCGTCGGATGCGTTGTTCGCAGTTTACAAACTGATCTGTATCTTGAAAGCGTTTTAGAAAACGTTCGTCAGTTTACAACTGACTAGTCATTTCGCAAACTGACGGATTTTAGTATCCGACTGCGACATATACATTCTCTGTGATGTCGCAGCTCACTGTCGAGTAACCCACCCATATAAAAGTCGCAGCAGTGTTTGCCTTTCGGCCTTGTTTACGATGGCTACTATACAGATAGACCAAATTTACGTTTTGTTTTCATATTTCACGAAAGAACTTCGCGTTTTATATAAATCGTGTTCAAGAAAATTCGTCGTTAAGTAGGCTATGGAATTTTGAGTGTCAATATGAAGTAATACCAATATTAGAACCTACTTCACAAGGATTTTTTCAATGCACGTTAGGTCTATATTCTTTCATATCGCTTACCAGTGCTCTCGATGCAAGAGGCAAGAGTTTTTTGATGATAATAAATTTGAGGTTCTTTTCATTAACAAAACAAAATATTGAAATGTGTTTTATTGAAATATTTTATTTACAAAAATACTATACATTTATAACTCGAAATAGTGGACTCCACTATTGATTTTATAAAATGATTATGTTTCAGATTGATAAACATTCAACAATGAAAAACAAATTTTTACTTACAAAACAACATTTACAGATATTCTTCAATTTGTTCATTTTATTCAGAAATATTTCATATAGGTAAAGTAGAGTTGAATTATAAGAAAATTAAATAAATAAATATATTTGAATAACATTAGCCAAATAACGAAAATGGGGGAGAATATTTCATTAGCCGAATAGAATAAAAAAATAAGTGACTTTAAAATGAGTTAATCAACATTTGATACAATTCAAATGATTTTCAATTGAGTCAATACAATTAAAATCATTTGATGTAAATATAAGATTTATCAAATTAGGTAATCTGGATTAAGCATCTTCAGTTTGTAATCTAAAAATTTATCACATCTGAAAATATTTTCAGTTTCGAAAACAAAGTATAAATCTTATAAATTACCTATTAACGAAAACCTATTTACAGTATTCAATTATATAAAAAACGAAATAATGGACTGCAATTTGAACATGGAAAAAATATAATTTCCAAAACCCTTTTTCCAGCCTCAAATTAAATAGTGAGCTACCACTTACTGCATTGGTTGACTTGAAATATCGAAAATTGAAGCAGAAATGGAACCGTTGAGTCATTGTGTGTTTTGAATGATTTCGATATTTCGATATTACTCAGAAGGAGAGTTTTTGTCCACTTTAAACGTTTTTCAAGACGCCATCTTTTTTATTGAAAATTTGAGCAAGGAGTAAACGGAGTATTCCACTCAATGAAAAACAACATTCTTCCACCAACTCTACGATATTTCTGGTACCCTTTCCCTTATTAAAACATATCACATACACCCAAGGAATTGTTTACTAGAGAGGGCATAGCAGATTTAGGCATCTTTCTTGAATATTGCGTCTTGCACTTCAGTTGGCTGGGAAACGAATCCATTTGTACTGCCGTTTGAATAACAAGCTTTGTAAGAATCTGATAAGTCACTCTTGATGTAAGTGTTATTGAGGGTTCCATTGCTGTCTGTTTTTCTATGAGTTCTAGGATTCTCTTTTTCGTCGAGAACAGGCTGAAAACAAATTAAATAATCAAGACAAGCAGATTTATTGAAACGAATGTAGCTTTAGATTTTAAGAGTGAATGAAATTTCACAAGATAAGTATTGTCGTCGTCTGAGCATATACACGAAACTGCCTTGAAATATTTATTAAATAATATTCTTGAAGTCCGAATGCAAATTGCAATCACTGCAAAAAAAAGGTGGTTCGAATGCAAATTGCAATCAATGCAAAAAAAGCTGGGCTAGTAGCTATTTTTTATGATGTTGTTAAGCATGGAGCTCTAACAAAAAATTTTCGAACTAGAGGGATACGCGCACGAGCCACTTTGGATTTTAGGTAAAAACATTCGGTTTAGGTGCTGATGAAAACTCAAGAACGAAAGATACAAATAAATACAAAATAAACAAAATACATAATCCACATCATTTAAAATTGAATATAATAGAAATGCATTAGTTTGAGAGTTATAGTAGCTATTATACAGGGTGATTTTTTAAGTGTTCATTAGACGTTTTCGAGGAAGGAATTGTAATACAGATTCAAGATTTTGGATTTTCGTTTTAGAGTACATGAACTTTAATTATAAAATATTTCAAGAGGAATCTACTTCGGTTTCACCGGAAACGAATGTAACTTCGTTATTTCAAATGCAACACCCTGTATATTATACATTTCGAATTCTTCGTTCAATTCTACACTGATTTGATGTCTGATATGTGCAACCACTCAAGCGGTTCTTGAATTATAGCCTGATTATCAAATTTTTTGAAAAAAAGGTTGTCACAAATTAGTGTCCATATCTTCAAAATTCCTCATTACAAGAATTCTTTTTGCAAAAGTGGAACAAAAGAAAGTACGCTGATACTGTTTCTTGTATAACTTATGAGGAAATATTATACAGGGTGTCTGAAAAAGGGCCCTAAAGTGAGCCTCAATAAAACTATGAAATCTCACTTTTTTCAAATGGCAACCCTATAATTTGTAATTCCAATCGATTGCTCGTCAAAAACCAGTTATGGTGTCCCGAACATTTCATGCCTCTAAAATCAGTATTTTTCCGTTATTCAATAAAATTCGAATTTCACGATTGAAGACAGGTTTCGCACAGTTTGTAAGCTTGCAATTTTGAAGTAGGCTATGTTAGGAACTGTCATTCTTACTTTTTCTTACAGATCAAGCACTAAGCAAAATATGCAATAATAATTTCACTGGAATGATATATATAAGGGTATGTTCTCTATTTGCGGCAAATGTAACAAATTCCTAGAAAAGGTAATTACAAATTCTACGAACGAAATTCATATTAATGACTTTTTTTGTTTAAGGTGGTAAATGTGGATTTCTTTCGTTAAAGTTCTGAACCCTTTCTAATATTTTGTTACATTTCCATAAATGAAGAACATATTCAATACATCACTGTTACTGTAATTCATATTTCGCATAGTGCCCGATTAATCAAAAAAGTATAAATGACAGTTCTCTAAAATGCATTATAAATCAACAGACATAGCCTTCTTGAAAACTTCTATCCTAATAAATCTATGGTTAGACTAAGAAACCTTGATTCAATCCTGAAATTCGAATTTTATTCAATAACGGCAAAACTACTGATTTTAGAGGCATGAAATTTTCGGACACCCTAACTGGTTTTTGACGAGCCATCGATTGGAATTACAAAATTATAGGGTTGCATTTGAAAAAAGTGAGATTTATAGTTTTTTGAAGCTCACTTTGGGGCCCTTTTTCAGACATCCTGTATAATATTTCCTCATAAGTTATACAAGAAACAGTATCAGCGTACTTTCTTTTGTTCCACTTTCGCAAAAAGAAATTCATGTAATGAGGGATTTTGAAGATATGGACACCAATTTGTGACAACCTTTTTGTCAAAAAAATTGATAATCAGGCTATAATTCAAGAACCGCTTGAGTGGTTGCACATATCATACATCAAATCAGTGTAGAATTGCACGAAGAATTCGAATATGTATAAATATACAGGGTGTTGCATTTGAAATAACGAAGTTACATTCGTTTCCGGTGAAACCGGAAGTAGATTCCTCTTGAAAATATTTTACAGTTAAAGTTCATGTACTCTAAAACCAAAATCCAAAATCTTGAATCTGTATTACAATTCATTCCTCGAAAACGTCTAATGAAACACTTAAAAAAATCACCCTGTATACACCTATTACATTTTTGCGTGTTTTTTATGTCTTGGACGTAGTTGGGTGTGCCCTGGTGAAGTTTTGATAACTTTCTCGGTACAGAGAAAACACTGTGTTTCAAAATTAAGAGTGAGATACTAGATCTCCAGGATGTTGACGCTACTTGAGGTTCAGTATCATTTTTGCGACGATACGCGGCTCAGTTCTTCCTTCATCAATATAGATTTTTTGACATGCACACTCACAGAAGAAAGTGTTTCGAGAACTCGAGTGTGCGATTACCTCGTAACTCACTGGATTTTGAAAGTGTTTTCACACCTTTTCTATTTGCAACGAATATTTCATCTACTTAATTCACGTTATTTCACTTCAGTTTTATTTTAGATTTTTCATTAGGGCCAAAAAAATATAGCGCTAGCCCACCTTTCGCAATCAAACACCCCTTTTTGATACCCACGTACTGAACTATTAATTCAGTCAAAGTGAATGCATAGACTCTCACCGTTGGCAATAAACTGACTTTAATCTTTAAATTTAATTGCATCACATTTTCAAATCACAATCATGATTTGATCATTACATTCTTGACTTATAGATGAATGCAGAACTAGGTAGTAGTAAATTCTTGTTTGTCAACATGACAACATACAAGAATAGTTTGTTCAACAACACTTTTAAATTTGTATTGCCATTTTCATGGTTAATCAAAACATGAACTAGAAGTTCCAAAATATGTATATTCAGGTGGTTGTGAATTGGTACATTTGAAGTTATTATTTTCGACCTACTTCAGCATTCAGTGAAATATGGAGATATTTTGAATTTTCTGATCCTATATGCCTTTCATAAAATAAAATATGTGCTCAAGTCCGCAATATTGTGATCCTTATTAACTTACCATACATAATCCTGAATTATTACTTCTGTTTTTATTGCCATTGGATTGGGAATATTTAAGTTTATAGAAGTCGGAAAAGAGAAACATAAATAGAATTCCATGAAGAGCGATCCATATCATGAATGATTTAGGATAATTGCACTCAGTGAAGAGAAGTTGGAACTGATGAGTGAAGATGGCTACAAATTGGACCTAAAAATGAAAAAATTAAATAATTAGCCTCCTGTCATATTCCTATTCGAGAAAGCTAGTGGCATTTTTCAAAATAATAATAATATATCCCCATTCTCGGAGCTGAGTATCTTACGCTGTCTATCTAACAAATAGTAACACGCAGCCGTCACAGAATAAAAAATAATACCGACTGTTTAACACCAGTACTACCAGTAGCTCCTAGCTCCTATCTATACTGGCTAAAATGATGAACAGGCTGATAACATCGTCTACGAATCTGTACCAATAAATGAATTTTTTTGAAAAGGTAGTGTTCTCGTATATTTCCTTCAAGAAAATCAATAATACTATTTTAGATAATATTGGGCTAAGTGGATTTCCCATGTTGAGATTTTGGTTATCTTTATAGAATATTCCATTGAACAAACATAGTTTTGTTCGAGGCACACATTTAAAGTAGGTATACATAATCTCTATTGAATTAACAATGAAACTAGTATAATTGTTACTATAGAAAAACCACACAAACCAGGTGATCAAGAAAAAAAATCAAAATGGTCAGGGTCACGTTCTTACCAACTTTTTTGCTTTTCATTTTGAAATTAAGGTAATCGATAATGTGAATTCATAACGATAGAACCTACTAAACTGACAAAGTCATAATATAATTTGACGAAACTTTTGTTGTGTAAACAAATTAATATAAGCGGAAACAAAGTGTTAGTTTTTTAATAATCTGATGAATTTCTGTCAAGTAAAAATACAAACAATGAAAAATTGTTAACATGTTATGTTTCATTATTTTATAACTGAAGTCGTTCAAGCAATATTCGAAAAAACTCCACCAATAAGTTAACCTATAGCTCCGAAGCTTTCATATTTTTCAAACTTTTTCGAATGAAAGATTCCGCATTTCTTGGAATATGCCCTGAAAATACGATATTTTTGTCAGTGCTCCTCAGTTCTTCAGGAAAAAGCTGTCTTGGCACCATGCCAACTCCCGATATTGTTGGAAAATTTGGGGATGTAAAAAAATTTTTTTTTTAAATAGATTTGCTATAAGTAATATAAAAACGATCTGAATCATTTTAATAATTGAGAAGAACAAAGTGTAACTTACTATTTGGAGAGTGGTCAAATATTTTTTCCACCAGATATATTTTTGGTATTCAGGTCCCATTGCAGAAACCATATAGTAAAAGTACATTACAATGTGTACAAAAGTGTTCAGAAGCGCAAAGAAGGTGCTGTGGCCGCCTGAAAAAAAATAAAATTTAAATAAATTTACGAGCTATTAGGGCCATTTCAAGAAGTAATTTAATTTTTTGAGAACTGATAAGTATTTCATAAACGTCTCATTCATTTCAATTCAACGAGATGATCTTCATCAATAAACATCCTAGTGCACTGAGTATTTTTATGCTGGAAAAATATTCCAGCTGAAGGCGACCATTTTCAAGAATTCTTTTAATGTGAAAAGTTTAATGCCGTAACGATCATTGTTCGTTTGTTGTTTTTGAAGGTTTCTTGAAATAAAAAACGGTCGGGAAAATTCAGTTGAGTTTGTAATGGACCAAATCGGTCGAAAAGTTCTGGAATTATGATGACTTGAAATTTCATTTTGGAGAATTGTGAATTCTCCAAATTTCATATTTATCTGCTCTTTTACAATACAATACACAATTCCTTGAAAATAACTTAAATCAAAATCATTAAGACATGACAACTGAATAATAATACATAGGGCAAACACAAAACATTATAGAATGAATGTACACAAATACTCAAATGAGGAAAAAAATGCTACTCGTCGCTGATGACTCCTAAATGTCCAGGAGAAATGACACATGTTACTGGAGAAAATGAATTCTTAATGACATCAGAAAGTATGTAATATTGTTTTTAACTCGTGCGGAAAGTGTTCTTCCCGCACTCAACTGCTTACGCGAACAGTTTAGTGCGGAAAATTATTTCTTTCCGCACTTAGGAAAATACTTACTATTTCTAATGTTTCAACTCACATATCTTAGAGTGACATAGTATAAATGCGTAATAATTCATATTGAAAGGAAAAAACTTAGGCATATTCGTTCTTCTCGTAGTTATCAGCGTTAGTAGAAACTTTGATTAATTTCAACTCTCTGAGACTCTTGCATGCTCGATCGCTTTGGTTAGAACAAAAATTCACCAATATGGTCAGGGCCGTTCCTAGGGTATATGCCGCCCGCGTCAGGTTAATATTTTGAGGCCCCTATACACAGGGTGTCCCCGTAATCTGTAATTATAGATAGACACCGTCAGTCGTGATCTCCCTTATCTCAAATTTCGACCTCAGTAGTCAAGAATTCCCAGATATTTATTGCTTTTGGAATTTTCAGAAAATATACAAATGCAATAAGTTTTTCTAGTGACATTTCTACAAATGGAGAGGTATTTCAATATATTTATTATGTCACATCAGATGGTTCAGCTTTCGGGAACGCAGACTTAAATTCATTAGAATAGTGTAAAATGTTGAAAATAAACGAAATACAAAGATAAATTAAAAACTCAATTCTTTCAAGTTTGATCAGCTATGGTGGCCCCTGGTTGCCATCATCTCAAAAAACTTTCTCAGTTATTGCAGATTCCAAAAAGGTATCATAAGCCTGGGCATTCTGTATTTTTTCATTCTCATGACTCCTTGATTACCAAAAAGTTTAAAAATTTCAAAGAACTGATTTTGTTGTAACCTTTATTCTGAGCTTATGTTTTAATGTAAAGGAATTATTTATCTAGTACTGACTTGTTTAATCTTATGGTTATTTTTAAATAGCAAAAGTATGAATCTTTCGAAGAACTTCAAGGATGGTCCAATTAAGGAATAATTCGATTCAGATATGGTTAGGGCATGAGAAACAATGGATGACTGCAGAATATTTTCTTGTTGCAAGTTTGCCATAACGAACAAATTTGGAAATTTCCCTGATCTGTTTATTGATAATACCCTCTTATATTCACTATGAAGTATTCAGAAATTACTCCGCCTTGCACTTGAAGTACTCATAAATGAAATGGCTCAACCCCAATTTCTTTTGCTAGGAGTTTTTTTACCGCCCCTGCTGATTGCCGCCCGCGTGCGGGGCACGCCGACACGCCTGCACTCCCAGTAGGAACGGCCCTGGATATGGTACTCGTATATCGAATATGAAATGAAATGATAAACAGGAATTTGGACCAGTTTTTATTTTGATTTATTCCTGTTTAATCGAAACTAATTACATATGAATCTTCTTAAATATAAAAACTCGAATAATTGAATGAAAGTAAAAGCGGTATTTCGGATACTTCATAGTTTAGAAGCACCGTAAGTTATTTTTTTACTTTACAGGGTTTTCTATATCTTAAGCAAGAAATGCCAACTAAGCATTTTACGTCAAAACTAAGCCCTAGTTATAAACATATGTCGAGAAATGCTTTGTATCTGAAATTCAGGGAGTTGAAATTATAGAGGAAAAATGTTTTTTATAATAACTTCCACAACGCTTGACATATTTTCATGAAATTTTGTATATAGAGGGTAAAAAACATCAATTAATCATATTGATGACGACGTGAAGGAATGTGACAATTTAAAAGAGTGAAAGACAATATTTTATAGTGCGACATATGGCCATATCAAAAAATGTTTATATATTCACTTACCGGGGGCAAATTTTAGTCCCATCCAAACGGAAAATGGCATGCACCCATGGTGAATAACGTGCAGTGTCGACACCTGACTGTATTTCTTCCTCATGATGAAGAAAATGGTATCGAGAAATTCAGTGAATTTTGAGAAATAATACCACCAACAAGTATTCGCCATCTGAAAATGAGTATGAAAATTGCATGAAACAAATTACTTTTTCGATTAGATTTTCAAGTATAGTAATTATCAATGTCCCAGAGGTACATTGGGGGATGTTTAGATCTCACCATATTCAGGTGGGGAGAAAAGGCATAAGATCGCACATAGTTTCAACTCATAACATTTCGTTCAGAGGAAGAGATCTACGAATTAAAAAACCACGGTTCCTAATATACAACTTTCTTGAAAAAATTAAAACATGAAGCATAATATGCTTTCATCCCCAATCTTTCGAACAATTCATTGTGACCATTTCTGATCGAATAACGTTGAAATGAATACTCACTAGATATTCACTACTCAATCAATAGTTTGAACAATGGATGAAAATTTAAGCTATTTCATGACGTAAATCTTACGAAATAATATTTTGGTAGCGATCAAATTTTTTCAACGTCAAAATTTTTGTACTCATAAATTAATTATTATTATAATGTAAGAAGTTGCAAATTTTTCTATTAATTTTTCTTCTATGTTTACTTCATAACTTGTGTTAACAATTATACATGCTGCCAGCCCGGTAGGTACCTATTCTGGTTAAGTGGTCTTTCAATGAGAATTCGAACTTCATTGCGCGAATCCGTTTTTTATCTTCAAAAATGTACATCGCGCAATTAAGTTCGTAGTCATCCCTCAAGGTGAGGGTGAGTATGAGTGTCATATCGCCCTTGAGTAGCTGTAGCCCTTTCATAAAGCATACTCAGTGAGTGGAGTGCGATTTTTGCCACCCTCAACTTGAGGGAAGGCGCTAGCACCCATGAAATGAGTATGCTTTATGAAACGGCTACAGTTACTCAAGGGCGATCTGACACTCACCTTGAGGGAAGACTATGTATACAGCCCTAAAAAACACTTGTCCAGAATACCTGGTGTTTCTATCGTTTCGGTATTCTCTTTTTCTCAAGTCTATTGAATGGCACTCAGTCTGAAGAGAAAATCTGTTTTCATATGAGAACCTGTAAATTATTTGCCGCCCCTGATTTCACACAGCGTTTTTTACATTACAGTAGTAAAAGGACTGCAGAAAATCATTAAATTTCGAATTAATGAACCTGGATTCTAACAATACCAACAACGACTGAAATAAAAATTTAAAAAACTGAATATTATCTGGAATAATCAAACGAAAACTTTACTCACTCTCATGGCTATAGGGTTGTTTGAGTAATCAACAGGTTGGCATCTGAAGCTGTAGGCACCCCACCATCCGCTCATTAAGTACTGAAAGAGAAAATCGATTAATGAATAGAAAAATTATGCAGAAATCGTAATACATAAAGATAAAACTCAAGAGAAGTCGAAACGGCTTCTGTTTCTGCGCATTTATTCTTAGCCTATAGGCTAAAGGCCAGGTATACTCTTGCTGTTATATCTGTGAGATTCTACTTTTGAGCCCTAAGTGTCATCAAACAACTTTATTGGATTCACCGATGTGACGGAATGACATGAAGACTAGGTCATATATGGTCAGAATATCTCGTCTTAATTAATAGATCGAATCGTTCGAGTAGGTATGTAGGTACCTAATAAAATCGGGTTAAATTTTAGTTGCCCAGTAACGATAATCAGACAAAATTTTGTGGGAATCCGTGGTATAGAAAAATGGAAGAAAATATATTTTCTAATAATTTCATACCGACATATATCGCTGGAATGCTACATCCGATCAAAAAGAGCAAATATATTATCATTATATAGAACAGAATTGACTTTCCAAGAGAAATGAACGTAAGAATTTTAATGTATACGACGATATTTTGATTGAAATAAATACGAGCCTTGAGGAAGAATCACAAAAGATTCGAAACGTTGGCAAATATTAAGAAATCAAAATAAAAACTGGTCCAAATTCCTGTTAACATTTCATTCAATATATTATCAGTGTTTGATCCATATTCGGATCCCATGCGTTATAGTACATAATGGATGGAAGGATTGAATGAATTAATCTGAAAACATACTCATGATTTTTGTACACTTATCAGTTTAACCAATATACAAGAATATAATTACAATTCGATGCCGATTTGATATTCAGTTGACAGTTCGATTAATTCAAATTCTCTATGACGTTTCTATAGTTGGAAATATTCAAGTCAACCTAAGTTGTGACCAAAATCATCATCAGAAGCTTTTGCACGTTTATTCACTTTGGAATGATGATAACTTAAAGGAGCGACTTCGAAACTTTCATATTTCAGGGCAGGTTCAAGAAATGAATGGGAATGTTTGATTCATAAATGAATAGATTAATTACATCAAAAGCTGTAGGATATCCATATGCAGATTATCTTTCTTATTTTCATTATAAATAAGTGAGCCATAGCTTCTTATTAGTTCACGTAGATAGGTAAATGATGAAGAATTGTGCGAAATAACGCATATCTCGGATAGAAGATGAAAAAAAAATTTGAACTTCATGGGGGAATTACAAAAGAACTTGAAACTTTCAATTTGTATTTGTGGTCGTAATGGGCATTTCAAGTGATAAAATGAGAATTTAAGAAACAATTGACCCTCAGAAAATCATAGCGTATCGTAGTCAGATTTTCGAGAAAAAAAATAATAAAATCCTTGGTTGAATGTTGAATCATAGGTCACAAGGATACGAACTGGCCACTCCGTCGTGAATCGTCACCCATACTAATTATGGTTGCTCGTACGTTATCATGAAGTTACATGTTATGAAAATGATGTACTGATGTAATCATTGGAAAGGTACTCTTAATACTGTCACATGCAGAAACACCATCCATATTTTCAACATACTGTTAATCTCAAATAAGTTAAGTTAATTTTGATGAGTCAAATCAGTTCAACAGTTTTTGAATCACAGTGATATGAAATCTACTTTCTCGAATATTTGCAAAATCAGAAATCTGATCAAATTGAAATGATTTTTAGCTGCCGACTAACGATGATAAACGTTTCCCAAAAGGATGGTCAACAAATGTAAAGCGTTGAGAAGAATGGTGTGTATACGAAAAGTCAGCAGTAGTAAATGGGCTTTTTTCAGAAATTATGCATTTGGCAAGAAAAAAAATATATCGATCTCATATACTCGTATTACATAGGTATATCTCAATCTACAATTCGTATTCAACGCAAAGAGAAGAATGAAAAAAAATTATACTAATGATTTCCGTAAAATTATTATTTTCACAAGAAATATGATCACAAATTGGAAAAAACAATATGTAGGTAACAGATCGATAAATACAAACAGTATGTGACATCATTCTATAACGTTAATATCGTTAACGTAAACCTTTTCATTTACTAATTCACTTTCTCATTCCAAAGTTATAGTATTTACAGTCAGGCGAGAACACCCTTACTTGCAATTTTCAGATAAGGTTTGAAATAAAGAGCTTAGGTAATATTTTTCTGAAAGATGAAAACATTTTATTAGTTTGCTTCATTTGTGACAGATTCACTTGAAGCAAAACATTTTCAAAAAACTTCAAGAAAAGCCCTGAGCAGGAGATTTTGAGCGCTCGTTCATTGGTGGAGCAATAAGACTTTAATGTACCTTCAAATTTTACATAGGACTTGAGATTGATACCAAATATATAATATATGTAAATGCAGAATATCAGCACAATAGGAATAATATTCAGGAAATTATTCGAAAAATGAAATATGTAAAAAATGAATAATTAAAAATCGGATATCCTGTTATGGACATATACAAATTTTTCTTTTCAATATTCCAATTGAATTTTCTATGGTTCTGTTAACACTATGGTCACAAAATTTTGCATGGGGCCGTAACATTTCATTTCGATTGGTTTCGTTTTGTCTGAGATATTGAGGAATAAAAATTTTGAACTTAACCGAGGCCTTTAGGAACCGATGCATCCACTGATCACGTAGTATTTGTAATTTCGTTGTGCATTCTGAACAATTAACGCACTAAAAAAGATTAAGGTGGGTTATAAAAGTCTCATGTATAGTCCGTTCACGAAAGGTTGAGCGCATAGTAGGCGTTTGTTTATGTATCTGAAGTTAGCAGTATTTGCTGTCATAACATAAAATAAAGTCAACGTTGCCGAATGTACCCGGTCCGACGAGCTTGCGAGTTATCAGACAACTCTATGCAATATTGACAACATTGCGTATCAATCTGACAAGAAAATAAACAGCATAACCTAATATTTTAATATACACAGTGGAATATGCCAAATTTCCATGGCCGACCGACGGCTCAACCTTTCGTGAACGGACTATACAAGGAACGGATCTTTTTCTGTTCTAAAGATTATTTGGCTGGTAGTGTTTGTGACTTGCGAATTAATAAGAGTTTAGTCAAGTGAATATTTCGATATCCGTTGCTGACATTTGGACGTTCACCTCAAGCTGACAATAAGGAAGGCATGAGAAATAATTAAATTTATCAGAAAGTAAAAACAACTTACCTCGTAAAATATCCACGCACTAAATACTGTTTGTAAAAAATTGTAGACTATTAAAACATTCCTTAGTTGAAAAGGCTTTCTATTTTCCATTATTTTTGGTCCCATCACTTTGGAAAAATATACGTAAAATAGACATATAAAAAGTGTGGGAAGAGGGCTACTCATCATTGGCCAGCTGTTCACCCTTGGATCTGAAATGATAACACATTATTAGCTACACTCTCTATAAATTTCAGAAGCGATGTGAATATTTATATCTATAGTTACTATTATATAACATGTTCTGGGCTATAATTGCTGCGTTAGCCAATAGTGAAAATGGGGTGGCTTGAACAGATTAAAGTTAGTGACGAAAATTCATGGCAAAATCTAATTCTGTCGGATCGTATGGGGGATAAATAATAAAGAGATATTAGAACTTTGAATTAGCATGTGATGTGTTATTTCCTGGCGGGGTTTATCAAAATAAGGTTTCGACATCCATTCACAAAAATTGTCTTTTTTATAAATTACATATAATTTTTTTTCGATAATTATAAGGGTAATCTCTACGAATTCTCCGTATGTGGTATATTTCTCCAGAAATGACATGAACTCAATCCGAGCAGTCGCACATATGACAATCTATCATTGGACGAAATCTTCTTGGGTTCAGTCACATACTCATATGTACTACATTTATACAGGTTGTTTCCTAAACATGCGGCAAAAATTCAGGGGATTGTTCCTTGGACTATTCTAAGAATATTTTGTCCTTCAATAATTTTTGAAAAACCTCTTTGTTTCGAAGATACAGGGAAAACAAAATTTTAGATAATAACATTTTATTATGAAAAATTACATGAAAATTTAACTTAACCTACAAAAACTGTTGAAAATGACCACCTCTAGCCAAAAAAACGAATTCAAATGAAAACCGTGTTTAATCTGTATTCCTTTACCATCTGAACTTATCAATTTTAAGTAAAAAAACTGGCCGTTTTTAGTAATTGGAATGTTGTTAAACAAATTTAAAAATAAATTGTACCTACTTAGTAAACACAGTGCGGTACCCATTTTTATTTAAACTATTATTAATTTTAAAAATATGGAAAATGTTGTTCGCCCTGTATCTTCGAAACAAAGAGGTTTTTCAAAAATCATCAAAGAATAAAACATGCTTAAAATGGTCCAAGGAACAACCCCCTGAATTTTTGCCGCATGTTTAGGAAACACCCTGTATAAACAAGCCCCGAATATTTTGGAAAGACAAACAAAGGCGCAAATTGGCAAGCCGTGTGTTCCATATTCAAAAAATAAATGTAAAGATGAGCGATAAAATAAATAGATTTTTGGTTGGTAAACACATACGCAGATGCATTCAGTGAAAATATGCTAGAACATCATTTCTTTGATAGATAATAATGATAATACAAATAATTTCTGTTACATCTTTGATGAAGTAACGAAGCAGGTGATTAAATTTCTCGCAGTTATTTTTAATCAGTGTTCCAACGACAGATTGTAATATGAATAAATCACAAATTTCCGAAGATTCTTAGTAAATTGATTTCCTTCAATAGTGATATATACAGGGTGTTTCATCATAAACTGGACAAACATATATTTCCGTGTAGAGGACATCGGGAGAATCATTTTTGCGTTATACAATATATCCCGTTTTCGAAGCATAAGCGAGATACAGGGTGTCAAACGTCATTTTTGAGCAAGATTCATACGAGTGTGGTCAGTTATGTATAACACTTAAAGTAACGGTTTTTGGTCAAATCTCAGTATTTTTGGGTCCTCTATTCAGAAAAATTGACGACCTCCGAAAAATAATTTACAAAATGGCGGAAAACCTGCAATGTTCCAAATTTTTTTTTGCGGTTGTCAAATTGACTTTTGTTTTCTGAATGAACACAATTTTCTAAGAATTTCTGTGAAAAAATTTTTTCAAAAATCGAACACAAATTTTTTTTTACATGTCTACAGCGATGAAAAAATTTCACTCGAAATGGATGAAATTTTGTACAATTGTACTTATTGAATTATCAATCACGAATATGAAAACAGAATCGTAAAATATCGAACGGTTTCGTTACTACAGTCATTCAAATGTTTCGTTCGGACCTCTGAAATATTGAAAATAAAATTGTTTTGGGTTCTAGAATCAAAATGATTAAATTATTGGCATGTCGAAACATTTTAGATGAATTTAAGAGAAAAAAATCAGTGAAACTTAGTTGGGACTCGAAACGACGTAGGTATTAAATAGGAAAATGGCACTGTTCTAAGGATATTAATATTCGTTGACAGACAACGGTAGTCTGTAGTTCATAGAGTTTGACTACTGGCTAAATTATATTCACTGAAATTAAAATACCAGTCCAACTCTATGAACTACGAACTACTGTTGCCTGGCAACGAATATTAATATCCTTAGAACAGTGCCATTTCCCTATTTAATACCTACGTCGTTTCGAGTCCCAACTAAGTTTCACTGATTTTTTTCGTTTAAATTCATCTAAAATGTTTAGCATGCCAATAATTTAATTATTTTGACTCTAGAACCCAAAACAATTTTATTTTCAATATTTCAGAGGTCCGAACGAAACATTTGAATGACTGTAGTAAGGAAACCGTTCGATATTTTACGATTCTGTTTTCATATTCGTGATTGATAATTCAAAAAGTACAATTGTACAAAATTTCATCCATTTCGAGTGAAATTTTTTCATCGCTGTAGACATGTAAAAAAAATTGTGTTCGATTTTTGAAAAAATTTTTTCACAGAAAGTCTTAGAAAATTGTGTTCATTCAGAAAACAAAAATCAATTTGACAACCGCAAAAAAAATTTGGAACATTGCAGGTTTTCCGCCATTTTGTAAATTATTTTTCGGAGTTCGTCAACTTTTCTGAATAGAGGACCCAAAAATACTGAGATTTCACCAAAAACCGTTACTTTAAGTGTTATACATAACTGACCACACTCATAAGAATCGTGCTCAAAAATGAAGTTTGACACCCTGTATCTCGCTTATGCTTCGAAAACGGGATATACTGTATAAGGCAAAAATGATTCTCCCGATGTCCTCTACACGAAAATATATGTTTGTCCAGTTTATGATGAAACACCCTGTATATAATAAAAACACTATTAATATTTTTTATTTTATACTATGGCGATCGATTTAGGTTACTTTACCATCATCAGGAGCTGAATGTATTCAATTCTAATTTTTTTTTGTAATATTATTACAAGTGATGTTAAGTTATGAAGAGGGTGCTTTCAATAATTATAATCTACCGTACCGTTCGAGGTAGTTCTTCTCTGCATGGAGTTGTTATAATGATATATTAATTTATATTTTACTATTGGAAGTCTTTCATTTATTGCAGTGTCGAGTCGTGAGGAAGGTAAATTAATTATGAAGTGGCTTTGAGCAACGGTCATTCATATATAATTTGTCTTATTCTTGAAAATACATAAAAGTGAAGTTTTTCACACTTTTACCCAATTGTTTTCAAGATTTTCATTTTTTTTACGTTCCGTTTCCAATTCACACAATCACAGCAAATCTTTGGCAGTTGAAAAAATCCCCGTTTTATCGTGAGTTGAAATAATCCCCTACCGTCTGTTCCACTAATGAGTCGCAACTGTGTTTCATTTTACTATGCACATTTCACTTAATGTATAAGTTATTTATTTTATCCACTCCTATAGAGTAATGTGTCAATTATTAAACTAATTTCTATGTGTAATAGTAGCTACAACACAACCGTAGACATGTCTATGAACCGAAAAGCGAGTGTTATAATAACACCCGCCCATAACACCCGCTAATAAAAATTCCTAGGAAATGAAATCGCTTACAAAAAAATGAATAAAAAGTAGGATCGATCCGGAAATCTATTTCAGCCATCAAAATAACGTTCTAGCGATTCATTCCAGATTTATTTTTGGAAAACGTAAATTTTTGAAGTTGCGAAAGTAGGTACTTGATTGGATTAGTTAGAGACTCTGATTTGATTCCCGACCACAGAGTACAGAGGTTTGACGGTTGGACGAAATGTTGTCAACGCTTTTGACAACTGTTCAAAATTTTTTAAATGCAGATTAATTCGAATTTTACTGAAGAAGTCGTGGATAAAGTATAGTATTCAATTCGCGGTAATGCTCAAAACACACTTGATGAATTACAATCCAAAATGCAAAATTCATCTGCGTGTGTTTTGACCTGCATTACCGCTCATCGAATAATATACTATTACGATTCTTTTCAACAACTGCAAATTGCGATAACGTTTTAAATATACGACCACAATTATTATTGATTTATTGTTTTCACCACAGCATCAGGCTTGTTTACATAAAACTACACTGACCGGCAAAATAATCGATCCACTCAAAAAATCGATGAAGTTTGTTAATTCATAAATATGTTATTTCATGTCCGATTCTAAGTAGGTATGGTCCTACTCAATCAATCAACAGTTTCAAATTTCAAGAAAACTCGGCGTACGTCATTTTATACAGGGTGAAACAAAATATGTTTTTTCACCCTAACTGTCGAACCACCCCTGGTGAGTTCCAGTTGTCCCAACAGTTCTTCAACAAATTCAACCTAAAATTCTGACCTAATGAAAACAAGTCAAAAACATAACATGTTGTCCACCCAGACGACGATAACAGGTGCAATTCGTCTCGGCATTAAGGCATTGAATCAATTACAGTATCACTAAGCTGCTGTAAATGTTCCCAAGAGCATCCAAACATGCCCAATTGGGTTCAAATCTGGTCTTAGAGCAGGCAGTTGAATGCTTGCATTATAAAGCATTAGCAAGAAATCGTCTCCAATAAACGGTGCATACCGAACAACATGTCGCGCTGAAACTTCTCTTGTTTTATGTTTTCATTCAGTTTTCAGTTTATATTGATAACTTTCGGATTTAAGGTTGAATCTGTGAAATTACTTTCATAGCCAGAGCGAAATTGTGGAGTTTAATGTTGCTCTGAAAACCTGGTATATTTAACAAAAATTGAGCTATTGTTATGAATGAAGAATTAAATTGTCAAGGGAAGATAAGTCTTGATGATGAAATAAGAAATCACACGATGGAAGAACTGGAACACACCTGGGGTGGTAAAACAGATTTTGTATAACATGACGTACGCCGAGTTTTCTTGAAATTCAAAACTTTTGATTGATTAAGGATGACCATACCCACAATGGAAAAAAATTCAATTGAATCGGACTTGAAATAACATAATGAACAAACTTCATCGATTTTTTGAGTGGATCGATTATTTTGCCGAAATTCACTGTTCAGTGAATTTTATGATTCCGACCAATCATGTACCCAGATTGGTTATTCTTGTTTCCTATTTCTTATGGTTTTGCAAGGTTTTCAATCTCTTTACTCATCTTTCTTCTTCTCCATTATAGTTCAGTGTTTTCTTCTAAGTTCTTATTTCTTCATTTCTTGTGTACCATGATGTATTTTTTGCTTATCTGGGTGTTCATTGTGTTTTCCAATTTATTCAATTCGCTTATTTCCCAAACCGGGTTGAGATCGGATTAAAGTCTGGAAGTATGAATTGAACATTTTATCGGCATGTTCAAGAGATTTGATTTCCGCTATTGATTTAAAACTCATTTCAATCTGAAGGTATTAAAAAAGGTTGAATTTTTATAATTAATTTAGTTACCGCTGGTTATTTATTGGTGTTCGCCTCTTAGTTCTGGTTTGAAGATCAGGAACTGTTTTCAAATTTTTCAAAATTGACGTGATCATAAAACTTAACCAGTTCTTTATTATTATTGCCAATTCGTGTCTCGAAAGACTGGGAAAAACCTCTATATCAATAGTATTAGTATTCATAAATTCGGTTTATTGAACTTCACTACGAAATTTCATGTTTATGGAATGTTTCAAGACATAATATTCAGGTTTTCAGGTTCATTATCAAAAGATGTGTTGAACTCGCTAACCTTCGATGATTCACTTATACGTCCAGAAAGAGAGTTCCGTGAAACAAAATATTCGATAACCTGGTTTATTGATTACGCAGTTGTTTCTAGGAACAAAAAGCCGAAAATCATCCTCAAAAATCGTCCAGATAGCAAATATGTATATTGAAAAATCCAGGTATTCTCGAGCACAATAAAGAACTACAGACCGTTTGCACTTTTCTATATTTTAACAAATAACTATGGATACATAAGCAGACGGAATCTGTGAATCCCACTTATGAATTTTATAATTTTAGAGTTTCCTCTCGTTACTTTTACACATTTAAGATTCATTCATCCTGAAAGTATTGATCCACATTCTTCGGGACCTTTTCTTTAATGTAGACGTCAAATATTACTTGCCATCTTAAATGTGTTTAGTTTATTGTCATATCTCAATATGAAAGCTTTCATGATTGCACGAAAAGCATTCAGGTTTTGATATTACTTACAACCGAAATCAAAGGTCTGATGTAAATTTTATATAAGCAACAAGGCCAGTTTAAGATGAACTAACGTACAACAATATTCAAAGCCATTAAAGTATACCAGAAAATGAAAAGTATTTTCCGTTCAAAATTTAGAGAATTCACAGCCGGCAGATGGACAGAATTAATTTTGATATTCGATTCTTCATTAGTGAGTTCACCGAATCTGAGCTAATCATTCGAAACTTCGCACAATTCTAAGGAAATAAATATCATTCTTCAAAACCGAATAAAAAAATACAATCTGATTACATGTATCTCGTAGTACTATGACAAGTATTATCCGTAACGTAATGAGTAATAACATAAATATCATACCTTAATTACAACAATGGTCATATTTGTTTGTCAGTGTAATAAGAATATCCCTGAATTATATCTAGTAGTATAGTATCTTTTTATGTTTTTTGCGTTTTTAAGTATAAGAACAATAATGGGTACAGTAAAAGAGCAATATTAATAATGTTGTCAATTGTTGCATGCGACAATTTTCGTTTTAGGTCCCAGAATTTTCGTCATAGCTTATAGTATTATATTCATAACGAGTGCTTATAGCAGTTAAAAGTAGCTTGCTGCTGATTTTAAGTTGTGTTTGACAGATAAAATCGAAAATATCTCAGTTTTACTCGTTCGTGGACGAAATCGACCCACTAGTTCCAGAAATAAATGGCTTAGAATTTCTTCTTTCTGATACCGATGATCAAGCAATCCAAAAGAAGAAAGACATGTGCCCTCAATCTGTATTGAATTGAATTCTACTGCCAATGGCCTAATGAAAAAACCAGCAGAAAGATCCTTTGTTATTGCTCGATATGAATTTTCGTTCGTTATATTTATGAAGGGCATAATACGAAATATGTATTCTGATGGTGTAGCTCAAAGAAGGATAACAGCTATTTTTCTCATATATGCTGTCAAGCGTCGCAAGTATTTTTCACCAAATCCTGTGTTCTCAGTTCGGAATTTTTTACCTGCAGAAGTTGAAGATTCCATTTTGGTAATACATCTAAAAATAAATCAGACAGATGGTTGACTGAAATTCATTTATTATATTTTGCTCAGAATTTTTCTAATATACTGTACGGTATCTTTTCATGGCATTTTAATTCATTCATTTATCACCGAGGCAACCAATTTTCTCGATCATTGGGGTTGACTCTTTATATATTCATTTTATATAAACTGATTTAACTAACTGATTTATATTATTTAATATTTCCCCCTTTGAAGAAATGTAGGATACTTTTATATTTATTACTACTACTCCTTGTGGGTACGCCACTGATCAATCGGTTTTCGCTTTATTATTTCACGATTATGTTTTTACAGGGCATGAAAAGGTATGTACATATTTATAGAAGAAGTTTCCACTATATTTACTCGAAGCAAAAGTCGTAATTTATGTTTAGCACCAGAAAGAAAATCTACGAACCAAATATATCTCAAAAGAATACGTATTGTTGCACTCACGTTAACCTTGAGAGATAATATCAAGATATAGGGGACAGTCTGAAATCAAAGATTAAAATTTTTCGAATCCTTTCTGTACGATGTGAATTCCCCCAAATGCAGCCCACACAATGAACGGTTCAACATAAAAGACCATTTAGATTCATTTGCGTCACGAAAAGGTCAAATTAATGAACTCGCGAAAAAAAGGAAACCTGAATGACATGATTCAATTGGAAATTTTCTGTTGAAACGAATTCATTCATTCGGTAGGTAATCTCGAGAACGGATTTGTAATATTTTTCAGGAAACTTTGGAAGTTTTCGCAATTTCATACTTCCTGTACGCTGACACACATGAAAAATTGTTCGAAATAAATATGCGGGTTCTAATGATTTGGAATTACTTATTATTCGAATAGTTCTCCTCCTATAATCCAACATACAATGGTAATATAGCCATTGGTTTCGTTCTATTCATTCACTAATTCATCAAATCTCGAGCATTCTTTGCAAAGGACAAGCGTGCACAAGCTTCTAACTTCATTTAAGGGATGTCTTCGAATTCTCACTCCGCATATACAGGCTGTTTCATTGGGAAACGGTAAACTGTGGATAATGAATAAAGCACCATAAAGTGGTTTCGAATATACTATATTTTATAGACCTAACAAGCTTCAAAACAAAAACACAGGCTGTTTCATCAATTGGCTCATTTCTTTGAGTGGTCATAACCACACAGAATATTTTTATAATCTTTGGTGAGAACATTATACCATTTCTACAACAGCGACCCAACTATATCTGTCACTTGGTCCAGATGGACAAAAATTGTCTATGTCCTCAAATCCCCAAAAAGAAATTTTTGAATTACGGTTTGATAATTTTGAACAGCACAAAAAACTGAAGCAAACTAGGTACATTTGTTCGCGCAAGTTATTTATCTACTATCTTTGCATTTCCCGTTTATGCATTTTCAGAATAAAAAATTTATGATTATCTCCTTTCAGTGGTTATAACTTATAACCTCTCGAAATATTTTCATGATAATATGTTGTACACATATTCTTTAATTTCTACACCAGTTTCACTAACTGGAAAAATCAACTTTGAAGTTAAAAAACTTCCTACAAGAGGTACAAACTCGGCTTTTAGTGTTGGAGTATCCACTGATGAATTATTTAGTGAGCTATTGAGTCCCGGAAATTGGCCTGCTGGTGTTTTGGTGAGGGAATTCAACTTCCAAAATTTTTTTCGATCCAACCATAGAAGAGAGGAAAGGGAGCAAACAGCACACTGAATTATGCTTCGTTCACCAGAACCTTCAGTCCATAGGTTCGGCTTTTAGTAGACTGCAATATAATGTTGAACCAACACAACTTTGATTTCCTAGCAGTCATTGAACATTGGAAAAGCCAACAAGAACTACAGTATTATAATAATATAAACTTCAGGGATATAATCTCGTATCGAACTTTTGTAGAAAGGAGGGCCTACATGGTGGCAGCGCAATTTACCTCAAAGAACACATATCTTTCAAGACAAGAACGGACATCAACAACTATAGCATCCCGTTCGTTTTCGAATGTTGTTCAGTTCAGGTATGTCTAAACACTAAAAAGATTATAATACTTTGCATCTATAGACCTGATTCTTAGGCTGACAATTTTGATATTTTTATAGATAGGTTATCACAGATATTGCTATGTTGTCTCAGTGAGAAATCTGGAGTTATACTGGCGGGCGATTTTAATGTAGATTTGTTATCTGACACCACAAGAACAAGAACATTTCTTTATCTACTCGATGGTTTTGGCCTGAAGGCGGTGGTGAATGAACCCACTAGGATTTGCAGGGCAGTCTCTACATGTTTAGACAATATAATTACGAACGTTGAAGGATACTCCTCAGTCATAAAAGAACACATTTCTGATCATTCAGCTCCGAAATTTATTTTTTCACTTAATGAAATCATACCTCAAAATGTGGAAAAAGAGCAAATTAGGGATATAAGGCAAGAGACTCTAAAGAAATTTAGAGATTTGTTGTCTACTGTTGATTGGTCAGATGTTTATAGAGATCAAGGCGATGCAAATTCCATGTGGAATACTTTTTTCATGGATTTCAATAAAACCTTTAAATCAAGTTTTCCAATGAAAACGGTTACTTTTCGAAGAAATAAAAATTTTATCCTCGTCAGACAGTATTCGAAATATAAAAAAGGTACTAGACTACCTTTATGTGAGGGCCACGAGATCCAGTGAAGACTATTTGGCATACAGAAAAGCAAAAGTAACAATGACAACATGATAACTGAAGAAAGACGGAAACATTTTAGAGATATGATACAAACTTCTTCAAACAAATCAAGAACAGTCTGGAATTTAGTGAATGCTGCTCTGGGGAGGCAGAAGAAACAGAATTATAATTTTGAAAATGAGCCTGAGCCTATTAGAATAGTGGAAGACTTTAACAGGTTCTTTTCCGACCCTCCACTTCATATAAGGAAAAAACCGCATGTGAATGCACATCGGTCGCAATCGATCAAGCATAATGAAAAGTCTTTTTATTTGTTTGAAATTACCGAATCAGAAATAAGGAACACTGTTAAAGGTATGGAAAATGTTAAATCTTCAGGTTGGGATGGTATTCAAATGAAAGTTATAAAGGAGAGTATCGATTTAATTGCTAGACCATTGGCACATATCATGAATAAATCTTTTACTGATGGTGTATTTCCAGATGCCCTAAAAATAGCGATAATAAAACCTATCTACAAAAAAGGAGATCATAAAGACCGTAGCAGCTATCGTTCAATAAGTCTTCTGTCATCTTTTGCGAAAATATTTGAAAAGATCCTAGCTGCCAGATTACTGAAAATTCAAAATATTGTCAGATTCCCAGCATGGCTGTATACCAGGAAGAAGTACTGAAACAGCAATCTTTGAACTATACCAAGCTGCAATGGCAGCATTAGAACAAAAGGAATTACCGTTAGGACTTTTCTTAGATCTATCAAAGGCCTTTGATTGTGTTGACATAGATTACTATTGGCTATGGTATATTGCTTGGGAAACTCGAAAAATACGGAATTAGGGACAAACAATGAAGTTGATGGAGAGCTACTTGAAGGACAGGCTCCAATCAGTGGTTGTGAAAATGACCTTCCTTTGGCAATTAAAACTCAAGTACTTGGAAATTTCACGGCCTTACTTGTTGCCTTTGCAGACGATGCTAATGTTTTGCTTAGTTCGCCTCCACTTCAACAAACGATACAAAGAGCAGACTCTATTCTGAGTGACATCAACAAGTGGTGTGAAGAGAACAATCTGGTTATGAACACAACCAAGACTGAATGTGTGGTCTTCAACTGTGAACGATCTTCGGCTGTCATTCCTATCAACCTGAATGATAACATCTCGATCTCTGGTACCACGAAGTTCCTGGGAATATGTCTGGATGGAAACCTCAAATGGAACCCACACATTGAAATGCTGATTAAACGTCTCAACTCAGTTATTTATTCAATTAATGTTCTTAAAACTAAAGTTGATTTTCCTACTTTGAAAATTGTCTATTATTCAAACTTTCAGTCCATCTTATCATACGGTATACTTTTTTGGGGTAGTAGTAGTGCTGGAATGCAATCAGTTTTTGTCAGACAAACAAAAGCTAAGGATGATGTTAAGTTTGAGTTTCAGAGAGTCTTGTAGAGGTCACTTCAAGGCAAATAGTATATACAGTGGTTCATGGACCACATTTGAATTATTCTTGTCAGTAATTGTAATAATCAAATTTAAACTTCAATTAAAAATTCCAAGGGAAACAACAAAAGAAGAAGAAATAAAAATTTTATCCTCGTCAGACAGTATTCGGAATATAAAAAAGGTACTAGACTACCTTTATGTGAGGGCCACGAGATCCAGTGAAGACTATTTGGCATACAGAAAAGCAAAAGTAAAAATGACAACATGATAACTGAAGAAAGACGGAAACATTTTAGAGATATGATACAAAATTCTTCAAACAAATCAAGAACAGTCTGGAATTTAGTGAATGCTGCTCTGGGGAGGCAGAAGAAACAGAATTATAATTTTGAAAATGAGCCTGAGCCTATTAGAATAGTGGAAGACTTTAACAGGTTCTTTTCCGACCCTCCACTTCATATAAGGAAAAAACCGCATGTGAATGCACATCGGTCGCAATCGATCAAGCATAATGAAAAGTCTTTTTATTTGTTTGAAATTACCGAATCAGAAATAAGGAACACTGTTAAAGGTATGGAAAATGTTAAATCTTCAGGTTGGGATGGTATTCAAATGAAAGTTATAAAGGAGAGTATCGATTTAATTGCTAGACCATTGGCACATATCATGAATAAATCTTTTACTGATGGTGTATTTCCAGATGCCCTAAAAATAGCGATAATAAAACCTATCTACAAAAAAGGAGATCATAAAGACCGTAGCAACTATCGTCCAATAAGTCTTCTGTCATCTTTTGCGAAAATATTTGAAAAGATCCTAGCTGCCAGATTACTGAAAATTCAAAATATTGTCAGATTCCCAGCATGGCTGTATACCAGGAAGAAGTACTGAAACAGCAATCTTCGAACTATACCAAGCTGCAATGGCAGCATTAGAACAAAAGGAATTACCGTTAGGACTTTTCTTAGATCTATCAAAGGCCTTTGATTGTGTTGACATAGATATATTGCTTGGGAAACTCGAAAAATACGGAATTAGGGACAAACAATTGAAGTTGATGGAGAGCTACTTGAAAGACAGGCTCCAATCAGTGGTTGTGAAAATGACCTTCCTTTGGCAATTAAAACTCAAGTACTTGGAAATTTCACGGCCTTACTTGTTGCCTTTGCAGACGATGCTAATGTTTTGCTTAGTTCGCCTCCACTTCAACAAACGATACAAAGAGCAGACTCTATTCTGAGTGACATCAACAAGTGGTGTGAAGAGAACAATCTGGTTATGAACACAACCAAGACTGAATGTGTGGTCTTCAACTGTGAACGATCTTCGGCTGTCATTCCTATCAACCTGAATGATAACATCTCGATCTCTGGTACCACGAAGTTCCTGGGAATATGTCTGGATGGAAACCTCAAATGGAACCCACACATTGAAATGCTGATTAAACGTCTCAACTCAGTTATTTATTCAATTAATGTTCTTAAAACTAAAGTTGATTTTCCTACTTTGAAAATTGTCTATTATTCAAACTTTCAGTCCATCTTATCATACGGTATACTTTTTTGGGGTAGTAGTGCTGGAATGCAATCAGTTTTTGTCAGACAAAAGCTAAGGATGATGTTAAGTTTGAGTTTCAGAGAGTCTTGTAGAGGTCACTTCAAGGCAAATAGTATATACAGTGGTTCATGGACCACATTTGAATTATTCTTGTCAGTAATTGTAATAATCAAATTTAAACTTCAATTAAAAATTCCAAGGGAAACAACAAAAGAAGAAATAAAATTTTTTTTTCTGTGACGGGAAAAAAATGTGACATTTTATGTCTCTTGACAGGTCACAAAGTATGACTTTTTACGAAATTCCTTTTTTCCCTGTCAAAAAAATGATTCTCTATGTAGCCGGGAAAAAAGTACTCACTTTTTTCCCGGGGAAAAAAGTAATTTCGTAGACAGTTATATTTCTTTCACTATTAAATGGTCGTTCTTCCTGTCACAGAAAAAAATAGTGTATTATACACGGGAAAAATATTAGATTTTAGCTCTCGGCTTTTTGTCTCCCTCCGCTACGCGTCGGGAGACAACACAACCTCGAGCTAAAATCTGATACTTTTTTCCCTTGTATAATAAATAACTATTTCATATAATCATGAATTGAGATCATATCTGAGGTTGCATAGCATCAATAACAATCAAAGCGGAAATCCGCGTTCGCATAAATGTTGAGAAAACCATAAAATAAGTATTGCTCTTTAAACCAACACGAAGTGAATACGACTCCAAAGCATCCTTGGAGTTTCTGTAAATTTGAAATTTAGTCATTTTGGAATTCAATAATCAGTGACATCAGCAGCGTCCCTGTTGAAAGGATTAAACGTTTCAGTTATCGGTTCTGATCAACATAAGGTCTTTCAATATATTATGATGGGAAGCAACGATTGAATTCATCAATCGAAAATGTACTCGATGTCTTCTTGAGCATTTGTTTTGCAAGCAGCATACTTTTTATTCTTCAGTTCTTTGTAACCACGACTGAAGTTTTGAAATGAAAGTGCGAATGGCAACATTTTGTAACTGTTTATTTCTAGATTCCTGCAGGTGCATATTCGATTCTTTAGTTATGTGACAAAATGAACTAAATTCTTCTGACAACGTTAGTAAATAAATTTTAGCGAAAAATTCATTAATTTTTCAAACAGTTGTTGTCAGTTCATATCGTCTTCCTGACATATTATCTCTCAAAAAACATCAAATTTCTTTGTGAGAGAGAAGTTCTCAATTTCTGATGAGTCCATTTTTGTGCTTCTGTGTTTCTTTCCAGATTCTGAGAAATCAATAATTTTCTTTGATTTTGTTGTCGTGAACAACTACTGTTTTTCCGACTAATTAGTAATAGTAGTCATCGGTACTAGTAAGTGATTTTTTTCGAATTGTCGGCCGACTGCGAGGGGGAAAATAAAAACTTTTCGATTCCTCCAAGAAGCTGCCTTTCCAGATCATGTTCAATTCCAGCACCTTCATTAATTGACTCCAGCGCTATATGTCGAAGATATTCGAATTGGTATTTTGTTTTTTGATTTTGCATTTAAAGGACTTCCTCGAAACCCTTTTATTGTTGTTGACCTGCAAAATTCAACAATTCGTCCCAATCGATTTCTTTTAATTTTCCGATAAATTAATATCTGTACATCTAGAACCATCCGCCGGGTAACCCATTAACGAATTCAGGCCAGATATTCCGACCATGTAACGAGAAATTCTCCAGCTCATTTCGTTAATGCGTTGATATTTCTAGATTTTCTACTTTAGAGACCCTCATGAAATTCAACACAAGTCTTGTATCGTTATTGATCTCCTTAATGTGAAATTTGAAATTTCAAATCATTACTATTTGACCGATTTGGCCATCAACGAACTCAATCGAAAAGTTTCTAATTTTATAACATTCAAAAATTTAAGTGTTTACGATCGGTCAGTCGAGTAGAATTATTTTTGACCGCGGTTTATTAGTAGTGAGTAGTGAGTATTGTTGTGTTTTTGATATCTCGTAGACCCGATGACCCGAATGTAAACTTATAGACATCTAGACAAGACTATGGCACGCTGTAAACCCAGGAAAAATGCATGGTAGACTTTACGAATAATCATTAACATAAAATCAGCGACTCATTCAAAGGAGGATACATAATTCAATTTCCTAGTGATTCAAATATTATTCGACTCGTTTACATAAATAATTCGGCCCACAGTGGACGAGTAGTCTCCTAAATATAAACTTCCGCATAAAAATGAATTTTGCGGAAAAGGTAGACAGCTTATTTATGAACACTTCTTGAATGATAATTGTTGAGGTATATTTTGAATGAAATGATATTGAAATATTCCTCAAAAACGTAGCATTGTTCGAATATTCAGTGTCACATTAACATAAGGACACGAACGAAAGTCCTCTAAATTTCAACAATTAATATTTACTCCATCTCTCGTAGTATAGACATTATTTTTTCCATCGTATTTCTAGAAACATTTCCACTATTATATTCGGCAAGTTAGGAAATTTAGAGGTTGAATAAAACTCGAATGAAAATGAACCGATCGACTACTGGCGTAGCGTTCGAATAGAATTTCGACCAGCCTCTAGTAAACATTACATATTCGGTGCTTGGAAATAAAGGTTCATTAAGGCAGATGTTATATTAGTTTCTTACAATGAGTTCCAAAGTGAATTCAAGTAGAAATGGAAGATGAACGAAGAAGTTTCTAAATTCATGTGTGTCTTTTGTTTTTGGGATGTTGTAGTAATTGTACAGGGTGGCTAGAATTGATTATCCTTGAACTAGAACTTTTTAACCGTACGAGATAGAGAAGAATGAATAGCACATAACGGTGGTCTTTTTTTCGAGAAACTCATTTTGTCGTCAGCCCCATTGCTTTGTCGCCTTTTGTTTTCAAGTTATAAGCTAAAATTGACATTTGGGAAATTTCTACTTTGGCCATTATCTCCGTTTCTGTTTGTGCTATAAACTTGAAACAAAAACTTTATACAGACACTCTTTTGATAGGAATCCAGTGGCTCAATTTAATTTTTGCTGAGGGGTTTCCTTGCTGACTTATTACATGAACTTTTCTTTTTTGTTATGGAAACAATATTTTATTTCTACTTAAACATAATCACCCTTTTCTTCCGTTTCAAAAATTTATAACATGTCATACACCTCTCTTTAGGTCAGTGGTGACGCTAGGTGGGGGACAGGTGCCGCCCAGAATTTTGAGGGGGTAGTGATTATTGAATTGGTACAACTTTTTCTAGCTTTGGCCATTAAAATTCAGGGGAAGCCTGGGCTAACCCTTACCCTTACCTCGAAAACAAAAGATAGTAGAGCGATGCGTCTGGCGGCACAATGAGTTTCTCGAAAAAAGACCACCGTAATGTGCCAATCATTTTTCTCATAGGGTTAAAAAATTGTAGTTCAGAGATCAATAATTCTGGCCACCCTGTACATTCCCCAGTAATTTCGATATATTTATCTATTACTATCACAACTCGATGATTTTTGGAATGTTGAAGGAATTCGCAACTCAAAAATACTACTTAGATGACAATTAATAGGTTGATATCCCATGAAACGAGAATGTATCGATTATTATGGATATTTTATAAAATTATAATCTCGGAAATTCGAAAAACTGCTCTTTCCTTAAAATCCACATCATTAAAAATCAATTTTCTTTCTTAGGTCATTGAAAAATAAATATCTTTGGAAAAGATATATACATGTAATTATACTTGTTGACTTTTGCATTCCAAGAACGAATGCTATTATCTCTAGCTTTTGAATAATATTTTTCAATCAGGAAAAATTTGATATTTTTGACCTTGAGTTTTATTGAAATATTGCACTGAACAAACTTGTTGAGTAAACGTGAAAAAAAATAAAATCTGGAAATTGAAAATATTTCTCGGAAACGACAAAATTGAAGTGTGTTTTCTGGGAATATAATAAATACTAATTGACAAAGTGCAACACCCGGAAGGAGCTGTTTGAATTCAAATTTTTTTTGGAAAACATGAATGCCTACTTATCAAGGGATAAATTATTATTGAAATTCGAAGGAAAAAATCGGATGGATTACGATTGTTTTCGATAAATATGTCAATAATATATATGTCGACCGCGATTATCTATACACTCCCCAACACGGCTTAGCATTGATGCAATAAGATGGTATGTTTCTTTTTGAGGGATTCTATGGCAAGCTACGTGTAATTCATGTCTCAAAGCCACCAAAGTCCATGGGAACTGTGGTGAATTTCCAAGAATTCTGCCCATGATGTCCCAAACATGCTCAATGGGCGAAAGATCGGGGGATTTGTGCGGCCATGGCAAAAGATTAACATAAGTCACTTCAAAAAAGTTCAAATTAACTCTGGAAAGCTCATGTTGCATTATTTCGCTGAAATATTGGATTCTCGATCTGGTTGAGGTGAGGGAGAACATATTGCTTCACTATTTTGAAGGTAACGCAGAGCTGTCATGTTACCTGGAATAAAGAATAAAGGTGACCTGCTTTCATGTGCAATAGCACCCCATACCACAACGGCTACTGTTCGGTATAAATGATGCTCAATATCGAAATGAGGTTCACGTCTTTCTCCCTGACGTATCTAACCCTTCTTCGGCCCCATCATGTGCACCCAAGGAGAACCATCAGAAAAGACGACCTGATGCCATTCCACACTTCAATGTTGACGTTCTCTGCACCATTCTAATGTTGCAGGCGATGCTCAAGCGACAGAGGTAATACAAGATGGGGGTCGATAATGCTGTAAACTGTTCGGACAGTTACAGAATGGCCTTGTTCTGCACTCATCGGGCCAAGATCGAGTTGTCGCAAGTCGGTCTCTAATAGCCCTAAGTCTTAGACATCGATCTTGAACTTCATTTGTGCCCCTTCGACGTCTGGTGCCTACCTTTTTTGGCATTATCAAACCACGCTTGGCAACATTTCATAACACTAGTTGGATTTCTGTTTGCACAGTTACCGATTTCCCGAAATGACAACCCCGCCTCTCGTAGACCAATAATTCGACCTCTTTCAAATTCACTCAGCTCTATCAGAATCCGTCGTTATTTTTTTCATTAACACCTTTCAAAAATCACCCATATATATATATTTAATTTTTTATCATTTTACGTAAATTCCAACCTTAAAAGCAATAATTAATCTAAAATGAGGCATATCAACTGGTTTTGCGATTCATGGTGAAATATTTTTGGTAGCCCAAAATATTCAATACAGACAATAATAAGCAAAACATCAACAAAACAACACTTCCATACAAACTAAAACGAAATAGTGGTTATTTTATAGTAAAAAAAACGTAACACATGCAAAAGTTGGCCCCACTAGCTTCCACAAAATTTTCAAACCGAATCGATAAATGTCTTGTACAGCTGGCACGTACCATTTCTGGCGTGACATTACGAGAGGCATCTGAATATTCCGGTTGAACCAAATAGACCGATTCTTTTAGTTGACCACAGAGATTTTGCCATAATTTATAATTGTTATTTTTATGGTTTAAATTTACGTAAGATGATTGTCATGTTGTCAATATATTTTTCTTTCTAGTGCGGAATCGTTCAGATTGAAAATATATAAGGGTGCAATTTGAATATATCTGGGGTAGTTCTTTTAGGGGTGGTGATTAGAAACAAAATGTTAACGACGGATTTTAGTAGAGTTTTTGATGCAATTGAAAATACAGGGTCTCTATAAATGATTGTAACAGCGCAGTTGGCTTTGGATTATGCAAACCACAGAATTCTGTGATCATGATATACTCTGATTGGTTAGACATTAGTATTCTGCAATCCAAAGCCAACTGCGCTGTTACAATCATTTATAAAGACCCTGTACTTTTTACTATGAATCTTTCCTGAATGACGAGATATTGGCCGTTTGGAACATCTTGGGACACCCTGTATACGTGTGGACCGGAAATAACTTCATGTTTATTTAAATCTGGAGAGAAATGTGTATCGAATAAATCTATTAATATTACAGTTTCAATATCCAGCAGTGTATCACGCATAATGGTATTGCATCAAATCGGTCATTGCTATGGGAATTTCTTCTTCGACACAAGCCGGTGTACTTCCACTTTCTTTTTCAGCATCTTCTTGCTTTATGATCGCCTCTTACGTAATCTCAAGTCGTATGGAGAAATTATTGAGTATGGTTAGTGAGTACAGATTGACACGAATGCAAGATTCTACTTATATTCTTTCTTCAATTAAATATCCATTACCGAATAATGATTCTGTTTATTCAAGATTTCTAGATTATGGGAAAATGATATTCGAATATCACTGTGTCACTTGACGAAATAGGTTGAATAGAATTTCACAATTATTATGATGATAGTTTCTTATAATACTTATAATTCGACACTTCAAGATATTTTTGATTTCGTTTTGATATTCGTGGAATATCTCAGTAACAGCTAAGCGTAGAACGGGTAGAAAGAAGCGTTAGCTGCGTTATTTCTTCTGATCCTTCTGGTCGTAATTCATCGATGTACTGGAGAACAAAGCGCGGTTGCATCAGAAGCATATTTCAGAGTAACGATTCGTGCTAACTACTCGTTGACGATTCTATTCACGTTCAAATCTTAGAAATATTTGTTTAAAATGATTAATGAAATTTGGTTTCCTGGGTAGGAACCACTTTGCTATAGATCCAAAATATTTTCATATATCGACTCATATCCAGATGTACTAAACTTGGATATTTCAAATAGAACATCTTGTAGAGTAATGTTGTTAAACAAATAGCTCGAATAACATTACGATAAATTTTCCATCATCAGGAATTTCACGTCGACAAAATTCTGTATGCTATTAATTTATTCCGCAACCTACTAGTTATTTTGAAAAATCTGTTGAGGTTTTAGAGTTATTGAATAATTTACTTCTTCTTTCGTTCATTGATTAAACATCTATACATTTAGTAGATACAATCTCAGTGAAACGTGATTAGTCAATTGCATATCAGAAATCATCAATTGCATTTCAGAAAACATCACTTGTAATTCAGATCAGTCAATTCAATTTCAGAAATCGTAAATTGTATTTCGGAAATGGTCATTCGAAATTCAATTTATATGTACACACATTAAATATAGCAGAATTGTTTATTTTGAATACGGTTAATCCTCCTCAGTCCTAAGACCACACTGAAATTGAGATAATTGTGATATTTGGAAATTAAAATAATATTCCTATTCTGAATTACATATGATATAATCTGAAATACAATTGACGCTTTCTGCAATACAATTGACTAATCTGAAATACAAGTGACGCTTTCTGAAATACAATTGACTATTCTGAAATACAAATGACGCTTTCTGAAATACACTTGGAAATGGTGTAGTGATATGGAAAACTAAGGTCAAAATTCAAGTGCTTCAGACGAGAAGCTTAACCATTAGATGAGATACTTCCAGAAAATGAAACCTGCACTCTTTCCAAGTAAAATAATTTTTGAAATATATGTTTCATCTTGGTGGTTAATATGTTATGTAACATCGTATTCGGATCGGATGACACAATATACTTAAGATTGATATATATTTTGCACTGGAACTAAGATGCATATGAGCATGCCATCATAAAACTTATACCACATCTTAATCATAAATTGGAGCTAATGCTAAGATGCAGACGGTGCCTATCTTTAAGTGACACGCTATAACAATGACGTCCTCAATTGACCGGTCCATTTCGTATACAAATGTCAACACTACCAAAACAAAGTACCTGTGTTTACTTACGAATTCATCGCTGAAATCAGTAACCTACTTTTTGAGACATTCAATTGTATAGCAAATCGAATCGATGATCATGAGTGTATGCAGTTGTTAAATAATAACCAATGAAATTTCCCGAGTATTACGTTATGAGAAAGCGCCGATGAGTTCGTTTCAAGAGAAGCGTAACCAGAGATCTTCGCTTGTACCAAATCCACTATGTCTGTTCGTTAAGGATAACACAAATCATCAACACATTTTTTAAAAAAATTTCCTTTGTTCGTTTTTTTTGCTTTCCCTTTCAGTTGTGATCAAACAATTTTCTGATTCTTTGAAAGTCATGCAAAACATTTTGTATTTTCAAATGTTCCTGCGAAATATTTCTTAGACATTTACGCGAGGAAAGAAGAATGTATATAATGTGAAGTAAAAGACATTCAATACAAATAAATCAGCTTATTCTCAAATAAAATGCAATCAAATAACACTTATACGGAGAGACAGAGGTTTTCCTGATGAATTGAATCATTGAAAAAATCCAATGTCGACACCACTCAAAAACAATATGATGAATGAAGATTAATGTAAAAGATTCATGCAGAAGCTTTAGAGCGCTCCTTCATAGGGGGAGCAATAAAACTATCAACTCAAAATTCTATATGAAACTTGAGATTGTAACCAAATATATAAATGCAGAATCTCAGCACAATCGAAATTATATTCTGGAAATTATTCAAAAAATTAGATGTCTAAAATATAAATATAAAAAAATTAATTCTATGGTTCGGATGATGCGATCCTCTTGAAATTTTGCAAGAAACATTCTTCATTCACAAAATACATTTCACTCGAATCGGATACCCTGTAATGAAATTATAAAGATTCTTCTTTTCAATATTCCAATTCAATTTTTTTTGGTTCTATTAACGCTATGGCCATAAAATTCTGCATGAACATTCAGTATATCAATCTTCAGTCACGAAATAAATTTCACTAGAATATTCCAATAGAATATTCTATCGTTCTGTATAATTTTGCACCGGGCTTATTAGTTAGTATGAGCATCTTGCGTGTGGCCGCAACATTTCATTTCGATTGATTTCATTTTGTCTAATATATTATTTATATATAATTTAACCGAGGCATTTGGGCACCGAACTCACCTTGAAAATGTGTTTTTTTCAAGATAAAAAACAAAAACTGACTTATCCTGACCTGCTCAAATGCGATCGCGAACTTCGTGTGGCTATAAAACGAAAACGGTTCGAAATGTTTCGATTCTGTTCCCGTTGAAATTGAAGAATAGACTAACAGTAGAATATATTCATCAGTTTCGGATGACTGGAGTTTTTCCTGTAGACATTGCAAAAACAGTTATGTTCGATTTTCGAGAAAATTTTTTCACGAAATACCTTCAGAAAAGGGATAAGCGCATCAACTGCAATGAAAATTGGCATCCGCGAGAAAAAAAGAAATTTTGTAGGTTTCGAAAAACTTATCAGAATTTCATTCCGTTCTCGAATTGAACAAAAAAAGTAGTTGGATATGATCAAAAACCATTATCTTACTTAAATGATACAAGTAGTCCACTCTCAATAGAATATTGCTCAAAATTGATCCGTCTCATGTTTTCCTATGTTACCTATAAGACATGTATATTATAATGAAAACCCTGTATAAAGTCGGAGTTTAGAGATATCTAAGAGGTTTCTCAAAACGATGCAATGAGTGTGAAGGTGAACTTCTTCCTACAGGTATGGATAAAACCGATAGATTTCATCGATTACAAGAAGATACAACGAATTTCTATGAAAAGACAATATTCGTCCGAAAAGGTTTGCTCTTCAGCTCAAAATGAAATCAATAGAATCATCATACACATGATTGTCCGAAATTAGCAAATATATTAATTTAGATTAAAATTTTCAGTTTAATGAATGATTCTATGAAAAGAAGTCCAAGCTCATTGCACTAAAAACAATATGTATATCGAACTGATGATCTGAAGATAGTTTTTCATTCAACATTGAATATATTACATGATGATATGAACGAATAGAATTAATTTCATAATTTTTGTCAATATTCTGATGCCGAAATAGCATATCTCTTAGAGATTTTCCATGAAATAAACGGTGGGCTGAATTTCAGTATGATTACAAAAATAATCCATATTTTTCCCCTTCAACCTCAACGGAAGGTCTTTATTGTTTTTTGTTCCCGAAGAAAAATTTGAAAATTGGTTGAGCTGTTATAAAATAATGGAACAGTGCAGTGGAACACACTCTACGAAGTATTTCAACATTTTCATTATTAACTAACCACTATTACTCACCACTTTTGTGGTCCAGAACATAGTGATATTTATCTACAGCACTAGCTACCAAGGAAGCCATGTTATCTGAAAAAAAATATTATCAGAAAAAGAAAAAAACGAAGTATTAATTGTATACACAGGTGAAATGGATTTCGGCAATCATCATGCAAATAATGATACAATGTATGTGTCAAACACATGATAAAATTTACAATTTTTCATTTCATCATTGTATTTACATCGTTATGAATCAGGAACCATCACAATAACATTATGACAAGTGGAAAAGGTATTTAACCTTTCCCTTTTCATTACACATATGTCCTGATTATGCCGGCATCATGAATGCGGAGGTAATTGATGCATTGTTGTCAACCAAAAAAATGTTATTTGTCAAATATCCCGATATCTTTTACGACTACACTCTCCGAATAAATCACGTAACTATCAGTCTTGAATAATAAAACCATTTTTATTAAATATAAATAAAATTATAATATAAAATATAAGTTAAAATAGAAAGCAAACATTTTTCTTACAATATGGTTTTCGTGAAGAATTTAACGAAGATAAAATAGATGAAAAATGAGAGCAATGTTTTCAAACTGAATAACTTGACAACGTTAATATTGGATATTTCTATCGAAGCATTATTGGCATTGATATAGTCTTTTTTGAGAGCTGAGTACATTTATACATTTGTGATCCATCAATTTCTTTCATCGCAAGGGTAGTATTTAATTTAATGGATTGGAGTTATAAAAACTTCACACCACAATTCAGTTTACTTCGAATACTCATCCGTAAAATACAACTGGACGATTGTTTCACCTAGATGCTTGATATATTTAAAAGGCTCGGTCAGTGTCACTGATCAAGAATCTGAGGCCATAAGTAATTTTGAATTACCTCCACTCTACTAAATAAGAATAGTGATTGGAGACCAAACATGAAAAGATTAGACTTAAATCGTTAACGGAGCAGTTATGTTTTTTTTATGTGGAGATTGTTGAAATTAGTCTCAGCAAAGAGCGCTTGAAGATGAAAAATGGTATAATAAACTAATGGCAGAAACTTGGGTACCTGCCCACCAGAACATTGAGGGAAATGAAAAAGCTGATGCCCTTGCAAAAAGAGGAGCAAACACACCCTTCACCGGACCCGTGCCCTCCTGTTGGGTATCACCTACACTGATTAGGGCAGAGGTAGGCGTTTGGGAAAAAAGGGAGAAACACTCTTACTGGATAAACACATCCGGTTAAAGACAAGCAAAGAGACTAATCGAACCTTCCAAAGAGAAGGCTCAACAACAGGGCCGGATTTAGGGGGGGGGGGGCAACAGGGGCAACTGCCCGGGGGCCTCCACAAAATAGGGGCCCCCCCACAAAAAGGAGCCACCACTCAAGAAAATTCGGAAAATTTTAAATTTCAACTAGGAAACACTAGTAAAAAATTTTCCTTCAATATTTTTATAATGTAATTAAATCATGATGAAAAAAGACAAAAGTCTTCTACTAGACAATAATTCTGTTGTGGTATTCGAGGCTTGGGGGCCCCCACTTATTTGTTGCCCCGGGGCCCCCACACCTCTAAATCCGGCCCTGCTCAACAAGCTCTATCGTTGTCAAAAAATGAGTAAAGGCTGCTAATCGGCCTTCTCACAGGGCATTGTCCCGTGAGGTATCACCAACACAAGATCGGTAAAGAAAACTCCGACATTTGTAGGTTATGTGAATCGGCCACTGAAACCACCGAAAACACATACTATGCCAATGCACTGCGCTGGCGCAAACCAGACTTACTCTACTAGGTGGCGCGTTATTAACGCCAGCCGACATAAAAGCGAAGTCTCCTAAGGAAGCAACCAGCTTTGCTAAGGAGGTTAGATTCCTGGGAAAAACGTAGTTTTAGCATGGTAACGCACAAAAGACCTTATTGGTCGCAGTGCAGAAGGGTAATCAACGTGCCGATCGACCACTATCTAATCTAATCTAATCTAATCTAATGGCAGATATGAAAAATAGAAATGTGTCTTTCCACGTTCAAATCGAAGGTCTGTTTCAATTTTTCTGATAATTAAACCTTGAAATATTTTTTTCTTATACCAAATAATTTTTCTGAATATGTGACTATAAGAAGGGTATTTCAGATTTTATCAACATTGCTTATTGCTTCTGGTATTCAAAAACACATTCAATCTTCAACGAATTCCATACAATCCATCAGTTCAACAGATCTATTCAAATACTATGCGATTATATAAGTAAACAATGATTTCGACCAATTCTTCTGCTTGTAATTTCGATGAGCAAAATTTTGAGTACTATGTTGTAAAATTTACGGATGGGTATCATAAATTTTATATCCATTTGTATTGACAAATGGTCATATAATTATCTATCTTCCATGTTCCATGTTCAAATTAGCGGTTATAATACTTTTTATTACAATCTCAAGTGGTTATTATGTGAGAAAAAGCTTTTGAATAAAAAAATCATGTAGAATTATTTTCGGCCATCTAAAATTTATTGCCAACACAATATTAAAAGTTTACGAAATATAAGGTTGAAAGCATTTTCGAGTATTCACAACAATACATCTTTTATATGAGTATAACAGACGATTAGGTTGGTTTAATTCAGGATAAATCTCCAAAATTCATGCCAAACATAACTTCCATCACTTCAAACCGTAGCATGATAGTTTGAGCAAGGCCATAGCGAGGGGGGGTCCGATGAGGTCAGGAACCCTCCTTCCGATATTTTTCGGAAGTACAGAATTTTTGCATTCGGTGGACCTAAAAGAAGCTTCACTCTAATACCGTATGTAGGTAGCACCACACAAACATGCGAATCACGTGACCAATTCAAGAAAATCACTAGCGGCTTCTTTTAGAAATAAATCAAAGTGTTTTTGTGAAAAAACAAGTAAGTGGTAAGATGGAATTACAACAAATAGATATATGTAACGGAAGATCATATTCAGTGAAAATGACGAAAAAAGGCCTTATTTTAAGAAGAAATAGAGATCTACGTCAGACTAAATCAACATAATATAATAACAGTTTGGTGAATTTTAGGTGTTCAGATGTATCAAAGAAGTTCTCCGATGATTTCGTCGAAACAAATAGTTCTCACATAATATCAGAACAAACAATGCAGGTTCTAGATCCAGTGGCCGAATTATCAATCCTACAAATTATTTGAGCATAAAGAAAATTTAAATTGAAAAGCTATGATTGAAAATTATTCTCTATAATTGTGGATATTTGTGATTATCAAACTAATATAAAATTTCCTAATTTAAGTAGGTGTAATAATTATGGTATTTTCTTAATAATGAAGAAAGGGAGATGTTGGGTTTATATTTATTATATTTACGCATATCCAATGCTACATATGTGTTTTCTGATGTATGAAGAATATGCACTGTAATTATTGAAACTGTAACAATCATAAAACATGCTTTTTGGATTACATATCTGTAAGCGCAAGATGGTCTCAAACGATAAGATCCGATTCACTCATGAAAAGTCAGACCTATTTTGTCCTGTACGCTTGTCCGATCATAAGCACGATAACTACTGAACGGCATGAGCCAAGAACTCCAAATTTAGAAAATAAGATTAAATCGTAAAGCATATCACAAAAAATCCGTTAAAAGGACAAATCGGACTGATTTATGTTCCTGGCACTTTCTATTTTTAGTTATAGAATATTTTCACAACACTCGAAATTTTTTATTTCGGGATTATTTTTCCGCAGTGTGTGCATATGGACCACCGATGGAAACACGAAACAAAAAATAAATTATGCAAAAAAAATTTTCGATGCTTTGGTTTAGATAAAAATTTGAATACACAATTGAACGGAATGAAAGCAATGGTTCTCAAAATATTCAAATTTGAATTATCGGATCACCCAATAAACAACTGCGCTAAAACCTTCTGAGTTTACCTCAGTGTTCGAATCATAACTCACATTCAAAACTAAATGATAGATACATAAATAATAGTTCAATAGTTGATTCCAGTGTGTACCTATGTATAAAAATCAACAGTTTCAGATCGAATAAAGTACTTTGCCTCGACTTTCTTAAAGTTATTTTAGGTATTGGGAAAGTCTTTATCGTGAATTGACGTTCTGAAATCGCGGGAATTTTTGATGACACCTTTTCCAAACCCGCCCATGTTCACGAGTGGAATTCTAGAGTTCAGAAACGTTTCCGTAATGCGTAAGATATTCGGCGTATGTCTCGACCTTGTGCTGATTGGTTAATGAAATAATGTAAATAGAATGAATTGCAGGTTGAGGTTATATCGGGTTACATCGGTTTCGATTTGGATCGTCGTCGGCTGCGCTTGAACCCGTTGATGAAATCCAGAGAAATTGACCGTCTAATTTTACTAGTATTTGATGTGAAGAAATTGGATGACACATTTTGATATGCTCGATAGACCTGATTGAGGAATTGCGACAATAGTTTCAGGTATTTCACATCAGAAGTAGCGCTGAATTCAAATTGGTTCGTACAAATTCAATTACTTTCTCAAGAAACGATTTTATAATGCAATCAAAGCTGCTTCAAAATACGCACAAGAGACCATATTGGCCACAGTGCAGAAAGGTTGTCACAGTGCCAATCGACCACAATATAATTTAATGCGTCAAAATGAAATATTGCTGAATTATACAAATTTTCCGAAAAGATTTTCCTGATTTAGAGCATTTATGCGGCCCATACGATAGGAATTAACGCAGATCAAGAGAGTAGCACTGTTCGATTATTTTTGTGCGAAAAAACACGAATGGTTGTAGCTAACTAACTTTTGGTTGACGTAATGGGTTACTCTTCGAATGTAATTCCGAAGAGCGTAAGTATGAAAATAGTGAAAGAGAAGAAGCGAGGAAAGAAGCAGAAGGCAGAGTATTCCTGCCGAAGTTTTAACCTAAGTACCTATATTATAATATTTCGCAAGCGATATAGCTGCAAGTTATACCTGCAGAGTATCTATTTCGACTTTTTGCTACCTTTTGCTATGAATGGCATGAATTTTATAGTGACCTCTAAATCTCTTCATTTTTGAACATTCAAGTCTGGTTTTCATCTAGTACTGGAAGTAAGATAACTGTGAGAAGGAAAAGCGAATTATGTATGAATAAAGACAATAAAGTAGAGGATAACATCTCATTGACAAAACTTGACGCATATTAAAATATTATTGGGATTATTTCCAGAATTTACGTTTCTGCTATTCAACGTTTCCGCTAGCATTCGCCTGCTGTCGCCAAGAAACACACCCAAGACTTGCAACTTTTAGAAAAACAACTTTCGTAACTTTTCGAAAATGACACTTACGTCAAAAGTTTCGTTACCTTTCTGAAAGTTCTAAGCCTTGATTGTGTAGGTTGGCGAAGCCTGGCGAATGCTGATATAAACGTTGAATAGGAGAAGCGTAATGATGGAAATTTCCCGAATATCTTTTCAATAGTTTCTTCCAACGTCAACAATTTCATGTCAGAAAAGAAAGGACATACAACCTGACCACTAAGATATAGCATTGAGGGAATGATAAAAAAAAATATGTTTTTCTCCAACCATCAAAAAATGTGGAGATTTTTGTACTATTTTCAGATGCAAAAGTCATAAATTCCCTTACCGTACAAAAATTTGCTCGTTGCTTAGCAACACTTTTAATTCTAGGATTAAAAACGCTACTTTTAATCCATGGATTAAAAGTAATTGCATTTGACGTCATACCTGACAATCAATATTCACCAACAATACCAGATATCCCTGACTAACGACTTGCTATCACCAAATTTATTTTAATTTTGGCTTGGTTGGAGAAAAAATAGTATATATTATACGGACTAAAAGTGCCTATTTTTACTCGCAATTTTGCATTCGCTCGGCTCCGCCTCGCAACTGCAAATATTACTCGTAAAAAAAATATGCACTTTTAATCCTTATAATATAATATACTATTATTTTCGAGAGTATTTTCATTCATCTCAATCCTTCTTAATCATGTTTAAAAACCAAATATTATTGATATTTCCATTTCTTCACACTTTTTCCCTCGATTAAAACTACGAGAAAACAATAAAAATTTCTAAAGTATTTATTATATTAGGTACAAAAATACAGTTGTATTGTGTTGTGTTGTAATATATCACTTATGAAAATGAAAAATCAATTTTATTGGATATCATCAAGTGAAATACACCAGTTTGTGGAGTGAATCAATGTCCATCCAACCAGAACAAAACAATCTCAGATATAACAGAGTTGATGAAAGTGGAAATTAAAATATGAAAAATTGAAATTAAACATGCGAAATATTTCGTGTGATTATAGAGTGTTGATGCAATTTTTGACAGTAATTTTTCAAAACAATGTAGACATTTTGTAAAGTTATTTTGGTCATACTGAAGGTAACCAATTACTGTAAATTGTCATGTTCCATAACTAATTACTCAGGGAATCACTGTCAATATTTGGATAAGTAACGATAATTACAAAGCTTTATAATTGCTGCTTTATTATTCTAAATCCAAGGTTGCTTTAGAATTATTATAATTTCTGAAAATGGTTTGTTATGTCTCAACTATTCCAGAAAATCTTTAAAAGATTGTCATTCAAATATAGTACTGAAAAAACTCCCTTGTATTTCAGGTTATTGGAAGGGGGTCAACGTGGCCATGCAGCAGACCAATATTTTGATGCGGTCAGCAGTCTTCAAACTTGCTTTCCTCACGAAAGGTATTGTATCTTGCTGAATATTAGAAATGATTAGGAAAAGATATATACAGAGTGATTTTTTCAAGTGCTTCATTAGAAGTTTTTAAGGAAGGAATTGTAATTCGAATTTAAGATTTCGTATTTTCGTATTAGTCTTCATAAACTCAATTTGAAAAATATTTTCAAGCGGAAGCTACTTCCTTTTCATCCTGAAACGAATATAAACTTCGTTATCTCGAATGCGAATTGGAGGAACCTTCTGTTTACTTGGTTACAGAATTTTCGCCATTGCGATCATGTGCGAAGAATGTCTGGTAAATGAATTATAGAAGAAACGCGGAATTGGCTCACTTGAAGCTCAGATACTGGAGTTCATTGGGGCTATGTAACTGGAGGACGAGCTGTAGCGCAGTTGCGAAAACAGCTCTGATGAGGTCACAGTGGAATGTAACCCCCTTAACAATTTACAATTTACAACGAAATTTACGTATAGAAAACAACATCGTTCGAATATTCGCGTATCCTTTTGAACCATCTTTCTTTAAGTCTGCGTCATAAATCCGAGCTGATTTGAGTGACAGCTCGGGTAAAACTATAGAAGGTTCAAGTGGCCCAAATCATTCATGCAGAATGACGGAGGTGGCGCCCGATGTGTAGCACGTAGGCCTACCGCTAGAACTATAATGTGTGTTCCAGTTCTTCTAATTTCGGCAGAAGTAAATAGATAATCATATTTCTGTAACGCTTATATTAATTGTGATAGTCCCAACTATTAGTTTTCAAATAAGTACGGCAAAATGATCTCCACAATCCACACCAAATAACTTAGTTAGGGTAGGTTACATCCCATAAACCACAAATTTGTTTCGTTGCTTCAGATGATTTTCTAGTGGACATTCGAACAATGTTATATTCCACACATAAATGGCACATATGGCCATTCAAATGAAATAAGCATTTTGTTAATACCTCATACACATTTTTATTGAAAATCCATTCGGAAAACGAACATGAAAATACAAAATTTGATATGGTTAGTTTCTTCGAAAATAACTTCCCAAAGAGATCAATTTCAAAGTAGGTACTATCAATTATCAAAACTCATACACCATTGCACAATTGATATGTATTAATCGTTGAAATATTCGCTACGTTTCATAGTTTTAATAGGTACAGCACATTTCATTCAGCCCTTCCAGTCATAAAATGACTGAAAATTTTTCATTTCACCGTATCCATTACGATGGGCTTGTTGAAGCTCCTGTTTAAGTTGACAGTTGAAAATTTCGATTTTTCCGATCACTTTCGAGAAGATGAGTAATTCGAAGAGTTAATTACACTTTATAATGTTCAATCCAGAAAAAAAGTAACTATAGTTCAAGAATTGTGATATTACAAATTCTTATTTACAGATATGTGATATATACATCTTGAGAATTAAGGAAATATCGAATATTTGATTTGAAAATCATCGTTGCTGGTATCACTTCCACTATCGAAGTTGAACAATGTGACAGATATCTACAAAGGAAGTTCACAATTATGGCCGGAATAAATGACGAGAATATAATCAGGGAGGCGAGAATTGAAATATATTTAGGTTCAATACATACGACATTCCAAAGTATTTCGATCGAAAAACGCATTGAAAGAATCTATAATTTCACTGATAATAATCATACATGGGAACATGCATAATCAATAAATGTACATGTTCGAAGAAAATAAGATTCCAATTCGTTTCAAGCCATTTGATTATGTAGATGAGTTGAAAGAATCATAGCTACTCCTGTGAAATTTCATGAAGATCAATAGAAACAATTTGTCGATGCGTGCGATAAACGTACGCTATCAACATATTAATTAATTGAATTTTCAGGAATTGTTATATTGAGGAACGTTGCAAGGTATATCTGCACAAAAACCGAACCAGAAGTTCTGTCATAATGACTCTTCAAATATCGGTATGTTAGGTTCTGAAAGCTCTACTCAGATTGAAACTGAATAAAAGATTTATTTCCTTGATTATCGAATCCAAAAAATTGGTAAAATTGGAGTCACTCGTCAATTCGATGCATGTGAGAAGGATATTATAATATTGGCGCTTAACTCTCAGAATCAAACCAATACCATACGAATGTATTGAAAACAAGAAATCAAATATTCACTTCAATCTCTTTGTATTTTAAACCATTAAATAAACAAACAAACGTACAGAATAGGTTTCACTACGTTTCGATGAACTTGAAAAATAACAGTTGAAATTCAGAAAAATGATACGCCATTGTTACAATCGAATGAGTACTTAAATCCATGTTAAATCAAAAAATGATTAGTGATGGCAGCATAAATTTCATTGAAATTTCCAAGGAGAAACGAATAATCAGAAAAACATGCTTTCTTTATTGAGAAAACATGTCTTTACATTAATCAACACTCACCTTGCAAATTACCAATTAAGTATGTGAGACATTGAATTTTCATAATGAAAAGAAATAGGCTCAAATTGAAGGGGTCATACTTCCGAGATTTTTGAGTTCCGAAATGTTATTTTGATTTCTTTGTTTCATCATAGAGTACAAGATAAAAAGACATAATTATATAATATTCAGTTGAAAGATAGTCCATTTTAATTTAATTGAAACCAGAAATCGCATCGATATCTGAACAGTAACTGTATAGTCTTCTTTTCAACATTTTTGTGTTTATCAACGGGTATTCTTTAACTCTTGAAGGATAATTTCAGCTGCAAAAACTAAAAATAGCGCCTGTTTCCAAGAATAAGCGGTCGAAAGTGTAAGTATTTCATAGATCTAGAAATAATCTAATAACTGTGGTATGGTTTAGACTATTGCAAATGTGCCATAATCTTAGCCGATCTATCTTATGGCTAATTATCAATTTGACCACAAGTGAGAAAATTGTATCTAATGAAATTGTGCCACAGTTGCATGCATATAAACGCATTGATGACGGAGCGAACAGACAAAACATCCGAACAACTAGACAAACTCGGATCCGAGTTAGCTAATAAAGCTGTTCCAGTTTATACCTTTATATCAGTTTGCCCAGCAGAAAAAATTCCTGTTGTTATACTTGACAGAACAAAGTGTTGGTAGCATAATGAATAAAGATATAACTCAAGAATTCAATATCAGTTGAGAAATGTTGAAAAAATCTCTCATTTTAGTTCGAATGAACAATATTTCAATAATCACGGGTCAGCAAATTTTGTTGTTAGTTAATCATACTATTAAAAAATGCATTTCAATTATGATCAACAACTAAGTAGTAACGGCTGAAACAGTACAAATTCTGGATGCTTGTTTAACGATCTAGTGAGCTAGTTTCGTTTTGATACTTCACATTGAGCCATGAAATTTATTTCGAACCTACAATACAAAACATTAAAATGTTATATCAAACAACTATGACCGAAGAATATTTTCAGTCCCTAATACGATAGGACATATTGTGAATTACCAGGGATTCTTCACCATTGACTTCCACATTATAAAGGAGGACATTTAATTTACAAAATTCGAAAATAAAAGTCATTTGAACAGAATGGAGATCATAAGAAACAAACAACCGTAAAATTTATGCATAACACAATAATACAGGGTATCACAAAAAACCACCGTGGAACGAAAACAGAATGGAGTTCAGAATATACTCAATCTAATTTGAAAGAATCCTTATGTGAAAGTCTCCCAGCCTTCGATATTTTGAAACTTTTTATACAAGATTTTTTTCTCGTGAGTAGGTACAGTTGATGACCTTTCGAATCTGTCATTCCGATGAATATTGTTGAATTTCAAGAACAAATATCTCGTAAACTGTGATACTTCATTTAATTGATTTTTTTATATAAGTAAAAAAACATTGCGATATAATCCCTATTTTTTTCTGAAAAACACTCCACAAGCAGAGTTTACAAACCAGTTAACAATTCGGGTCAAAATATTGTATAATCAATATAAAATAATCTTTCAAATTTCCCAGATTAGAGATATTCACCGCAAAATTTGATACCCATTATCACATGTGAACTGAAATGTTTTAAATATTAATCATAATTCTATTTAGGATTGTATTATTTATCTTGATTGCTCGAAAACTTCGCACGATTTTTTCACTTTTTATGTAGGAGCAGACATTGTAACTGATGAAACACAAAAAATATGGCAGAAATCGACTTACGTGAGAATTTGGACACTTCGGGATAAAAGTAACCCACAGATATTCCTAACAAAACTGAAGCGAAACTCCACGTATAGTTTCTTAAAAACAAAGTCAGTCCATTAAATTGAACTCACAAATGTTTTTTCACATTAAAGAGAACGACCAGGGAAGTGCTTAACGAATTTCACTTTTGTGATGTTTTCCATTCAATCAGAGTTCAATACTCATTGACTACAGCTCGTTAAAAGTTTGTAATAGGATATCAATGACTTCGTAATACGATATCAATCATTTTGTAATATTAAACAGCCACATATTCGCGTCCAAATCACCAGACACTATGAGTACCTAAATTATCACCTCATGGCAGTTAATCAACGGTATATAAGTCTACGTGCATTGTGCTCTACTGACCTAAACAAGTCTAAGAGAATCACTTTCGGACATAAAATTAGTAGTCTGATCGGGAAGTATATTTCCTACAACAAATAGTTATAGAAAGAAGAAATTTATGATCCTATCAGTCAAGTAATTAAAGTTCAAATATTGAAATTTTTACTGAAGACAAGCAGATGTATGAGGAAAAGCACTGATAAAAATTCGCGCTTAGAAATTTCCGTGCTTATTAATATTGGAAAATGATAATTGAATATCTTGGGGCTCAAAGGTTAGGCACAAATTGTGACAAGTTTCGAGGATAATCACCTTCACATTCATATTTTCCTGATATAAACTAACATGCCTTTTTGAATTTTATGGAATGAACTATAGGAAGCTATCGTCCTAGCATTGTATAATACATACAATACATACAATGGTCCTTGTGAGTAATATCATTGTATAAGGATTATACAATGGTAATATATTCCCCAAACTCAATGTACAGTCTGAACCAAATTGGTGATTTCTGAACTTTATTTTCAACTCATCATTTACTCTCTAGTTATAAACGTAAATTGACATTTAGGCAATTTCGCTAATAAGCCATTATATTATCTTAATATGGATGGTGTCTTTATTATACTTGATGATTCTTTGAAATATGAACGGAGTTTTGGAAATACATACGAAAATCACACAAAGTATGATACGCTTAAATCCTTCAAACCAGCAGATGAACATAGTGAGACAGCAACTAATTCACATTCGAGTTTTTATCTGGAAGATTATGAACTGAATTGTAATTTACGCGACAAGTCCAAATAGTAGGGTTTGTTTGAACGAGTAGACGAAATTCTAGAAGAAGAAAAACCAGCGAATTTATGATTGCGAATTGCGATACAAAACATGCCAACTTTTAACAACTAATTTTATATGAACTGTCGGTCGTTATTTCCTTGCTATGGAGTGATCAACTCCATTCATTCAAATCATATTTACTTCCCGGCTTTGTCCGGGAAGCACGTACTTCCCGGACTAGTCGTTCTGGAACTTGGGTACTTTCCGGACGGTTGACGAGAAAGGTAATTTTCCAAACAATTTTGATGATTAACAGTTGTTCGAAACAGGGTTCAAACAATAGAAGGCCAACCCAGTCATATGTGAATTATATATGATAATGTACAGATGATTTAGATAAGTCAGAATTAAACGAGATATAGAAGCAGTAACATCTTTCATAATTTTTGTCGTCACATTATTAATGAATCTCAATTCTTTGAAATTAATCTAGAGAAATAGTTAGTCAAATAGCCCGACACAAAATTTCTCCAGGAGAAGTTTTTCACGATGTTGATATAATTTTTAGCAAATCCGCCCATGATAATTTTTCTGGAAGTACAAGCCACGTGGATCGTTATTTTCATACAGAATCACACTTCTAGTGGAATATTGGAAAAAAATTAAGAAAGCCTTGACGAAAAGTCAGGAGCTTTTACGAGCTTGTTCTTTTTGAGCAAACGATCATTCAAATTTGAATATTCATGTAACTAATGGTTTTATTTTATCAGTTTACGAATTTGATTTTTTCGTCTGAACATGAAACCCACCATAAAAATTTCAAGTTTTTCGCGGAAGTTATCGTATTTACGGTCAGTCGTGGAATAGAATTAAACCATAGCTCCTATTAGGATATTCAAATTTGAATTATTGTTTACCCAATATGAACAATCGCACTAACGCTTCTGGAATTAATGAATTCAATACCCTTCGCGATTCGAGCATCGGACCTCACCTCCTCCTACATTTCAATCTCCTAGATCACTAGACCGTTGGAACGATGTTTTAACTGGCGATATTCCTCCAGTACCATTTCCTGTTTTCATATGCCGTTGATTTGAAGTTGAACTGATAAATCAACAAAATGAAACCTATAGCTCTCAGGAAGTTCGAAATTGAATGATCGTTCTTTCATTATGAATAGGCTTGACAAGGTTTCTGACTCGTATGATATCACAATCGATTTCAGTGATATGAAAGTCATATATCAGTACATATAAAGCTCAAATCAATCGAACTATCACCCGAATAACCAATATCTGCCGATTTGTAATTATATTCCTAATAAAACTAAGAAGTCAGCGAAAACTATGAATATTTTACAAAACAGGACTCTCATTAATTTTCTGTTCCCAAGATCATGGCGATATTTTGAACAGTGTTTATATCGTGATTGAACAGCTAAATATAAAGTTTCTATCTCTTTTTCTATAACTCGAAAAGCACTTGACCGATTCGGTCCATCAACGAACTAAGCAGCACCAACCCTCAAAATTTAATCTAACTCCTACTAAGTACCCGCTACAACGTTGGAAGTAATCAGGTTTGAAATGAATGAATAAATAATATGATACACATAAGCTTCTGACTAGTATGATTCTGTTCACCATAGAAATTGGTTCAGTTTATGTTGATAATCTTCACGTTATAAAATAAGGTCACCAAGAGTTCGCATTAATAGAACTGTCTCCTTAATATCAAATTCATTCAAATTGTGATACTATTCTAGATGAAACAAATAATTCTACGGAAATTAGGAATATTTTTTTAATTTACTCTTTCTTGTCCTATACATATTTGCTATTATCATTACAGAATATTATTGACATTAGGTAATCCAATTGATTTCGTTTCATGTTTAAATGAACCCCGATGGAATTTCAAAAAAGCTAATTTGATTCAATTTGCGAATAAAATTGATAGTGATATAAGATAGATTCCACCATCCCATGACAAAATACTCTATATAGATTCGTAGGTGTAATTAAGATTCTAAACTGATAGGCAGTATCGACTGAATATACTTATCCAAATTCATGTAATTAAGACTGCAGCAAAAAAGTTTATCCCTAGAGGTTTTCGTGAAAACTACGTACCTGACTGGTCACAAGAAACCGAAAACTTGTATAAAGATTATCAGAATTCCCCAAATCAAGAAAATTGTGATAAACTAATGAATTCAATTAATGCCAGTCGAAAAGAGAAATGGAATAGCATAGTTACTAACATGAATTTTACACATTCTAGTAGGAATTCATGGGATGTTTTGAGAAAATTAGGTGAAGCTACACCAACCACTGGCGCAGCCAGGGGGGGGGGCTTTGGGTCTGCAGCCCCCCCCCAAAGGTTAATTTCTTCGTTATTTCTTTCTTCTTTATTTTTTTGCAACTTTCGTTATTCACTGTATCATCAAAAAAATTTTCAGTTCAGCCCCCCCCAAAATAAAATCCTGGCTGCGCCACTGACACCAACCACAACTGCATCTTCAAAAATTGATCCTAAATTAGTTGCTGGTCGTCTCCTTAACGTTTCTAATTCGGTAGAAATATCAAAATCAAAAGTCAAAGATATAAAACACAAATTACATAAATTTAGAAAATCAAACACCGAATTAGACGTTATTTCTAGCCCATTCAAATCCAATATAGATGAATTAAAATCAGCAATAAAATGCACAAAATCCCGAAAATCGGCGGGTTTTGATGGCATCTATCCAGAATTCATCAAACACTTGGGCAAACGGGCCTTACCCGTATCCGTATCATTTTATAATAATATTTTAAATACTGGTAAGTTTCCGACCGAATTTCGTAAATCAAAAGTCATAGCAATTTTGAAAAAAGGAAAGGATCCCTCCGATCCTAGTAGCTATCAACCTATTAGTTTATTGAGCGTTCCCTTCAAAATTTTAGAACGACTGATCCTTTTAAGAATTTAGAATTATTCTTTACAAAATTGCCAAGGGGGTTTCAGAAAGAATAGAAACTACTGCGATCAGGTTCTGAGTCTCACCACTTTCATTGAATCGGGTTTTAATAATAAATTAAAAACAGGTACAGCTTTTGTGGATTTATCTGCTGCATATGATACTGTTTGGAAAGATGGTTTGATTTTTAAACTCTATAGTCATCTGAAATGTGGAAAAATGGTAAGATTGGTAGAAAATATGCTGTCAGACAGAAGTTTTCGACGATAGTTTGTTGACGATAATAGTAGCAATTTTAAAACATTGAATAATGGTCTTTCACAAGGATCGGTCTTATCACCTCTTCTTTTTAATTTATATCTATGTGATATTCCTGCAACTTCTTCTGAAAAATTCATATACGCCGATGATAGTGCTTTGGCTTTCCGTTATTCAGATTTCAAAACCATAGAGAATAATCTTTCTACAGATTTAGAAGTTTTAAAAAATTATTTCTTCGACTGGCATTTATGTCCAAATCCTAATAAAACTCTCGTGTTTCCATTTAGATAATCGTCAGAAATATAGAAAATTGAACGTACTTTTTGGTAATTCTCCTCTTAAACATAATTTCAATCCTAAATATCTGGGCGTTTGGATGATTTACGTATGAAATTGAAAACAAGAAATAATATTATTCAAAAACTTGCCGGTACTTCATGAGGTGCTGACGCAACAACTCTTCGTACGGCAGCTCTAGCCTTAGTGTACTCTACTGCCGAATATTGTTGCCCTGTTTGGCTCAACAGTGCACATGTACATAAGATTGATGCACAATTAAACTTTTCCATGAGAATAGTAACTGGAACAATAAAATCAACACCAAAACCATGGTTACCAGTTCTTTCAAACATAGTTCATCCACATATTCGCAGGCTAGCTTTGAAAATTTGGAATAAATTTAATTCTTCTACAAATTCCTATCAAATACTTTTCTATATTCCAGATAATAAGATTCCATGATTAAAATCAAGTAAACCATTTTGGTCCAATTATTTTCTGACCTCGAATGAAAGCGATAAAGCTATTTGGCAATGCGAGTGGAACACCGGTTACATTCAAAACAAAGATTTAATAACTGATCCCTACAATAAAGTTCCTGGATTTGATCTTTCAAGGAAAATTTGGACTATTCTCAATCGTATAAGAACAGGTCATGGCCGTTGTAATAACATGCTTTTCAAGTGGAATTCAGTTGAGAGTCCTAGTTGCGAATGCGGAGAAGCAGAGGAGACTATAGAACACCTGATAAATAATTGTCCAATATTTAAATTTCAGGATGGCTTAAGGGTTATACATGAAGTAAGAGAGTCGTTTTTGAATTGGGTTGTAAATTTCAAATCGATTTAATAGAGTTTCAATCATTTTATTTTTCGATTCCTTTTTTCTGCTCCGATTTTTTATTGTTTCAGATTCATTCAGAATTCCAAAGGCATCTTGGAGAGAGTTATCGGTTGGAATAAATAAAGAAGAAATCCTTCAATATTTGAATAGTTTTTAAGTGTTATTTTTGTTGGAACGGCGAGACAGGGTTTTTTCTACTGAGGTTTTTTCCCTGAGCTCTGGTATCATACGAAAAAATAGTATGGTACCCCGTTTTTGCACCAACCTCAGTTAGGGATTTTTATTTTATTATGTTACCTCTTAATTTACAAAAAAATATATAAATATTAGAGAATATAAAATTTTGATACGATTAGATTGCTGATTCTGACAATATTCAGAGGACAGAATTTCATATTTTTCATATAACTCAAGAATTATTCGATGTATTTGGTCGTGCTATTCCGACCCCACACCTATCCTGAGGGTTTCAAAATTATAGTTCATTTCGTTCGACATTATAAATTTCCTGGACGAAATAACGAAACAGAATTACTTCATGATCTTGTTTCTTCATCAGCGAGTCCATTAGAGTCACAGATCAATAAAAGCCATAGATATGCCCTGTAAACAGAAGCAAAATGAGGACAGGATCTCTATGTTTATGTTCCCCCCTTGCAGTTAATAAACATTAACCTAACTTTGGTTATTCTTGTAATTTTCAAGATACCTATTTGCGCCAGTTTTCGTGATTCTACATTTTAATGTACCTTATAATAACAGGAGAGTGGGTTGATTATGGGTGGTAGGTATTAATTTAATTATGTTTCTCTTAATCTGTAAAACAATAATTAGTTAAACAGTGTACCGTCGCTAATAACCATAAAGTGATACTACTCATTTCTTGAAAAAATTCCAGTTTATGAAAAAGTTATATTTATTTCGTTTCAGTACCCCTAAAAAAGCACAACTCTGTCATTGAACTGTCAAATTTGAAAACAAAATCAAACAGTTGCTTTGTATATCTTGTCTTCAAATTCATTCCATTGATATTGTGTTCGAGGCCTATCTATTTTATTTTATTGATTTGAGATTTGAGTCGTTTTTAAATCGGCCCCCTGTCCTTCAGGAACATATAAGCACAAAAAACAATAGTTTACATAAGAGTTTGAAAAGGTATAACAAGATTCTGAAGGCCTATGGGAATTTCTGCAGTTTTGTGTAAATCAAGAATGTCGATATTTCATAATTATGAAAGTTTTGAAGGCCATTTCGATATTTTTGCAGTATTCCATGAAATCAACGATTAAGGCAGCATTTGCGGACCTACCTAAATTTTTTCTCTAAATATTTTTAGGAATTCTTCCTTTAAATTTTCTGTTGTTCTCCTGGAATATTCTGTAAAAATATAGTTCTGTGTAAGTTCTCCACTTGACTCTTTTATGTAGACTTTTGTAACAGATCATAAACTGAAATGTTTCTTTGTAGATAACTGAACTGTGAATTGAATGGTGCATTGAGAGTTATTACCTACCTGACCTAAACACGTGCGAAATTCTATGGCTCTATTAATTAATATTAAAACGAAGTGATATTGTTCTCTAATTTTTTCAGATCACATATAACAGGTATTCAGTCAATCCCATTATAAATTCGCCGTTGATGTCACTCTGCTACACAGAGATTCTCGTGGTTAAGCCATCTTCATTCATTGTAATTGCTCGGTATCCTATATATCCCTATTTGGTCAGTTCAAAAATAATCGCGTACCAAAACCATTTATGCCTCAAGATAATATTATGATCTCATCTCGGATCTCATTTACCAATGAGCTATATTTGGACCAAATCAAGTAAGGTATTTTTATGTTTTATCAGATACCATTACTGAAAAAACCTAGTTCGAAATTAGATTTTTTTTAAACGTATTTTGATTGAAGTAATTTTGGATGTTTCGTGCATTTTTTAATGGAATAACCATTAATTAAAATTCATCAACGTAACGCGAACATTTGCCTCAATTTACACTGACCTTTATTATTTAACTTCAAAATGCTACGATTGAAAAAATGAAGAATGAAGGTTAGCCGAAAAAACGCAAGGATAAACCTATTGGTGCATATACGATTTTGTTTCTCGAAAGGTGCGAAAAGCGAAAATTAAGTTCGTGAACGGGTAAAATCTGATATATAGTTATAATGATTTGAATTTCTATTGTTGGAATGAATTGTACCGAGTCGAAATTACACATTTACCTGCACATTAACAATGCAACCACGCGTGCAGAATTTTGAGAATATCCTGAGAACAGACAATCAGAAAAAATGTCTTCGAAAAATTCGTTACTTCAGGAATAACTTATCGGCAGGTTTTACAGCGGCCGATTGACGCTCCATGGAATGTTTCATGGAATAAATCATATTCCGGTTATTAATGATGAGAAAGTGACCGCAAATGACTGGAATAATTGAAATTAGCCTACAAAAATTAAATTTCTATCAAATATTCACCGAAATCGACGAATGTCCAAATAAATCGTGTCAGGAGTGCACATCAGGACGTAATAAAATAGCGCTTCTCAATATTGTTCGCAGTTTCTGAACGCGTTGATGAATTCTGTCTGGGAGAATGTTCGAAGAAATATCATTCTACATGGAAAAAAATTCCCAAATTTTGTAAAAAAAGGAATTTGATGAAAATCCGTAGAAGTTGACATTCAGCATATCAAGAATTCGTTTATGTTTGCTGTGATTTTCACAAAAATTGAAGAAAATTGGTTATAAATTCGCGAATGTTCAGGAAAAATATCATTCTTAATGAAAAATGGTCTCATATTTATTTGTCTATATTTCCACAAATATCGATGAAAATTGTTTCTGTTTTCGCAAATGTTCGGCAAAAGTAAAGTTCATCATAAAAATACCCTATTTTTCGTGAAGAACCATACATTTACTAAACATTCGCGAAAACAGAAACAATTTTCATTAAAATTTGTGGAAATGACAACAACTCAAGTTGATATTTTGAAGACTTTCATCAAGAAACACTTTCCTTCAATTTTTGTGGAAATCAAAGAACCTATTCACGTATACTTTATGCATAAACGAGTTCTGGATATGCTGAATGCTGAACTTCGACGGCTTTTTATCAAGTATCTTTTTTGTGACAAGATATGGGATCCTATTTTTCATGTAGAAAGACATACTTTCAATACATTCTTTCAAAGAGAATTTCATCAACGCATTCAGGAATGGAGAACGATATTTTGGAGCGCTATGTAATAACCTCCTCTGTACTCCTGTTCTCCTCTGACAATTTGTTTGGATAGCTTCTACTTCCCACTCTGAAGAACTTGTTGATCTTCAACGAGAAGGCAAAAAAAAGTTCTAATGAGAAAAAGCGAAAGTATCGTAACAGCAGTACGCTTTTAAGCATAATGAAAACTTCGTCACTTCGTGAAACAAGTTACCTCACGTTACATGATGTGGCAATGTGCCCTTAAAGACATTTTGGAAAAAACATTTGTTGACCAACGCTGAAACTACAGAGTAAGTATATTCAACAAAATCAGGGAATATTGAAGAAAGCCCTGAGGTGGAGTCAGAAGTTTTGGCATGCTAATTCCAATATGAATTGGAATTATATTTATAATATTGGACTCATTCTACTTATTCCTGCAACTTTCTTATTCTAATCCTAAGCCTATCCTGAAAGTTCTGAAGTCTTTTCTTCCGGAAGTAATCGTGTATTTTATGAATAATTTTTGGGTTTCAACAGTAAGTATCAGATTTCCGTTATCTAAACGTGGCGAGCTTCATTCGAAAGCTACTAGGTATATGTATATCGGCACTCGCTTGCTTTGTTATCGAAGCTCATTTTTTATTTTTTGCATAAAGCGCGGTTTACTTTTGAAGAGGAATAGTACAGCTCATCATAGATAACATCAGCTCATTCTAATTTCGGAAGAGTAACAGTATTCAAGTTGCTAATAATTTGAAAGGATATTTCGAACTGAAAATTGACCGAATCACAAAAGGAAGATTAGGAATACGCACTATCCTATGTTAAAAGTGTCTGTTCACATACATAGTATAGTAAAGGTATAGTAAACTAGTCAACCAATAGAGTAGAGAAAAAAGTTGCGAGGACATAGTAGAGAGTACTATTAATTGCACACGTGCTATCCACTCACTCTATCGTACGCTCTTTAGCACTCTACTGTCACAAGTACAATCTGTTTACATTATGCTTGTAGGGAAGTAATAAGTACTTCACCATTTACTCTACCAATGTAAACTGCGCTTTAAGCCCCATTTAAAGTTCGGTGGTAGACTATAATATAGTTACTATGTACATATTTCCTTATGTGATTCGGCCATTTTTCAGTTCGAATTATCCTCTAACATTACTAGCAAAGTGAATACAGTTACTCTACTAAAATGAGTAGAGTAATTCTGGAAAAAAAAGAAAACGATTTGAACTTGACGTTCCTATTGAAAGATGTCAGCAGGTTTGCAGTAGACCGTCAATAATCGAATCATCCTTTTCACAGTTTAAACAAGCGACCCAGAGCTTCTGACTTCGACAGTGATGTGGATTCATTTGAAATAATGTTGCAGTAACAGACATCAACAACGAAATCCATATGACTGTTGAAGTCAGAAGAATTCGATCGTTCATTGAAATTGTGAAAAGGATGTTTCGATAATTGACGGCGACTGCCAACATGAGAAGAACTTTCAAAAGGAACTCGAAATTTTCAATTTCAAATCGTTATTTCACTCCTAAACCCGGTTAATATTGCGAGAGTAAATAAATTTCAACCGGCTTACCGGTTAGACGCTTGTAATTAATTTAAATAGTAGAGTTCGGTGCTTTTGACATCGACAGTGATGTGGATTTGTTTGAAATAATGTTCCTATAACAGAAATTGACAACGAAATCCACACAATTGTTGATCTTGTTCAAATTTTTAATTTGTTAGAACGATGATTCGATAATTGACAGTCGACCGCAATCATGATAAAAACTTTCAAAATTTTCTATGGACGTTTGAGATCTGAACAGGAGAGTCGAATTCATAAGAAAATAGAATAAAATCAATAATTCCAGGATATTCAAATATGACTTAATTGAATAAATAAATAAATATTTAAAATGAATAATCATTTGTCCAATATGAACAAGTGTATACAATCTTTTGAATAATGTTATCCACAATACGAATAGATTTGTTTAACGTCGTGAAATATTGTCTCAGACAGTTTGAATTGGTCGATCTGTTATCTTAATATGAAATTTCGGCCCATTTGTGAAAACAAGCCTGACAAAACTAATAATTTTACAGAAATTGTAAATATGTTTTTGAAATCATTCTTTTGTTCCTTTCGATATGTTCTCCAACCATTGTATGAATGTTTCTTCATAATAACTCATAATAAATTATGAATTAAGAACTATCAGAACAATATTTGAAATTTTCTACCAAGTTTTATTGACAATCCAGTCCTAGTAAAGTTCAAATTTCATCGATATATGGAAAAGTTTCTGAAATATAAAATATCAACTCGAGAACTTTTTGATCCATATACAAACCGAGCTATTCCAAACCTACACATACACACATTGGAAAATTCAATATTATTCAAGTCCCTAGCTCTTTTTCTGCAAAAGTTAGTGAACACTAACTGTATACTGAGAGTGGTTTCGGTTGAACAACCGAAACCAAACGTATACAAAATACGAAACACTAGGCGAAACTGCGGAACGAAAATATTGAGTTCGAGAGAAAAGAACAATAAGTTCGTGAAAAAAATATTAATCGTTTATTCTTGTGAATTCATGCTGAGAGATCATTGGATTATTATTTGAGCATTCTCTAGCGAATCATTATTGAATTATTGATATTATATTATACGGCAAAAATTTTCCAATATAATCGTACAATAAATAGCAATGTTCCAGCATCAAGAATTCAATTCAGCAATAATTGTTGAGGTAAATTCAAACGGATTGAAATCAATTGTCTTCTACACCTTTTCCAATTGTAATTCAGAAAACGTAAAATGTAATTCAGAATAGCAAATTGAATTTCAGAAGATGGAAATTGTAATTCAGAATAGTAAATTTATTTTCAGAAATGGTGATTTGAATTTCAGAATAGTGATATGTAATGCAGAAAGGGTAATTTGAATTTCAGAAAATATAAATTGTAATTCAGAATTGGTGATTTGAAATTCAGAAATGGGAAATTGTAATTCAGAATTGGTTGCATGTACTCAAGATATAATGAACATGAATATGTACCTATTTATATCATGTTATATAGTACATATATCTATACATTTTCTGAAATTCAATTTATAACTTCTGAATTACAATTTTCCTTTTCTGAAATTGAATTTGCCATTTCTGAATTTCAATTCACTATTCTGAATTACAACTTTGTTTTTTCTGAAATACAACTTCCTAATCTGAATTTCAATTTCGCTTTTCTGAAATTGAATTAACTATTGTGAAATTCAATTTCTGTTTTCTGAATTACATATTCCTATTCTGAAATACATGTTCCCTTTTCTGAAATTGAACTTTGATTTTCTGAATTACAACTGTAAAAGGTGTAGAAAGTTGCATTCATTATTAGGTACATCTTTTCGTGAATTTAAAGTGGACAGTATCACTGACCAAGAACTTTGGAACTAGCAGTGCAATTGCTAATGCTGAAAACTCGTTTATGCAGTAATAAATCACGAAATTAATTATAAAACACTGTCAATCACTTGACGCACGAATTAAAAAATGTCCCTTGGAAATTGTTAAATAATAACAATAACATACGTGACGATGAACAGTGCAAACATACACACACTTTCTTTAAAAGGTAAATTCTGAAGGATGCACTTCAAACGTTTTGAATTAATTATTTTCCATACATATACCTTCTCGAGTTTCAGGTACACAACAATGTTTTCACTGTTTTTCGATACAAAATGCAACTTCATTGAGAAAAAATGGTTACAAATAAATCATCTGAGGTGTTTCCCATTGTAAGCACCAACTTTCCCAATTTTTTGAGCGCTCGTTCTACTTAAACGAGTGCTATATCGTTTTGCCCAAATGTTTGTAATTTTCGAATTTCGAGCCGTAAATTGCCTCAAACGATAGGCTTCGTTCCCTGACGAAGAATTCGTGGTCAAATTCAATTCTGGTCGTGGTTAGCACGATAACCTTCGAAAGGATTGTCCTATAGAGACTTGAGATTTTCAGGGTGAAAATCGTACAGTGTGTTCCATAAAATATAGCCATTCAAAATTTTTGTTCCTAAATATCTCTGACAAAACGAAACCAATCATAATGAAATTTTGCTGCAACATGCAAGATGCTCATGATAAGCCTTATGCGAAATTTTGTTCATAGTGTAAATAGAACCACAGAAAATTCAATTGGAATATTGAAAAGAAGAAACTACAGGGTGTTCCATAAAACATGGCCATTTAAAAATTTTGTTCCTCAATATCTCAGACAAAACGAAACCAATCGAGATGAAATTTAGTGGCCAAATGCAAGATGCTCATAATAAGCCTCATGCAAAATTTTGTTGCCATAGTGTGAACACAACCATAAGAAATTCAGTTGACATATTGAAAAAAAAAATTTTCATATGTCAAAACGAGATATCCGATTCGAGTGAAATTCATTTTGTGAATGAAAATTGATATACTGAATGTTCTTGCAAAATTTCAAGAGAGTCGCATTCTGTGATCAGTAGAAAATTCAATTGGAATATCGAAAAGAAGAATCTCTATAGGTATTTAAATTATTCAAAAACTGAAATATGTAAAAACTTGACAATTGAAAAAATTAAAATCTATTGTTCTGATGATGCGAACCTCTTGAAATTTTGCATGAACATTCAGTATATCAATCTTCATACACAAAATAATTTCACTCGAATCAGATATCTTGTTATGGAAATATAGAGATTCTTCTTTTCAATATTCCAATTGAATTTTCTATGGTACAGATAACGCGATCTTCTTGAAATTTCGCATGAACATTCAGTATATCAATCTTCATTCACAAAATCATTTCATTCGAATCGACTATCTTCTTATGGAAATATGAAGTTTCTTCTTTTCAATATTCCAATTGAATTTTTTATGGTTCTATTTACACTATGAACAAAATTTCGCATGAGGCTTATCATGAGCATCTTGTATGTTGCAGCAAAATTTCATTATGATTGGTTTCGTTTTATCAGAGATATTCAGGAACAAAAATTTTGAATGGCTATATTTTATGGAACACACTGTACGATTTGGCTGGTTAACAAACTTAACCGAAGCATTTGGGAACCAAACGCACCCTGAAAATTTCAAGTCCAAGTCATTCGAAAGTTATCGTACTAACGAACCGCCGGAGGGACGACAGGTCCCACGAACAGAATTGAACTCGTAATTGAATTTGACCACGAATTCGTCATCAGGAAGTCAAACCTATTCGTCATCAGGGAGTCAAACCTATTGATTGAGACAATTTTCGGCTCAAAATTCTAAAATTACAGACATTTGGGCAAAACGATATAGCACTCGTAAAAGTCGAACGAGCGCTCAAAAACACATAATGTATGCACAGAGTGCGAACATTGATTGAAAATTCAGGAAAACGCTGATTGACATTAGAAGCTGTTGCAGTCAATAATATACAAATCGGCATCAAATTTTCGAATCTATAGGCATTTGAAATAATCATCAAATAGAGATAAAATTAAATAAAGCGATAAAATGATGGATTGTGGAAGACTGTGTGGATGACAGCACTAACCATCACTCAAAAACTCGCAAGCTCGTTGTAAGACAAGTCATTTCTGTGTACCTACCTATATTTTTTCCATTTTAATTTGGTTGCTGCAGAAATATTTTTCAGTTCGAATGGTAAAATTCAAGGTGGGTAAAAATGACCATTCATCCATGAATTTGCATTTATGATGAACATAGATCATAGATCAAAGATATACAAAGATTCATTGAAATAATTGAATGAAATAAGGTAAACTTGACAAAATTTCGAATTTATTCTGCAAAAGTAAAAGAAGGCATCAATTTTCGATTTCACTGAATGAGATGATAAATGAATCATATTCTATTGATTGTCTCATTTTTTTTCCTAATAATAATCATTCAAAATAAAACGTAGGTATATTATACTCTTCACTTCATCATGAATATGCAAGAAAGCTCATTCCGGCCGTTCCTTATTATCTTTTACTGAACCTGTTTGAGGTTATGTCATTTTGACAGCTAGACTTATATTATGAATGTTATTTTTTGTTATTTCATTTATATGATTAATGATTATGAATTCAATATGATTTATAAGGATCCATCGGAACGAGTAATCCCAAGCTGATCATATATAATACAGTATGTTTAATGCTATTCAGGCTAAATCAATCAATATGAGTAGACCTCAGTGAGTTAATAAATTCCCTAAAAATTAAAGTTATCTTTTGAAAGAAATTCATTATTATGGACTCTTATCTATAGGCATAATACTTCAATGAATGAGGGTGTGTCATTATGAGTAATAAGGCTTACTTACCCTCAGGATTAAACAAATCGATAAACAGTAGAAAACTGGCTCAAACAATGTCGGGGCACTAAACTTACTCCAGTTCAAAAACGCCGCCGATTCGAACTATAATTCTTCACCTACTGCACAAATATTCATTCATTTGGTATATTCATTAAAAATTTAATCACAAGTAACCACTTCCTCGAGTGACAAAATCGATAGAAAACTAGCTTTTGTTGAATTCATGTATGACTAATGAAATTATTGATAAATCAACACAATTCGGTGGCTCAATTATTTATGAACACACGATTACTACTGCGGGAAAATCAACCAGTATAATATTCTCCACAGACTAGCTCACCTGCTACTATCTGGTTTTTGGCAGAATTGGCGGATCTGTTCCTGCACGCGCTTTTATACGAAGTCGCGATCGGAGACGTACGAAGTAAGTCGATACGTTTAGGCTGTGCATGCAGTGCGGCAACGGCTTTCCCCCTATCTAAAATATTCAACAGGAAAGGAGTGTTTTTTTTTTATTTTTCATCAATCATCAGTGTCAAGAATTTGGTAAAACCCTGAAGTCAAGTTCTCCCCGGAAATTAAGAATGACCAAACTGGACATTCATATGAGTGCGACCTTTATTCATATAGAGATGGTTTTTAAATACAAGTTTACAAAATATTCGATAGTTAGCAAACATTTAAATTAATGATCAGTAAGGTAGTCGTTCCATGTAGAAAGAAGCGATAACATTTTCGCATTATTTTGCACCATACTTCAACAGAGCGCGGGAATACGATGCCGTAGTGTACCTACAGTCATTTCGTAACAGTTGGCATTGTATAAAGATGGTATACAATGGTATTCACCTACTTATTCGAATCCAATTTTTGAGGGTTAACTCACTTCGTTCTTCTCCGCCGTTTTTACCCGACGGTTAAAAACGTCAAGAGAACGGACGAAAATCAGGCCTCGTCTGAAATTTGCAACGTCGGGTAAGTGCGCCGTTTTTAGCCCATACACTTCGTTTTTGCGGCAGTTTTACCCGATCGTTTTTAAACCGTCGGGTAAAAACGGCGGAGAAGAACGAAGTGAGTGGGGCCCATAAGAGCTTGAAAATAATTAATGGTACATTATGGACGGACATCTTTATCATAATGAGCGGGTGCTCCATCATTCTGAAAACATACCATCGGTTTAGGCTTGTAAGATGCCGGCGGTCAGCCAAGTGGTAGCAACATTGACATGTACGACGATTATTCTTGTATAAACCGTCTCGGTGGATTAAGGGCTAAGCGTGTGGCCGTGTGCCTACAAGTACTTTACGAAGCTGTAGGTCCGGGCTCGAATCCTGGTGCGGGTATGGATGTTTGTGTATGTCCTAGTTTGTCTTTTTACAACAAAAATTGTCTCGAAAATTAATTGTGGTATGATTGAAATACAAAATTATCGATACTATATCTGGTACATGACCTCAGAGTCCGGCACAATAAAGAGATGATGAATGAATTATTCTTGTATATGAAGTATCGATTGAATTCCCTTCAGATTTGTTACATCGAGGTTCCACTATACAATTCAAATTAATTTTTAGTAAGTCTATTCAAGTGAAATAGCTGGCTTCAACTTTTTGTCGAACAGAAATGTGATTATATATATTTTTTTTAAATATGTAGTTGCGTGAGTGTAGGTTTTCCTTGCTAAGTTGTTTCCTTCCTGAGCATGTATTAGTATTCTGTGCTGTTACATTATATTTCTGAATGAAGCCCCACATTATATTTCAATTTAAAATTATTTGTAATCAGGTTGTAAAAATAAAAGAATTGCGTACCTAATTTATTAATTTTTGGATACAACTGGTCGTGTTCATTTCCTTCTTAAATCTTCCCTTCAGTAATAATTGAGCAGATCATCCGAATAGACAATATTCGTAAATCCTAGCTACAAGTCAACATTCGGTTCCCAAGATATGGCTTTTGCACAATCTAGCAACCAAAAGGTTGAGACGTCTTTTGGCCATGGAAATTTGGCATATTCCACTGTATATATTCAAATTTTAGGTAATGTTCTTTATTTTCTTGTCAGATTGATACGCAATGTTGTCAATATTGCATAGAGTTCTCTGATAACTCGCAAGCTCGTCGGACGAAGCCGGGTACATTCGGCAACGTTGACTTCATTTTACTTTATGGCAGTAAATACTGCCAACTTCAGATAAATAAAGAAACGCCCACCATCCGCTCAACCTTTCGTGAACGGACTATACTGGGGGAGAACACTCAACTAATGCCTAAATCGGATAAACTGGGTGTACCTATGATAGGTGGGTCTCCAGAAACAGCAGTATAAGTGCGTATCCACAATGGCCCACCGACCATATCCCACCGCATCTAGAATCTTCCATTTACCTTAAAATAGGTTTGAAAAGACTATTCGATTCAATTCAAACACAAATTTATATTCCACAAAAAAATTCATGAGAGAATCAGAGAACAAGAAATAGTAAAATATGCGAATATTTCATCATTTATCGTAATGTATACTGAATGAATGCCTACTTCTCTCGTTGATTCCACAGAAAATTCAAGAAAGCACTGAGCTCGTGCTTTTGAGCGTTCGTTCATTGTTGAAAAATGCAGAATCTCATCACGATAGGAATAATATTCTTAAAATTATTCAAAAACTGAAATATGTAAAAACTTGACAATTAAAAATACTAATTCTATGGTTTGGATGTTGCGATCCTATTGAAATTTTTCATGAATGTTCAGTATATTCTTCATACACAAAATAAATTTCACTGGAGTCGGATTATGGGAATAAAGATATTATTTTGTTCAATATTCCAATTGAATTTCCTAGGGTTCAGATAATGCGATCTGTTTGAAATTTTGCAAGCACATTCAGTATATCAATCTTCATTCACAAAATGAATTTCTTCGCTCGAATCGGATATCTTGTCATGGAAATATGAAGTTTCTTCTTTTCAATATTCCAATTGAATTTTCTATGGTTCTGTTAACACTATAAGGGGCGAGCGGCATCGATATCGGACTTGTCGGATCGATCTGAACCGTTCGTTTATTACATCCGGATTGAGGGGAGTACACATCTGTACCGTTCGTCATAAAAATCTGAGCAGTCGGACGTCGATCTTTTCGCTCGGTCTATTTCGACGGAGCAAAGCGATTTTATCCATAGAGTTTTATGTTTTTTATATTTTTTTTTGTTTTATGTTGATTTTCCTGATCCGACAACCTATAGATTGAAAAATTCTAACAGTCTTATTCCTCTGTTTTCATTTATTCATTAAAAACTCAATTAATTCATTAAAATTTTTCAATATAGCTATCGAAGTTACAAATGGGCAGGAGGAGATATTGCTTTCCCGTTTCTTTTTCGTGTAATTAATCAATTAATTGATCAGGATCTTTCGGTACAACTATCGCCAACAACGACCAGAAGGGGATATTGCATTTCTCGTTTCTTTTGCATTCAGTGCCTTTGCACCTAATTATTTAATTGAGATTTTATGGAAGAGCTACTGAAAGGGTGAAAGTATCGTTAAAAGATGAGCATATTTCCCAAAATAGTGATCTTTGAAATCTCATAATCTATAAAAGTAGAACAAAGCAGTATGTTCTGTGGCAGATACTCTGTACCGTTCGTTTATTCCCAGATATTTCAGATTTATCTGTACGATCTGTGGTCACGTGACTAAAAAATCCGTCCGCTCGCGGAGGTCAATGCCGGACGCCCCTTATGGCCACACTATGCGTGAGGCATATTATAAGCATTTTGCATTTGGCCGCTAAATTGCATTTAGATTGGTTGCGTTTTGTCTAAGATATTGGGAACAAAAATTTTGAATGGTCATATTTTATGGAACACCCTGTACGATTAGGCTGGTTAACGAACTTAACCGAAGCATTTGGGAATTAAACTCATTCTGAAAAAAAACAGTAATCGTACTAACGGCCGACAGAATTGAATTTGACCACAAATTCGTCACCAGGGAGTCGAACCCTAGCTGCTCAAAATTCGAAAATTTGGGAAAACAATAAATATTACCTAAAATGTTCTGAAATGAGTTTCAAATATTTAAATACAAAATATTTAAGTTGATTCTTATCGAGTGTTTCTCTTGTTATAGAGATATGCAATTTAATTCATTACGATCGGCCGTAATTAATGATCGGAGAGGTATAAACTAGCAGTGAACCACAATATGATGTAGGGCGGCCGCATGCCAGCTTGTTATAAACGAATGTAGTGCAGGATTAAACACAGTAACTTATGTAATAAACGACTTCTGAATTCGAAATTTTCAGATTACGTTCAAAATTTAAAACGAGTAGTTGTAGCAATTAAGGAATATAATGAAACTAATAGATCCCAGGGGAGTCCATTCTTGAATAATGTCTAATGTCGCAAGCGAGTATCGACAACAGTCGAATCTCAGTAGGGAAGTGGATCGACATTTACCGATTCACGCATGTGACATTATTCAAGAAGCAACCCCTGAATATTCGTAGTAGATCGAGAGTTCTGTCTAGCATTCCCTGAACGGCAATAGATCATTGCCCAAACACATTTCCATAAATTTGTCAGAGTTTTCCCAATAAGATTGAATTGAATTCTACCCGGAACAGGAAATCCCCTATATATATGTTAGGACCTCACGCGAATGGTTAGTAACCTTTTCATGTGGTATTGAGGTTTCACTCTGAATATGAGATATTTATATATTTTATTAACTTTTGGCATTAATTTCGAAAAATCTTGTATGTTGAAACAGTGTTAGTACCAGTCGTATCCGAATTTTACGGTAAATTTGCTTCAAATACCGTAAAATTAGTGAAAGAATGACTCAACGCGTTGATGATAAATGACCATGTATATCCCAATAGATGAAGAATGACCATGTATATCCCAAAAGATGAACAATGACCTTGAATATCTTTTGGAAAGTCTTTTGCGAATGAAGCGTAATCTTAGTAATATTTTTCACATTATTTATGTTTTGACTAATAAAATATTCGAAGTCGCGGAGGAATTCTTCATTGAGTTTCAGAAAAAAAACACACAACTGGAAATTTTGGAGCTACGAGTAAAACACAATTTATGAATCAGATTGAATATTTTCTGGATTAGTTAACCCCTTACTGCATGATTTTTTTAAATCGGTGTGAAAAAATTATATTTAGTAGTTTATGCTACTAGACAGCAAGAAAAAAATGATGAAAAAAATTTAACACCTCTATTTTTCGAAAAATTGACATTTCGACATGTTCCAGATATGGCACAGATTGTATTAACGGAATATCATTTTTTAATTAGTAACTAATTTCATTTAGTATTTTATGGTAACAGATAACAGGGAAAAAACAAAGAAAAAAGTTGAGAGTTTTAATTTTTCGAAAAATAAATACATTTCTGACATGTGCCAAATTCGGCACAAATCACATCGAAGGAAACGACTAGAAATATATGGTCAATAAGAAATTGAAGATGTCAACAGGACCATCACGTTCACTTGAATAGTTTGGCAATACTTCACTTCCTTTGAATTCCACAGTTTCTTCAGAAACATCTGAAAACTGTTTTGCCAGTCGATTTTATTTCTCTCCTCTCTTCGATTCGACTGTTTTGATGTCGAAGGTAGGGCCGTCATCTGGACCATGGATATTTTTTGACTGGTGCTGCTGGCTGCTTCGCTGCTGAAGAACATGGAGTAGAATTTCGTAATCATCACCGCTATCAGTGTACGTGTCCATAATCACGTCGTTGTCACTCTCTAAATACTCTTGTACACCTCTGATAGCGGATGCGTTAGAAAAAATTTACTTTTCTTTACGGTGATCTTCATATGAGGATAGATTTTCGTTGCTGTTATCATTAGTTTCTGGTATTTGAACACTTTTCATCGTATAAAAACGTTGCAATCCATCTGAAACCGAATAATAGAATGCAGTAGTAATTAGTTTTTTATACCATTACCTCTAATTGTGCCATATATGGCACATGTAAACAAAATCAGTTTTTGCTGTATCGATATGAAAATTCTATTCAAATTCTGATAGAAGGATATATGTAAACACTTACCTTTGCGCCAATATTTATTTTCTCACAATATCACAAAAAACAACGAAATATCTTGAGGTAAATATCACTCAACATGCTCTGAAGTGTTGAACAGCGATATCAACTAAAAAACTTGGATAAATATATGTCGAATTACTTTCTGAATTCATTTTATTGTGACAAAATAACACTTCATACAACTTTAGAAAACTATCTATTAAGATACGTGGCCGACGAATCCGTGGATCAAGCACGATCGGTCTCTCAATTAGACTGACTACTTTCTCATTTCTTTTCCACAATTTCCAATTGCTTTTCTGCTTTTCAGCATTTATTTACAACGCACGAGTCTACGCATTTCTGCCTCGTCAACTGAGAATTTCCATAACTTCTAAATTATCTCAATCTAGCACTACGTGCCTAATCCACGGCTACGTCAGGCAACAAACAAAACGTTGCCTGGCCCTAAATATTAATCTTAAATCTGATAAACACTAATTCTCCGACACGCCAATCCTGACCTAACAGTCGTCCTCGGCTGTTTTAAAAAAATAAAAAAACAAAATCTTACACAACAGCAGTGTTCCATATCACTCAAAATTAGTCAAAATCTTTGCACCTCACTCTATCATCACTAACTACATATTAATTGTGATCAGTTTCACACTAACAATTACAGCTCAACATGCCAACTCAGTTATGTTCCTACAACTAACATCTCGATGTTCTCACCAGCAACATCACTAACGTCTTTCTCAACGTTTTCCCGATCTAGATCCCTAACGTCTTTTTCAACGTTTTCCCTATCTAGATCTCTAACGTCTTTTTCAACGTCTTCCCCAGCTAGACCTCTAACGTCTCTTTCAACGTTTTCCTCACGAGATCTTTAACGTCTTTTTCAACGTTTTCCTCAACCGGATCTCTAACGTCTCTTTCAACGTTTTCCTCAACGAGATCTCTAACGTCTTTTTCAACGTTTTCCTCAACCGGATCTCTAACGTCTCTCTCAACGTTTTCCTCAACGAGATCTCTAACGTCTTTTTCAAACGTTTTCCTCATGACACTCATCCAACTCAACAGGAACATAACTTTTAGGCATTTTCCTCAAATCTCATGAGCATACTTATACGTTCTCTTATTAGTTAATGACTTCAACAAATATCTATCTCCCTCTAAAACTTCTATAATTATAAATGGTCCCTTGTATTTTGGATCTAGTTTTGTTTGATGCCTTTCCTCATTTAATAAAAACATGTTCACCTACTTTAAAATTAACAACTTTGGCCTTATTACTATCAAATCTAGATTTTTCGTAAAAGGCGGCTTTTTCTATATTTTCCAATGCTAAATTTCTCAGAGTATGAACATCGATTGAATCATTTTCATCACCTAATGTCATTAATCCGAACGGTCTTGCTATTTTACTGATTAACATTTCTAAAGGACTAGCTTTAATCGTTCTATTGACCGTACAATTTAAGGCTAATTGAATTTCTCCTAACGCATCTTGCCAAGAACTATGGCTGGTTTCAACAGCTGTAAGCATACTCTTGAGAGTACTCATAACACGCTCAACTTGTCCATTTGCCCGACTTGCACCTGTCGCAATCAAAGTAAGTTTATGTGTTTTGGGACAAGCAGAATTCTTTAAATTCCTTACTAGCGAAACATCTTCCTTGATCAGCAATTACCCGTGATGGTACCCCGAACAAAGATATTGAACTCTTCAAAGCTTTTATTGTACTACTCGAGTCTATTTTCAAAGTGTGATGTAGCAGAACATACTTAGTGAAATTATCAATAGTAACTATAACATATTCTTTCAAATCATTTTTTTCGCTAAGTTTCCCGGTAATGTCCATATGTAATGTATGCCACGGAATGGTGGTTCTAGGAATTGAATGAAGTTCAGCTTGAATCTTTCCAGATCTAGCTTTGGAAATGCCACAGGTTATACAGTTTCTACGAATTTCGGACATACTTGGTCATATGTTCAAACCAATAATGTTCATATACCTTATCTAAAGTTTTCTCCCATCCAAATGCATTATCGTTTCATGAACGTGATTTATAACTGACCATCTGAATGCTCTGGGAACAATAGGAAGACATCTTGTTCTTCCATATCTCTGAATATTTCTATGAAGTATTCCCTTGCGCAGTTCATACGTTTTAGAAAGTTCATCTGGAAATTCATTGTTTTTGACTTTTTTTATAATGATGTTATATCATCATCACGCTGTTGTTCTGCGATAAGCCAATCATTTGTAATTTCAGCTAAGTAACATGCTTTTCAGGAATTTTCTTGATATCCTTGTTCTCGTGTGTATCAGGTAAAGATTTCTAGAGAAAAGTCAGCGTGAGCCATACGTTTTCCTTCATATATTCGATATCAAATGTAAACGATTGCAAAAAAGCCCACCACCTATGAGCTCTAGGAGTCAAATCCTTTTTATTACGAGATGATTTTAAAGAATTACAATCTGTAAATACAGTAAAGTGTCGACCATATAAATAATGACGAAAATGTTTTATTGCATTGACAACGGCCAGGGTTTCTAACTCATAAGAATGATATCTAGATTCAGCTGATGAAGTTCTTTTACTAAAGAATTCAATGATCCTAGGTTTGTTTTCAACTTTTTGTTGCAATATCGCACCATAACCTTCACTACTAGCGTCAGTGTATAATTCTATGGGATACTGTGGATCGAAAATCTTCAGCACGGGTTCACTGGTTAAGATAGTTATTATTTTTTTTTTCTATCACTTCATGTTCAGGTTTCCATTTAAAATCTCTCTTTTTAGACGTTAATTGGTAAAGAGGACCAGCAAATTGCGAAAATTTGGGTATGAACTGACGGAAATAGGATGCTAAACCTAACAATTGTCGCACCTGTGTTACCGTTTGAGGTGGTGGTAATGATACTAATGATTCAATCTTACGTGAATTGGGTCGTATTTCACCATTCTCAACTTCAAAACCAAGATATTCAATTTTTGTTACGAGAAATGAACATTTTTTTATATTGAATGAGAACCCTGCAGGTCAATATTTTCAATACTTTTTCCAATCTTTCCAAAGCTTCATCTATGGTTTGAGCAATGATCAAGACGTCATCCACACATAAACAACAACATAAGTATAAGCCAGCTCGCCTAGAGCTTTCATTATAGCACGCTGAAAAACTGCCGTAGCATTTTTTAGTCCAAAAGGCATAGTTAACCACTCATAATGGCCTTCTGGAGTTACAAACGCCGTTCGTTCGATAGAATTTTCAGAAACTGGTATTTGATGAAAACCACTAGCCATGTCCAAACAAGAAAAATATTTGATTCGCGTAATCTTGCAATTTGATCGGATATTAATGGTAGTGGATATTTATCTGAAACTGTATTCGAATTCAGTTCTCTGTAATCAATCTGTAATTCATTTTATTGTGACAAAATAACACTCATCAAACTTTAGAAAACTATCTATTAAGATACGTGGCCGACGAATCCGTGGATCAAGCACGATCGGTCTCTCAAATTAGACTGACTACTTTCTCATTTCTTTTCCACAATTTCCAATTGCTTTTCTGCTTTTCAGCATTTATTTACCAACGCACGAGTCTACGCATTTCTGCCTCGTCAACTGAGAATTTCCATAACTTCTAAATTATCTCAATCTAGCACTACGTGCCTAATCCACGGCTACGTCAGGCAACAAACAAAACGTTGCCTGGCCCTAAATATTAATCTTAAATCTGATAAACACTAATTCTCCGACATATACAAATAATTCATCAGAGGGGGCTGCGACTGTTTTCCGCGAAAGAAGCGAGCGTGCCGTATATGGAACAATTTGATGTGCGAACTTTAACCCTCGAATAGTCGCGTCAAAATTTTAACATGGGTAGTCGCGCCGGTCTCACAGACCGTGCTTACTCATTGAGCTCTGAATGCTAAGTGGAATGAGTTTTTGCCTCTAAAATTCAAATGGATGTCTTTCAAAACATAACTGAGTGACAGGAAAATGCAAGATGGTACATATTTCGAATTGATGCAAATATATGGGGAAATTCCAAAAAAATCAATTTTATTCATACACTTACTTTATTCAGTCATAAAAAGAAAAAATCAAATTCTAAGGATTGAAGACTAGAAATAACAAAAAGTTACACCTTTCATCAAATAAAAATGATTCTTCAAACATATTTTAGCTTAATGAAGGCCATTTTCTAGGCAGTTTTTTGTTGTGGGGGGAAATTTTTCCAACGCGTCACTTATCTTTGCCAAAAAATCGACAGTGTATTACTTTGATTTTCTTCCTCATCATCATCAGAAATATTCTGCTCTGAGTCATCACTCGCAAGTTGTTGTTCTAAATATTCAAATTTTTTTCTTCAGACTGATCAAATCTGAATGTTCGTCATTTGCTATTTTATCCTCTTCCTCATCTAAAACTCTAGTAAGTAATTCTGCAGTCGAGCTTGCTCTTTTTCGTACGACCACATGGCTAAAAAACTATGAATTACTTCGTTATAAGTTATACAGAACAAAAACACCTGAAACTCACCGCACAATCCAACTATCAAGATATGAAAAATAGGGTACGAGAGTAGTCGCGCCGGTCTCCCACACCGTGTCACGATATATTTTTTCGTACTAGCACGTTTCACGATGAGATTCGCAAGGACTCTCTGTCGCATCCTTACGGAAAGATAGACGGAGCCGGACATGCCATGCCCCCTGATTTTCTGAAAATTAGGATAAAAAGTGTCTAGCCGGTTTCACAGACCGTGCGCGACTAACGGAGGGTTAAACGAACCGGGACTTAGAAAATAAAATTTGTTCAGCATGTGCCATATATGGCACAGTATGCAGTAAGGGGTTAAGGCCCGCTGGTTCATATGAATGTAGGGGGGGGGTTATACGGGCGAGGTGCGTTCTCAATAAAAATGTTTTTGCATAATATTTTGAACAGAGATATCAAATCTAGTGAGACATTTCTTTGGGCGCCCGTCGAAGTATGAGAAAAAAATTGAAAACTGTTAAGCCATGGTTTTTGCAAATGCTGCGTCGGCGTCGGTGCGAGGTGCGTTCTCAATAGGAGTTATTAATTATACAAGGGGAAAAAGTATTAGATTTCAGCTCGAGGTTATGTTGTCAAAAAACCGAGAGCTAAAATCTAATATTTTTCCCGTGTATAGTACACTATTTTTTATGTGGCAGGAATAACAACCATTTAATAGTGAAAGAAATATAACTTTTCACGAAATTACTTTTTTCCCACGGGAAAAAAGTGAGTACTTGTTTCCCGGATATATAGACACTCACTTTTTTGACAGGGAAAAATTAATATCGTGAAAAGTTATATTTTTTGACCTGTCAAGAGATATAAAATCTGCCACAGAACATACTGCTCTGTTCTACCTTCATAGATTATGAGATTTCAAAGATCACTATTTTGGGAAATATGCTCATCTTTTCTCTATTTCTCCCTTTTCGTAGCTTTACCGAAAAATCTTAATTGAATAATTGGGATTAGGTGCAAAGGTCGTTATTCCTGTCACAGAAAAAAATAGTGTATTTAACACGGGAAGAATTTTTAGATAAAATCTAATACTTTTTTCCCTTGTGTAATAAACAACTATTTTCTCCAACCATCAAAAAATGTTGACATTTTTGTACTATTTTCAGGTGCAAAAGTCATAAATTTCCTTACCGTACAAAAATTCACTCGTTACTTAGCAACACTTTTAATCCTAGGATTAAAAACGCTACTTTTAATCCTTGGATTAAAAGTAAATGCATTTGAAGTCTACTTGACAATCACTGTCATGATTCTGTGTTCAAATTCATAACCAAATTATGAACGATTTTTCACTAAAACCAATTTTATTGTAATTTTGACTTGGTTGGAGAAAAAATAGTATATATTATTCGGATTATTTTTGTACAACTGTCAACAAAACTTGACTTTTCTTAATCACTATTGATGCGTAAATGATTGCTTTTTTTCACCGTTAAAAAAGCCTTTTTTTCATCGTTAAAAAAGTAAGTTTCTATAGTGACGACACAGTAAGATCACTGGATCTGGATGCATAGAAATATTGTATTGGAAGCATTATCTTTAATAAATGTTTCAGACTTGTCTGAGCTAAGGTTTCAGACGATGTAAATTTACATTCACAGTTGTACAAAAAATGTTGTTTGTATTTCGTGAGTACAAGGGCTAAGCCAGGGGGGGGGTTTTGAAAAATAGGTTTACCTAACCTAACCAGGAATATCTATGTTGAATATTGTTTCCGAAGTAGGAAAAGGATTATTGAATTCTTAAAAACAACAAATACTTGCTACAGAAAGCGACCCTCACAATTCCCGGCACCTACAAAGTCAATGGCCAAAATGTCAAAACCCCCCCCCGAAATCAATTCCTGGCTACGCCCTTGCGTGAGTATAAAATTCGTGTTTTCATGGCACATTTGAGGTGACACTCTCTTGTGTCATGAAAAAAACTCACTTAATAGAAAAATAACTATTGCATAGTATTTTGAACACAGATATGAAATCTAGAGAGATATTTTTTGGGCGCTAGTCGAAGTATGAGAAAAAAATTAATAAAGACCAGCCACGGTTTTAGCGATTACTGTGTCTGAGGGGTTTTCCGGTCGAGGTACGTTCTCGGTAAAAATGTTTTTTGCATAGTATTTTGAACACAGGTTTCAAATCTAGTGAGACCTTTTTACGGGCGCCCGTCGAAGTATGAGAAAAAAATGCAAAAGTGACCAGCCACGTCGTCAAGTCCTGATGTTTAAAGACCTCATTCTTGAGGTAACCTCAGAGGAAGAAATCACAGGGACTCAAATCGGTGGAGCGAAGGGCCACGAAATGACCTCTCATAGCTATATCTTTCGATCGGATCGGAGAACATGTCCTGCAGAATCTCACGTGAACGCTATTCGCATTCAGACTCGGAAGGATCTCATCAACAGAATAAAATTGTGTTGTGCAGCAATGCGAAAGAAACGCTATGAACTTTACAGAGTTGTAGATTCAGTACGAAAACGATGTGTCAAATGTATTGAAGAAGGAGGTTTATTTATTAACTATTATTTTGATTCAAGATGAATTGATGATTTTCATAAAATTACATTAGAATTCGATCCTGAAGAGTTTTAAAAAGAGCAAATTTAGGTTTGGAATTTTTAGACTTTTTCGTTGTTATCATGTTAGCCATGATATTATGGCGGTGGATGAGCCGAAAGCACAAAAGTATTGATATTTCATCTAAAAAACCCTTGGAAAAATAGGAATAATTTTGTTAACTTCAGGATCGTGATATTCATCTCCTTACCACGCGTGCAATAAGAGTTTTTTCTGCACAGAGACTTTCCTATCTTGTAGCAAATTTATCACCCTTATTTCTATATGTGGTCATATTCGATGAGACTACAAGGAAAACTGAGTAATAATTATCTTAGAGAAAAAACTCAAAATATTTCGTGAAATCAGGAAATGGTGAGCGTCAACGTTTCGACTAAGTCTTATATGACGTTTTCTGTTGCAAACCACTCGTATAATCTCCCCTTCAAATTTAGCCACTAATGATTGTATTTTATCGAATAGTGTCCCTATTAGTGCGGAAAATCTTAGAGTTCGACTGAACCTTTGAGAAAGCTTGGTATTGGTCGGAATACCGATAAATCACACTTCCACGTCTATAATTTCAGCAAGTCTTAATTTTTTGGCCATAGTGTTAGCAGAACCATAGAAAATTCCATTGGAATATTTGATAGAAGAATCTCTACATTCCCATAACAATATTTCTCATTCGAGTGAAATTCATTTTGTGAACGAAGATTGATATACTTAATGAATATTCATGCAGAATTTCACGAGGATCGCATGACCAAAACCATAGAATTTAATTTTTTAATTGTCATTTGTTGAATGATTTCCAGAATATAATTCCGATCGTGTTGAGATTTCACATTTATATACCTACTTTACATGAATCTCAAGTCCTATACAAAATTTCGAGGTAATAAAATTATTGCTTCACCAATTACCGAGCGCTGAAAAGCACTTGCTCAGGGTTTGTCTTAATTTTTTTTCTTCAAATTTCAATAATTTACTCCTTGCTGTACTATTCATGTTTCAACAACAAAAACTAAATATAAAGAGCTCAGGGAACAACCTCAGTAGAAAAAACCTCATCTCGCCGTTTTAACAAAATTAAAACTTGAAACTATTGAACATTGGAAGATTTCTTAACAGGATTATTATTCTTTATATTATCTAACCGATAACCTTCTTCAGGATGCTATCGGAATTCTGAATCTGAAACAAACAAAAATCGAAGCAGAAAAATAAAACTTTGTCAAATCGATTCAAAATCAATAACTAAATTCAAAATGAATCGGAAACTTCATGTATAGCTCTTAAGCCACCCTGAAATTTTAATATGTAACAAACATTTATGAGATGTTCTATTATCTCCTCTGCTTCTCCGTGTTCGCAATTAGGACTCTCAAATGAGTTCCATTTGAAAAGCATGATTTACAACACTAATGAGGACGGATGTCTATGTCTGGGAAAAAGAGAGATGCGCTCTCACTATATCAATACACCAGATTAAATGCAAGCAAAGAAATTGATTGAACCTTCAAAAGAGAAGACTGAACGAGCTCTATCGTTGTCAAAAAACGAGTCAAGGTTGCTTACACACAGGTCATCAACCAAGCCTTCGAAGAGAAGAAATAATGTACATCAGTCTTTCTCGATGTAAGTCAAGCTTTCGATAAGGTTTGGCACTCAGGACTACTACACAAAATAAAAAGTATCCTCCCCCTAAAGTATTTCCATCTACTGAAATCCTATCTGACGAATAGAATATTCAGAATCAGAGTTGGACAAGAAATCTCTGGAAATTATCCCATCCGTGCTGGAGTTCCTCAAGGTAGCGTCCTGGGCCCTGTACTATACCTATTATACACATCAGATCTGCCCACATCCATCAAAACTATACATTTGCAGACGATACAATTATTCTGACGAAGATCCATCAATTGCCGCAGACCTCGTTCAGAAGCACCTGGACGAAGTACAACTCTGGATGAATAAATGGAAGATCAAGATAAATGAGACCAAATCCAAGCAAGTTGACTTTACATTAAGGAAAGAACGTTGTCACAAATTCGACTTAACAACACAACAACACAACAATACCCCAAACTACAAGCGCAAAATACCTTGGATTTCACTTGGACTCTCTAAGCTGACCTGGAAAGAACACATATTTAAAAAAAGGAAGCAAATGGAATTGAAAACCAAGAACTACTGTGGCTGATAGGTAGAAAGTCAAAATTATCTATGGAAAACAAAATTTTCCTTACAAAACAATTATCACTCCGATATGGACATATGGTATAGAAATTTGGGGTTGTGCAAGCAAATCCAATATTGCTCTGTTACCAAGATGCCAGTCCAAAATATTGAGTATAATAGCCAACGCACCATGGTATGTCACCAACCAAACTTTACACGATGATCTCTCAGTCCCATACATTGTGGATGTTATAAAACGGAGAACCCAACAACATCATGCAAAACTAGAAGGGCATCCAAATGTTTTGCTACATCCGCTACTGGAGAGACACGAACCAAGAAGACTAAGAAGGCGATGGCCTGCTGATCTAATATGATTTTTTTTTACGAGAGCTCCTCAGTGGAGGAAGCCTCTTCAAGCTATATATGTATATCCCACTCTACTTATAAACATCAAATTAGCCCATGAATTGTAAATTTCTGATGCATAGAACAAAAACAGAAACAGGAACAGGATTCAGCAGATTTTCGACAGAAAATGAATCAGGTTCTGTCGCAAATGTAACGGGTATCCTAAATTCGTCGTCTAGTGAGGAGATCTCAGAAACCCGATGAGCTAGAACAAAATGAGTGACACATTTTCAGGTTCGATATTTAAGAGAATTCATTTTGAGAAAATTGGAAAGAAGTTCTCATAACTTCTATATTACTGAAGTTATAAACGTGAAACTGAAACATACAGGCATTTTTTTCAGTAGAATTCACTTAAGTTATCAATTTTTCTTTAGTAGGTTTAATTATAATTACCAAAACAATTTTTCTTTATTACTTTCTGTTCTGTTTCTGAGATCCCCTCACTAGACAACGAATTTAGGATACACGGTACTGAGTTCTGTTCCTGTTTCTATTCTATGCGACCGGGCTTAAGGAAAACTCCGATATCTGTAGGTTATGTAGATCTGCCACAGAAACCACCGAGCACATGTATTGTATGATCTTATGCCAATGCAATGCGTTGACTCAAACTAGACTAACTCAATTGGGTAGGAAAATAATCAAGTTTCCGAAGAAAGTTACACTCCTGGGCAAAATAAAGCTCAAGTATGGTAGCGCACAAATAAAAGCTCCATAACATTCACAATATCATAGCAACGTAGAACATTGTCACAGAAAGTTTGAAATATATAATTAGTTTCGCTCTGCCAGAAATTATTTTTTTAAACCGTGTCACTGTCCCATTTCCATAAAATTTTGCGAACTTGTGCATATCACTTATTCAAATTCAAATACTTAATTTCGAATTCTACGGATAAGCAGTTTACGGAATTGAGAAACATAAGGGATAATAACTTCGGAACTACTCAACAAATTCGACCGGCTAAAGAACTCAAATGACATATTCAGGTTCTGGAAAAAAAAGTTCAGCACTACAGAGTGGAACCATTATTTTTTTGAAAATTTTCTATTGACTGGATTCTTATGATATTTATGATAAATATGGTTGTTGGCCTTGGAGTGCCGTAACTCCATAATGCAACTGACAAGAGGCAATTAAGTGAATCTTCTGGATGCAAGAGCACTGTGGTGTTGAAGGAAATGAAAAAGCCGATGAACTTGCAAAAAGTACATCAAGGTTAACACCTGCTGAACCTAAGCCTTTCTGTGGGCTTGGAAAAGACCAATGCTTATCGCCTTGAAAACTTTGCGATAAAAAACGGCTGGTAGGTAACGAGGAAGCATAGGATTAGAGACAGGGAAGAAAAACTTTTAAAACCAGATCTTCTCCTAACAAAAGATCAGTCATAACATATGACATCTCAGTTAGCGGAAGTGCCCGGAGCCTTTAAGCATGGCATATGCAGTCAAGAAAGCCATATACTCCACCCCCACCTTCCTAGAGAAGGTTGAAGAACAGTAACCCGACAAGATCAAGATCATCCGGAAAATTATCAAGATGGTTGGCGATACAGATACAGATATTGGAGACATCATCCATACCACTCTGAGGGGTGGCTGCATCATACACAAGCAGTTCAACCGTGTGGTGTGGCGCAGTGCCCGAAGAGTTAATACAGTTCGTCCCACAGCAAAATCTCAGTGGTAAAGCTTCAGCTGGTTTCGCGAGTGCGAGTATGGGTTGTGTGTTCGGGCTAATGGTGCGGTTCGAGAGAGTTTTTTGTGCTCTGGTGTTCGTGAACTTCGTTCTTTACATGGTGTACTGACTTTAGTCTCTCTGTTGTTAGTCGAAAATGTCATGTACGGTCTATTGTTCTTTATTTTTATTTTATAACTTTTGAACTTGACATTGAATCATCTCTGAGGTCTTGTGACCGATTAACTTGAGATGTTGATTTGATTGTACTGCCTGTAATCTGAATACAAAATAAAGCCTTATAACAGCGGTCCAGGAATGGAAGCTGAATAATAGAAAAACTCTCTGGAGAAACAGCCCTGGATTCACTCAGTCCAAAAAATTCGTGATGATTTCACCTTTCTATACCAGAAAGCTCATGGAGCGTCACGAGCTGAGCTTCGGGTTATGGTGGGACTGCTGAGGGGGCACTCTCGGTACAAACATAATATGTAAAGTATTGTAAAAAAGTCAGCAGAGAATATTTGTAGGCTTTGTGGATCAGAAAAAGAAACAGCTGAAAACGTGGTATGCAAGTGTTCAGAGCTTACTAGCTTAAAAACAATCCATATGGGCAAAACCGATCTTGGACACCCAAAAGCAAGAGGTAATCCAAGGCTCTCAGGAAGGTTGTCGGCTCAGAGTAAGAAATAATGATAATAAATATTTATTTCTTACTCTGAGGTTGTCGGCTTTATCAACGCCATTGACGACCTCCCTGATTTACATGAATAAGTAGAGTGGAGAACAAACGACCTATATATTCGCAGTTCCCGTGCTGACCTCGCCATAAACACCCCAATTCAAAGAGTAATAATAATAGAACAAATGTGCGAGTCTCTGTCTTGGTTATAATCTAACTGTCAAGTTTGATATTGATCATTTTCATAATTTCGTTACTATCGGAAAATCAATGAGACGAAGTTCAAGTGGAAGTAACTCCGAATCGATCGACTACAAATCGTTTCGTTCGAGAGAAGCGACCAGAAATTTGTCGGTTTACATTGCGCTGTCAAAATGTTTTTTGAAAGTTTCCTGATGGCGCGATCCTAACGAAATTTCGCAGAGCTTTGCTCGTCGTGAAGGAGAATAATATTCTCCATCAAAATATAAAATTTTGACCTGATAGGATGAGTGGTTTCGTTTATATCGGAAAAATAGTGAAATTTCAAATATCAATATCTCCGAAACTACTAGACCGATTACCGTTAACGAATTTAATCGGCGCCATTTGGAACCCGAACAAACCCTCAAAATTTCAGAAAACTAACTTCATCCTTTCTAGAGTTATCTGGTTCACGGAAACTGGACAGGATCATTTTCGAACTCGGATGCTTCATCAGTGAGTCCAGCCCAGTCGTTTGAAACCAGGTACTTCTGGCTCAAAATTCGAAAATGACTGACATTTGAGCAAAACGATAGCACGCTGTTTCCCTAGCAACAAAATCGAAATTTCTTGATATTGCAATATCTCATCTTATCATCAATGCTTGTCCTACAACTGATGTTATAACTTGAGCTGAACACTTGAAAATACTGAGAGAATTATATTTGAAGTGAATATTCCTCTTTTAGAAAAAAGCATCTGTTAGGCTTCCACGGAAATATTGGAAGCCATAAGGAATTACTTTCTTGCACTGTATTGACAGATTTTAACGAAAAAGAAAACTGTATTCATATATGTAGAGGGTGTCTCGGGAGTAACTGTACAGTGACGGCAAGCGAAATGTGAACGATTTATTTTCCTATTGTAAATTGGACTTCATTCAATATTATGTTCATGTATATCTATGGTTATATAGCGCAGTCGTTGACAACAAACGTCAAAATAAATCCACAAGCAAGCGAAAAGTGAACGACACTATAGAGCATATTTGGCTTTTTTGAGCGCTCGTTCTCCTTAAACGAGTGCTATATCGTTTTGTCCAACGTCTTTAATTTTCGAATTTTGAGCCGAAAATGATCTCAAACGATAGGGCTCGACTCCCTGATGACGAATTCGTAGTCAAATTCTGTGGGACCGTTCGAAGCGATTGTCTATAGAGACTGAGATGTTCGTATTATTTCGGTTCCTTAATGCCTCGAAATAGTTTTATTCAATGAGCGGTAATGCAGGTCAAAACACACGCAGATGAATTTTGTGTAATTCATCAGTGTGTTTTGAGCATTACCGCGAATTGAATACTATACTTTATCCACGACTTCTTCAGTAAAATTCGAATATTGCATTTAAAAATTTTGAACAGTTGTCAAAAGCATTGACAACATTTCGTCAAACCTCTGTACTCTGTGGTCGGGAATCAAATCAGAGTCTCTATCAATCAAGTACTTTGGCAACTTCAAAAATTCACGTTTTCCAAAAATAAATCTGGATGAATCGCTAGAACGTTATCTTGATGGCTGAAATAGAGTTCCGGATCGATCCTACTTTTTATTCCTTTTTTTTGTAAGCAATTTCATTCTTCCTAGGTACCTTTTATTAGCGGGTGTTATGTGCGGGTGTTATATAACACCCGCTTTTCGTTCAGAGACATGTCACGGTTGTGTTATGACTACCATTACACATAGAAATTAGTTTTATGGAGTGGATAAAGTTCGTTAACCAACCAAATTGCAATGGGTGTTATAAAATATGGCCATTCAAAATGTTTGTTCCTCAAACCAATCGAAATAAATTTGCGGTCACATTCAAAATGCTCATAATAAGCCTTATGCAAAATGTTGTGGCCATAGAGTAAACAGAACCATAGAAAATTCATTTGGAATATTGAAGAAAAAAAACTGCATATTTCCATAACGAGATATCCGATTCGAGTAAAATTTATTTAGTGAATGAATATTGATATACTGAACGTTCACGCAAAATTTCAAGATCGCATCATCTGGACCATAGAAAATTCAATTGGAATATTGAAAAGAAGAATCTAAATATTTCCATAACAAGATATTCGATTCGAGAGAAATTCATTTTGTGTATGAAGATATACTGAACATATACTGAATGTTCATGCAAAATTTTAAGAGGGTTGCATCATCAGAACCATGGAAATTAAATGTTTTTTCCGTCGATCTCAAAATAAAAGGTGATTTTAATGTCAACGAAATTGATCATTAATGACCCATTTTTATGCTCAATTTCTGCTATTTTAGTGTGCAATCCTCATGGCAACCGCTCACAAAGTATTCAGAAGCACAACGAGAAATGTCAAAACATAGAATACATAGAAATTTTATTATTTCAAATGTAAGTCCTGTACAAAATGAAAATGTATTTCAATCAAGAAATCATACACAATTCATATTAAGATCGTCGGAAAAATCTTGTAATCAACTAGGTTATTAATCGAGCGACTATGGGTCTCGAATTATATCTTGACCATTAGTCGCTATCTTTAATAACCTAGTTGATTAAATAACTATTAATTGTCAAGATTTTACATATTTCAGTTCTTGAATAATTTCCAGAATATTATTCCGATCGTGCTGAGTTTTGCATTTATACAGGGTGAATCCTGTTGAACTGTACATACTTCACACAGAGATAGAGGACATTTTGCTGGTTTCAAGAAGACCCCACATGAAAGGTCTCAAACGATTCGTTTGAATTATACAGGGTGATTTCCAGTTTTGGGTCATATTTTCAAAATGCTCTATTGGACGAACGAATGATCACAAATTCATCAAATTTGGTACGTAGGAGGACTGTATCAATCTCCATACAGCTGAGTTAACAGATTATCAGTTTCCAGGACCGGACTCTATTTTTCTGATATTATCGGAATTTGTGAAAAAAAACACCCTGTAGATGAAAAAGTCAATAAACCTGTCATGACAGTTCAAACTACACTGAAAACCCTTCAACGAAGAGTAATAAAATCACGTGGCACACCTACAAATTTAGAAAAAAAAAATATTGAATATGCGTACTCGGAGATACATTTTTTGGACGGCCTAATTCACATAGAAAACCATACCGAAATGTATCAAAAGTTGAAGACAGGAGAATATTATCAGTTTAAATCCTTTCGATATTCAAATATTCCAATATTCAGGTAATTTTCGTCAGTTTCCAGGACCAGACTCTATTTTTCTGATATTATCGGAATTTATAAAGAAAATCACCCTGTAGATGAAAAAGTCAATAAACCTGTCATGGCAGTTCAAACTACACTAAATACTCTTCAATAAAGAGTAATAAAATCACGTGGCACACCTAAAGATTCAGAGAAAAAAAATATTGAATATGCGTACTCGGAAATAAATTTTTTGTACGTATTCCATAATCCAGATTATGGAATTCTTTCATGGGGAGTGGATACAACCTGATAATATTCAACTTTTCATGCATTTCGGTATAGTTCTTCTACTAAACTTCAGCCGCCCAAAAAAATTATCTCTGGGTACGATTATTCAATTTTTTTTAATCTATTTGTGTGCCTCGCGATTTCAAGAAAATTTCTTGTAGGTTATTCAATGTTGTTCGGTCTCCCGTAACAGTTTTTTGGGGTGTTCCATATTCAGGGCGAATCTTTCGACCTATCATCTATTGAAAAACCCAATCTGAAATGGGAGTCCGTCCCTGAATATTGGAAAACTTGAATGCGTAGAAGATCTTAACCATTAATATTCAACTTTTGATACATTTGGGTATGGTTTTTTTTGTGAATAAGGCCGTACAAAAAAAATTTATCTCCGAGTACCCATATTCAATTTTTTTTTCTCTGAATCTGTAGGTGTGCCACATGATTTAATTACTCTTTATTGAAGAGTATTTAGTGTAGTTTGAACTGCCATGAAAGGTTTATTGACTTTTTCATCTACAGGGTGATTTTCTTGATAAATTCCGATAATATCAGAAAAATAGAGTCCGGTCATGGAAACTGACAAAAATTACCTGAATATTGGAATATTCGAATATCGAGAGGATTTAAACTGATAATTTTCTCCTGTCTTCAACTTTTGATACATTTGGGTATGGTTTTCCATGTGAATAAGGCCGTACAAAAAAAATTTATCTCGAGTACGCATATTCAATATTTTTTTTCTCTAAATTTGTAGGTGTGCCACATGATTTTATTACTCTTCATTGAAGGGTTTTCAGTGTAGTTTGAACTGTCATGACAGGTTTATTGACTTTTTCATCTACAGGGTGTTTTTTTTCATAAATTCCGATATCAGAAAAATAGAGTCCGGTCCTGGAAACTGATAATCTGTTAACCCAGCTGTATGTAGATTGATACAGTCCTCCTACGTACCAAATTTGATGAATTTGTGATTATTCGTTCGTCCAATAGAGCATTTTGAAAATATGACCCAAAACTGGAAATCACCCTGTATAATTCAAACGAATCGTTTAAGACCTTTTATGTGGGGTCTTTTTGAAACCAGCAAAGTGTCCTCTATCTCTGTGTGAAGTATGTACAGTTCAACAGGATTCACCCTGTATATTAAGTGTCAATCTCAAGTCAAAAATTTAAGGTAATAGCCTCGTTGCTCCACCAATGAACGAGCGCTCAAAAGCACCTGCTCAGGGCTTTTTTAAATTCTCATACTCAATCTGTACTCCTACTCTATCTCTAGTCCTACTCTATCTCTGATATGAGTATATTTATACTCACACTTGTGTCAGTTAAAGAAGTTCTCGAGTCGTTTCTAACCAATTCATTTCCCATTGTTTCCCTCTAAACTGAAATTAACTGAATAATATAATAAGATCTTTCAAATTTGAATGATGAAATGTACTCCGACACAAGCATAAAAAACCTGAATTTCCTGTTGTGATAAGGAATCTAACTCCAGTTTGGAATTTTAATATTTCGGGAAACCTTGATCTATACCATAGAATGAGAATATACTTCCTGTTTAATGACCACTTTTGTGGAAACCAGAAATGATTGATAACCAATAGGTAGTTATATCCAACGAAAATATATGAAAATACATATTCAGCTCTCAGCTCCTAATATGAAATACATATTTGAGTTTCAAATTCGAATTATTGTTTTCCAAAAATCATGATTTTTATTTCAAGCCCCACAATCTATATTTTTTACATTCCTCGAACAAATTTCGTTATTGTCATGAAAAACTACATAATTTATTCTTCGAAATTGAATTTTCACTTTACATGGCACCCTTGTCGCAAGAGAATAGGAACCGGACGAATTCATGCTTTATGTCATTTTTTCGAAATGAGGTCCTGTTTCATTCCTGTGGTGATAACATTTGTTGTCTTTCGACAAAGTTTTGTATTCTTTTCAACTTTCTTTCATTTTGCAACCGCAGTTTCTACTGGGTGTTCGTAAAAAGTAATTAAAAGTTGCAAAACCGAGCTGAAAAAATTTTGAGATTACATATTCAATTAAGATACAAAGGTAATCCGTAAGTGTATTTGCTTCATAACACTACTAAGTATTAAATTTTATTCCTTTGAGGAACTTAAAACCTATTTATTATTCACATAGCAATGGATATGTTGTGTCACAAGAGATGTTCGAAATATAAAGTCCTTCCATTTTGACACATTGTCCAGCTCTCAAAATTAGATGATTTATTGCCCCTTTCACCATATCTAGATTGCGTTTAACTTCTGCGCATTCTTCTTCTATTCTCTGTCTCAAATACTCTCGTAAAATTATTTCAGTTGCTTATACTTTTTCTAAACCCACAGAAAATAATCCCAGCGGGCGTTAGATCCGTAGAACTTGAAATCAATTAACACAAATATTCAATAATTGAAAAAAGCAATATTTCTTGCAGAATAAAAGTCAAAATTTTTTGTTTTCCTGAGCGAATTCACTGTCGTATTACATTTTCAATATGGTTAACCTCGTTTGAATATTAATTCAAAATGTAATAGCAAAAAAATTCTCAATTTTAAAATGCATTATTTAATCACTTTTTCACGAACACCCAGTGGAAACTGAGGTTTCAAAATAAAAGATACTTGAACAGAATTCAAAACAATTTGAAATCTCGTCAAAAGACAATAAATATTATCACCAAGAATAAAAACATTACCGCATTTCGAAAAAACTACATAAAGCATGAATTCGTCCAGTTCCTATTCTCTTGCGACAAGTGTGCCATGCAGAGTTGAAACTGAATTTTATGGAATAAATTATGTTGTTTTCCATGGCAATAACGAAATTACTGTGGGGAATGTAAAAAAATATAGATTTTGGGGCTTGAAAGAAAAAACATGAAATTTCGAGTACTGCCCTGAAAATATCAATATTTCATTAACTGTTTGAAAGAGCTTGCTGAAGGGAACAAACTCATAAAATTTGATCGACTTTGCCAGATTTTTAGCTATCGCAAATTCAGGCCAATGTTCATTAATCACCCTGTATCTCAGAAACTAATGGTTTAACCAATTTTTCTGAAATGCCCATTCACCATTAGCCTATGGCCAATGAAAAAATGAAATGATTATGAAATATATGTTACTAGAAAAACTAAAAATTTTACGGAAATTAGACAGGCTGTTCCTAAATAAGTGTATCAAAGGTGAACTGTAGATTCCACACAGAGCACAGAGCGTGGACGTGGCGAAGGAGGCATTTGCCACGGGCGCATACGACCTAGGGCGCAAAATGTGAAACAACAATTTTTTTATCGTTTTCTATTCATTTTGGTGATTGAGTTTTTGTTCATTACCTTTTAAGAAAAATGAAAGATACAAAATATTTGTGCTTGAAAGAACCCCTAGCGGGCAGTTTTGATATCTTCCATTTTTTATGATTTTTGGGGTGCTGAATCCGAATCTGAGGCTTTCTAACAAAATTTTGTGACGGAACATCTCATTCTTGGTCAGTTTTTTGCTCTTTACTATAGGAAGCTTGCCACTTTTCGTGAAGAACTTTTCCATACAAAATGAAAGTAAATAAAATTTTCTACAAATGTTTTACCATAGCTTGTTCTGCGACAACCTGTTCTAGCTTGAATTAAAGTTTGAAGTGAGGTATTTTCTATGACTCAATAAATGAAAAAAATATTAAATTCTATGGTTCCGATGATGTGATCCTTTTGAAATTTTGCATGAACATTCAGTATATCAGTCTCGATTCACAAAAAAATTTCACTCGAATCGTATATCTTGTTATGGAAATATGAAGATTCTTATTTTCAATATTCCAATTGAATTGAATTGTTCCTCAATATCTCAGACAAACGAAACCAATCGAAATGAAATGTTGCGGCCAAATGCAAGATGCTCATAACATAATAAGCCTTATGCAAAATTGTGTGACCATAGTGCGAACAGAACCATGGAAAATCCCATTGGAATATTGAAAAGATGTATCTTTACATTTCCAAAACAAGATATCTGATTCTAGTGAATTTTTTTTGTGTATCGAGACTGATAGGTATACTGAATGTTCATGCAACATTTCAAGAGGATCGTATCATCGGAATCATAGAATTCAATTTTTTTTCGTTTATTGAGTCATAGAAAATACCTCATTTTCAACTATAATTTGAGCCAGAACGGGTTGTCGCAGAACAAGCTGTGGTGCTACAATTTGTAGGAAATTTTATGTATTCTGTATGTTTTTATGTAGGTTTTTCACGAAGAATTGATAGTTTTCGAGTAATGAGCAAAAAACTGACCAAGAATGAGATTTTTATTCTTTTTTTGTATTTTTTTCTATATCCCATCACGAAATTTTGTTAGCAAACCTCAAATTCGGATTCAGCACACCAAAAACATAAAAAATGAAAGAAATCAAAACTACTCCAAAACTTTCCAGCTGAAAGAACAACTCGACTGGATTAAGATTATTGTGAATAAATAAGTTCTTCAAAATATAATCAATTAATGTCAATTATGAAAAACATGTACTTGTTGAATAAAGAATTTCTTCAAGGGCGCATTTTAAAAGTTTGCCACAGGCGCTAGAATCCTAGTTCCGGCTCTGATTCCACATGATGGAATATTTTTTTCCTCTTTCATATTTTCACCCGGGTTTTCGTTTCAGCGATACAGGGTGTCAAAAATTTATATTTTTTTCCGTTTTTTGCTAATATCTTAGAAACCATTTAAATAACAGAGTGGAGTTTTGGCAAATGCATTGTCACTAATAAAAGCTACTTTCTTGAACTTTACCCGGTTTTATTAGAAGTGCCAGTGGCGGAGATATTGAATTTGCACAAAGGTTTTACCTCCCAAGTTTTACACCACTAGACAAATTTGAATTTACAAAGCAAATTCGGGTGCGCCTGTGTTTAACATAAAAAAAGGTTCTCTTCGTTCATTGCTCTGAGGTGGATCGTTTTCGAGAAAACTGAGATTTTATGATCAAAAACAATTTACTAACGCTTTGTAAATTACTTGTAATTGAAAAATGATTAGTGACAATAAGTTTTACCATTTCATCTTAATATAGCAACTAGGTTCTCAAGTTCAAATATTGCAGAATTATTTTTCATTATTTTTAGCTACCATGGTTAACAAGATAGCAAGAATTGCTCGAGATTGAATTAAATTTAATTTTCCGCCGACCTCGAAATAAAAGGTGATTTCAATGTGTACGAAGTAGAACATTAATGATCTATTTTAATGTTCAATTTTATTGCTATTTTAATGTGCAATTCCCATGGCAACCGTACACAAAGTATTCAGAAGCACTACGAGAAATGTCAAAACTCTACTGGAACATAGAAATTCCATTATGTCAAATGTATGTCTTGTGCAAAATGATAATGTATTTCAATCTAGAATTTATTCACAATTCATGTTGAGACCGTCGGAAAAACCTGGTAATCAACTATTTCAAGTACCTATTGTTGTTTATCACTTCATAAATATTAGCTTTGTAATTCAGTACAGTAGCTTATTGAAAAGATATTTAGGAACCACCTGACGTTGGAGTTTCGACTGATGAGGATTCAGCAGAAGAGGGTGGCAGCGGGTTGCCAAATAATTTCCATTTTGACAATTGCTTGATCAATCTAAAGCTAACCTAGACTGATGAACGGTAAAACACTTCGCACTTGCGATACTTAGATATTAGATTTAAAAAATGGTATAGGGAGTCATTATTATCAGTTATCCGAATTAGCCAGATACCCAGAAAAGTTTTTTGATGATGGTATAATCGAACTTCTGCTTGAAGAACGTGACTCTTATGTTTTATTCACAAATTGTTCAGAGCCGAAGATCTTTATCACTGAAATGGAGTGTTAATTTGCACTTTTCATACTAACTGTTGAAAACCAGTTATCAGGTCGAAGATTTCATTGAGATAATGAATTTGATATGAGAAATAAACTCTTCTCCTTTTTCAAGGCTAATTTTATTTCATCTTTATTCATCGTCCATTTTTTTCCGTTTCCCAATGAAACAACCTGATATTATTCTCTGCTTTCAATGTTTATATTCTTCTGGCGATGTTAGCTAATCCTTAGGTATGTTTTTTCAATATTCTAAACCTCTTTTTAGTATAGCAATTTTTTTCAGGTTTCTATCTAATGCGGTTGCTAATAGCGTACTGACATAATTGGGCGTCTGTGACGGCTATAGATGAGGCAACCGCATCAGATCAGAAATCTGTTTAAGAAAACCTTAAGCAATGATAATACCTATTACACCCAAATGGTGAACTTTTTTATTAACTTGCCTTTGACGAATTATTGAATACATTATTCTGTATTTTCCGACAATTCATGTCATGCTGTGATGAAAAAAATAAACAGGGAATTTTCTACACATTATACTCACTTTGATTAGACAAATAACCATTTAATATATTTGTTGGAGATAACAGTACAGGAAATAACGTTTTAAATACATAAATACATTCTCAGATAATAAAATAATTTCATATAAAATATTCTTATTTCACTCATAACTACAGGTTTAATTTTTTTAGTTCAAGACTTCTGGAAAACTTTATCATTCTTACATAGAGCTCAAAATCAGCAATCTCTTTTAACATACGAATTTTCCATGGCCAAAAGACAATTAACTGAAAATGACTATGTACAATTTTTTATTTCAATATTGCACTCTTAATAGGTCATTTAATGCTTCTGCCTTCGAGTGGTGACGAAACATAAATATAACGGTGGGTTGAACCTTTTCTAAGCCCATTTTTTCTATTAAGTTCTTCGAAAATCCCACAGTTATAACTCTTTTCTAGGATATGAAAAAAAAAACAAAATAATAGATGAAAATAAAATGGGAAAATACGCCGATCGCTCCCGACATTTCTGAAAATTCAGTTCATAAATATTACATTATTAAGGGTTAACTCACCCAGAGTATCGACCATACAGTTTCCGAACGAACATATCAGAAATTTGTGTCACGTGGATTTATAACGGTAAAAACTCGAAAAAAAGTTAACAAAAAATCAACTAGAGTTGTAGTTATTTTCAAGTTTAGAATATAATTGAAGCTGCTTCAACAATTTATTCGTTTTTTCTCAAATTAGTGTCTACAAATTTCATAGTGCTTCCTGAAATGTAAGATTATGTAAATTATGGATATACAGTGAAACCTCGATATAACAAATCGGAAGGGAGCCAGTAAATATTCGTTATATCAAGTAATTCGTAAAAACTGAGGTTTGTTATATTGAGGTGAGGTTGGTCCAAAATTTGTTATACCGAGGTTTTATTCACCTCGAAATTACGTACTCATCTTGTTATAGCGAACTAATTTTGCTCCTATAAATGAAAACTCATTTTTATCAAATTACTCATTTATTTTATATTTTCTTTTTCAAAACAATGAAGTGAGTAGGTAGGTTTTCTTCTTTTCAAAAATTCGCAGAACAAAATAAAAAGAGGTGAAAAATCAACAAATTGGTATAAAAGTCTAAATCTGATTGGAAAAAGTCATAAATTGTAGTTTGTTTCCCACGGTTTCAATCTTTTGATGTTTGAAGGCAAACCAATTTCGTCGGAAAACTTATCTATAGATTTTAAAATTGTAGCCAATGAACTTGCGGGAATCCCAAACTTATTAGCTATGTCTAATTTTTTTGTAGAAGGATTTTGTCAACATAATTGACAATAATCGCTTTTCTGCAACAGATATTAAGGAACGCCTTTTACGTTTCTGAGCCATTGCAAAAAAGTGAGGAGCAACACTGATTACTTTCCATCAACTAACTTCGTATTTTAAATAATACGCGTCGAAACTGCTGACCGGCTGAATCACATACATACCTGTTTATTGATAAAAACGTTATATAGAGGTTTTGAGTTGACGAAATTCGTTAAGTAGAGGTATTCACACTCTTTTTGGTAATTGAAAATTCGTTATAAAGAGGTTGTTCGTAAAAAGTTTTCGTAATGTAGAGGTATGTTTTACATTGACTCTTATGGACGATTCAAGGGGATTATGAAAAATTCGTTAAATCGAGGAAGTCGTTATATTGAGGTTCATTATATTAAGGTTGCACTGTATAATATTTTCAGATCTCTTCATCATTTTGAGGAGTTAGAAATAATAATACATTTTACAATACGAATATATATTTATTATTATCAATTATTATTTCTAACTCCTCAAAATGATTAAGAGATCTGAAAATATTATATATCCATAATTAACATTACATTTCAGGTAGCACTATGAAATTTGTAGATATTAATTTGAAAAAACACATATGTATATAAGAGTAAATATTTTCAACTGATTCTGTATTTTACTATTTCTTCTTCTTTTAAATTACCAAGGAAACATAAGGAAATTAATCTATGCAATTTTATTTTTCCTCTAACTTGATTTTTCAAGAAATATACAGGTTTTGAAAACCTACAGGGAAAGATAGGAAATCTCATTACCACTGCAGCGTTCATTCCGAGAGAACAGTTGTTTATTCTATATAGCATCGCACTGATGTTTTCTGTTCCATAGGAATCTGACTGTCCTCAGTTCAACATAGCGTTTCCTATCTTTCTCAATTTTCCAAACTTGTATATTGTTCTTTCAAATTATAATATCATAATGAATGGTCACCATTTGAAAGAGAGACATTGTATGGAAATACATAAAAAAAATTCAATTGATTAAACGCGTCCACTGTGTTTATTTTGTTTGTTTATATAAAAATATAAAAAAAATTTATGACAATTAAATTCCCATTTTTCCTCGACCTACTTTAATATCAAATAATTTTCTAACAAAATAAACTTGAAGAAGATGCAATTAGGATAACAACTATTTGTACAATTGACCATACCACAACATATGAATTATTTGCTTTGAGGATGCTATGATCCCACTGTTCTCGACCTCTGCTGTAATGTTGATACTGGAGCATGTCATTGATGTTTTTCTCCACAGTTACAATGGTGTTCTATAAAGAGAAGATAAAATTAGCAAAACTATCCGAAACGAAATCTCCGGTATGAAGGGAGAAAAAATTTATATTACAAAACACATAATTATTGTACTTTGGATTTGACATATGAGCGTATATCTATTCCGAGCGATGATTATTTGAAACATTTATTTTCATTTATCTTTCACGAGTGGTATCGCAATACAAATTGCAGTTAATTATGATAACTATAGTCAAGGTTTGGGAGAGAGTCCTTAATAAAACTTATTTCTTTTACATCAGTGACTTGCAAAAATGAAAGTAAAATTTAAAAAATAGAATGGTCCCATCTTTCACGAGCTTTTCAACGAGCCTACACACGGCGTATGTTTGCATTTGAAAAAAAGTTAGGTGAGTTTGCAGCTAGGGGGTAGCACAATCGACAGATTCTACAAATCAAGTCAGTACAATTTCATACGGGTCATCCAACTTATTTGTCTACAGATGGAAGTGTGGTTTAAAGTTCCACTGCCTTCAAGTATAAAGAAAAGGAAATCTAATATTCAGAAGGTTTCGAAAGGTTTGACCAGATATAGTTCCCACTTTTCTTCCATGAAAGAAGCTTTTGAACTATTTTTTTTGCAAGAAATTGTGGATGTTATTTTATCGGAGACGAACAGAAAAGCCGAATCATGTTATGAAAGAAATCATAATCGGTGCGATTCTGTTTGCGCATAGCCATATTGCTAAGAAAAGATATGACTATCTTAGCAAGGTGCGCAATATTCTGTATTCTGTTCGACCATTCTGTGGCAATATGATCTGTCAGTTTAGTCATAACCTTGCTATCCGCATTGCTATCTAAGCAAGGCCGAAAGAGTACTTGCCTACACGGATACAATCTTGCCCAGGACCAAAACAGTTAGAAATACGATAGAAAAAACCTTATTTCATTTCAATTTTTCAAATGGTTTGAAAATAGGTAAATATGTTGCAATGAAAATGGAACTGATGTATTACAGAACATTTAGGAGAATTTTTAGATCCCAAAACCGACATATCAGGGACTGTAGAGAAGTTAATCAAAATATTTCGATAGGACAAATAAGCCGTTTCTGATTTGATTGAAAAGTTGAGAAAAGTTATGGATGAACCAACTTCACAATTTTTTGCTTATGGCAGCTATAAGACTACAGTCGGTGAGGACTTCAAACTAGGAATGAGCCTACTAGTTATGTGAAGAGTAATACATACAATAAGGACCTCATCTCAACAAATTGATTGCCTCGATATGTAACATTTCTTTCAAGTAATGAGGATGTGAAGAAAGCATCAATAGAAAGGGTTTTCACAGTATAAATACTATAAATGTAGAAGCTGTGAGTATAATTCCATATTTTTTTCCTTATATTTGATTGAATCATTATTTTTCAGATATTTGATGTAATTAAATAATAACGAATGCATATTTCCATGGAGTTGCCCACGACTTGGCTTTGTTATGTTAAAAAATCTATCGGTACATGAGATCAAAGTAGGTGCAAGGAAGAAGAGATTGTTTTCTTCAAGGAAATTTTGGTTATCCTATCCAGCCCTGAATTATGACAACATTTCTCAAAAACTTTTACTAATAACGCAGAGGGAAATATGGCAAAATTCATTTTTCGACGAAAAATGTTGTCGACAGAGATTTTTAACAGGAACATATATTCAATGAACACATAGAAGTTGATTTCAAATTTCTATTGATTATTTATGAAATTGTTTATTGATAACAAATATAGAATAAAGCTTCATTCTGTGTGATTTAATTGTGAAAATTTCTTAGCCCCTAAAACATCACAACACCGATTGCTTCGGTTATTCGGTAAAATGCTAAGATTGTGGTTCTCATTAATTAATAATTGTGTAATATGTGGAAATATCTTATTCGAAGGAAACATTCATATGAAATTGTTTATTGATAACAAAATAAAAATAAACTTCATTCTGTGAACTTATTGTAATAATTTCTCAAATAACATCACAGTTCCAGCTATTCTTCAGAATGCTTCAGCTAGTTGAAAGATGATATTTCATTAAGAGGAAGCATTTAATCTTTTCTTGTCCCATTTCACACTGCATTCACCAAATTTGTTAGTTCATCCCACTTGATTTTCACCTCCTGTTATTTCTAAAGGGTGGGTTTTCCTGTCACTTTAATTCTATTATATACAAGAAGCTCATCAATACTTCCATTTGAATTTTCTTGCGTTTCCTATTCCGCGACATTTTTGAAAATCTCATTACAAATGTTTGAAAACACAGAAATGTCATAACAAAACCTCAAAAAAGTAGTTCAAATATCATTTATCACAGTGTTGCCGGCTCTTGGATTGCCGATTATTATAGTCATATTGCTAAGGCGAAATTCATAACCAACATGACTATAACAGTCGAAACAGAATACGGAATACCGTAGTCATATTGCTATGAATTTGGGGGATAGCCATATTGCTTGGATAACAAGATTCATAGCAATGTGCGAACAGAATCGCACCGAATGTCTTTTACTCCTTTTGTGCAAGAATAACTGGAAGCATTTATAGGTTTGCTTATTACTTTTGGAGCCTGGCATGCTCCTAAAGAGCCAATATGTGTACTATAGAGTCAAGCTCCAATTTTATGCCGGTATCATCTACCTTGTCCCTGCATAGATTTCAGCGGATTATGAAGATTCGATAATTTTGAAACAAGAGAAGAAAGAAAACGCACTGATAAATTAGTCCCAATTAGAGATGTTTTTGATATTTTTGTATCAAATTTTAAGAAATCTTTCAATCCATCTGAACATTTATGCTTGGATGAACAATTAGTCCCATTTCGAGGCAAAGCCCTTATTCGGGATCATATGAAGAGTAAGCCAGATAAATACGGATTGATAATTTGGGCATAAGCTGAATTAAGTTTAGCATATACAGTGAATATGCAACTTTATTTAGGTAAGTTTTTCCATAAAAAAATTTGCAGTTTTTTTCTAATATAACATTTCTAGGCAAAGAAGGAAACAAGCCAGAGAAAGGCCAAGGGCAAAGGGTAGTAATGGACCTGGTAAACCATTTATCTTCAGGGTATGGAATAACTACTGATAACTTTTTCACACGTATTGAGTTAGGTGGTAAGCTTTTAGATAAGAACCTCACCTTGTGTGGTACACTGCGCAAAAATAAACCTTATATATCAAAAGAACTCTTCCAGTAAGATGCAAAAAGGAATTTTCAAGCATGTTTGCTTTTATGGAGAATAAAAAATTAGTTTCTTAAGTACCCAAAAAAAATCGGCAGTTGTTCTTTTATTAATAGAACATAACTATAACAAAGTACATAAGTGAAGAGGAAACTGATTTCAAACCAGACGTCATCCTACATTACAATACGACGAAAGGCGCAGTGGATACTACAGATAAATTGGCAAAAGAATTCACGACCCAAAGAAAAAGTAATCGGTAAACGATGGCAATATTTTTTCACCCACTAGATATTGGTGGCATCGACGCCTATAAATTTTGGATGTTGAAAAATCGTTTGGGTAGGAGAAGGATGTTTTTGTTGGAGTTGGGCCAAGAATTAATTAGGAAAAATATATATCGCAGATACCAAAATGACAAGTCGCTACATTTCAATATAAAACAATGCATGGTTACCATTTTTCCAGAATAAACGTAGAAAACTGCGAACTATCATAATTACTTCCCAATCTTGAATGTTCTCCTCTTCTCTGTTCAAAAATCCTCATTGTACATTGTTGAACAGAGAATAAAAGAACATTTAAGAATTTTAAGATTGGGAAGTAATTATGATAGTTCTCATCTTGGAAACCACTTGTATGAATACCAACATGAATTTGAAAAAGATGATAATTTTGATATCTTACATGCTAATGTTAATAGTTGGATCAAGATGGTTTAGAAAAGTTTGAAATTTTGAAACATAAAAAAATTCAATAATTAATTGATGTTGAACGCTCAGATAGATTTTGGTAATGATTGTTCAATGATCGCCGGATCTCATTGCATCAGACATGTTTGAATACGCGTCTTTTTTCACTGAATGTCACTCTACGGTACGTCACGTCACTGAAATGTGTGAATCGACCTTTAGGCTGCTCGTACAAGATCACGACAGTACCGACACAAAACTATAAATTGACGTGCACAACAAAGTTACCACATTGCTACTTTAACTGACTTTGTGATTAAGAAGGAATTTTTATCGAAAATATGAAAACGAAGAAATATAATTATTATTAATCGCAAAATTGAAATACATTTACATTGATTTTCCAATTTCAGTCTGAGATCTAAGCGATTTGTAAACATTTGAGCAAGGATATTTTCTCACGTTGAACAAATTTGATATTATACGGTGTAATTCGCTCATTTTTAGGTTACTAGCGGACCCGACAGACCCAGAAGGGGTTGTTTCAATTTTAAAGACAATAGGTGAAGTTTTTGAAATTACTTCATAATGCACTCTTTACGCAAATACTCTAAATTCTGGACAGAAACACACTCCTGATCTAATAACTCCGTATGGGGTTGCACACTGATGCCAGGACGCATCTAGTACGCAAATACGTGATTATTCTCACTTTGCACAGAAATATTGCTTGAATTTTTTTGGTGAATTGTCAAAAATATTTTCCATAAGTTTCACATCGAGATAAAAAGGAAATGGACCACCAAAGATGAGCACCATTCCTATGAGCAAAACCCCGACTCACCGTGAAATTCTCCATATTAACATTTAGCTCTTCTACTTCTTTTGTATACTGTTCCCAGAGATTATATCTAACCACAGTCATGTAAATATTGACTAATTTCCCAGCAAACCTGGAAAATTGATTGTCTATACAAACAGAGTAATATCCACCAACTGATTTTTCTTCCTGATATTCACTACTTGGTTTCCATTGGTATGGATGGACAATATTCCCTGTAGTGTCACGAACTGCAAATCCAGCCATTCCATCTCCACCTCTGACAACCTGAAAAAATAGAATATAACACTTTACTTTCGGTAGAAGAACATTTTAAACAAAAATTGAATCAAAATTAAGTGATTGGCGACAATACAAGATTCATTAGGGTCAACGAATATGCGCATCAGAGGGAAGCAAATAAAAATGTTTCTAATAATAAAGTGTATGCTCATTTAAATTCCCATATGTAAGGGATCCCGAAATTGAACACTTTCGAAGGGGAAGTCCTATTTCTGTAGCAGATAGGCGAAAACTGATGGCGGTGTCTGAGAACCAATGGCAACAACCGCCAAATATCTATCATCGTTACATAGTCATGGGTGTGTTTATGGAAATGTCCGCATTAGATAAAATGCTGTGAATATTTATCTGTTGGAAATTCCCTATTTCTATAAAATAATTCTAGTTGCAATTTCCTACATTGAATTCAACGAGGCTAAGTGAATTTTCAGAAAACTGATATATTTAGAAAAAAATTAACGAAAGCCCCGACGTGAATTCTATTATTCTAAGAGCTATTAGTTTTCGTCTTTTCATTTTTATAAATTAAACCTTCCTATTCAAATCTTAAACCTACCCTGAAATTTTCCAGTTTAAATTATTATGGAATGAAACCAGGATATTCCAATTTGATTGATCGTTTTATCAATATGAACAATCACGCAAGAGCTTCTGACTTCATGACAAGAATCTCTCCAATTTTCATAGTTTAGATCTTTCAATCCTCCACAAAGATAATGGTAGTATAGACGTTAAGTCAGGTAACCCAGCTGGCCATTGGTTGGAAACTTGACTGGTTATCCAATGGTTTTATCCATGGTTAGGAGTAACTTTTTATGGGGCGTTTTTTGCTCATCACGAATACCGAAGTGATTGAGAAATGACAAAACCGTACAATATTATTCCGTTCTGGTAGTAATTTCCGATCGCTTTATATATCATGTCGGTATCAAGAAAATAAAGCGAAAATAAGTAAATTACTTTCAGAAATTGTTTTGATGCGTCACTCTCAATTGTCTGTATGATACCGTTTTAAGATGTTCTGATTGTGGGTGATTGCATTGAATTGATTTTTTTGAATGTCCTATTTAAAAAATTGAAAATTCTGTAAATAATTCCGTAAAATATAATGATTAACACTATCATTTTGACCGAGCGTTCATTTATTTTTTAGACTTCGAAACATGAAAATGAATATTACCAAAGAAAAAAGCATTCATTCCATTCCGTTGATTTTACCGAAAATATGAAATTGGAAAATTGAGAAATTCGGAATAAATATAATACCTACGAAATAAATCAATTGATAATTCGATTTCCAACCTATGTAGAAAAACCAGTCCGAGATGCAGTTTATTTACCGTTTTTGAGCGCTCGTTCTACTTAAACGAGTGCTATATCGTTCTGCCCAAACGTCTTTAATTTTAATTTTTTGCCGAAAATGGTCTCAAACGATAGGGTTCGACTCCCTGATGACGAATCGGTGGTCAAATTCAATTCTGTCCGTGGGGCCGTCCGGTTGGCCGTAAGCACGATAACATTCGAAGGGATTGTCCTAGAGACTTGAGATTTTCAAGGTGAGTTCGGTTCCCAAATGCCTCGGTTAAGATCGTTAACCAGCCAAATCGTACAGGGTGTCCATAAAATATGGCCATTCAAGATTTTTGTTTCCAATATATCAGACAAAACGAAACCAATTTTGCGGCCACGTGCAAGATGCTGATTATAAGCCACATGCAAATTTTTGTGCCCGTAGTGTGAACAGAACCATGAAAAATTCAATAGGAATAATAAAAACAAGAATCTTTATATTTCCATAACAAGATATCCGATTCGAGTGAAATTTATTTTGTAGATGAAGGTTGATATATTGAATGTTCATGCGAAAGGGTATAGCCGGGTTTCAATGGTAAATCTGCCCCCGCGGCCTTTTCGATTCATATTGAGGGGATCGATTAGGCATTGAATGAAGATAATTCAGCCAACTTTTCAGCTTTTTATCTCTAGCCATTTTTGAGATTTCTGTTAAAAACACGTTTTTCGTTTTTATTTTTCTTCTCTTGTGAAATACAAAATTTTCGAATGGTGATTTTTTCTCTCGATTCTTTGCTTTTAAAGGAATAGACTTATAATTTTTTTATGAATTTCAGCTGAAAAATCGATTTTTAGAGAAAAAAATAAAATTATAGTCATTGTAATTTCGGTGTTCTTAAAAAGTGTCCACCGCCATTTTTTGACATCAAATGTCTTCTTTGGTCCTTTATGCTCTGGAATTTTTTCACATTTTCAAAATTGGTGGAACATTTTGAAACAAAATAAAAATTGTTTGAATTTTAGGATTCAACAGATATCCATCAAATTTTGTAGCCGTTGTATTCATATTGGCTCCCTGAACAATATTAGTGAAAAAGACAATTGGCAATCTGTCTTAATTTGGAGGATACGGGCCCCCAAAGTCCGAAAAACATTTCACCTGAAAGTCACTTTTCTCACTACAAAAACACTGAATTACCGCTTTTTTAAGTTTAAAGCCTCTCTGAACATTTTAACATAGAGATTTGATTCATTTTATTTCAGATATATTCGATAATTATTGCAAAAACATCGAAAAAATTCTAGGGAAAGCCCGCCGTTTCTTATGGTAAGTTTGGCACTGCCGCGAATTATTTCGCGCGAATATGATGACACGATACACGCTGGTAAATCCAAAGATTTTCAAGAGTTGGGAAATATTGCCAAATATATTCTGGTTCTTGATATAAAACCTTGATTATCTTATTTCAGTTCTGAAGCTATAAGTACTGTACCAAGACCAAGAAAAAGATTTGTTGGTGATGTAGAGGATGAAGATTTCAGGACCCTAAAACAAGGAAAATTTGCCTTCTCCCTTGCTAAACGAAAAATTGCAGAACAGAAAAAGACACTGAAAGCATTGAGGATGAAGAACAGGAGACTGCAACAGAAAATTGCAGATATCTAAGGACTACTGAATAATTTGAGGGAAATGAACCTTATATCCGATAATTTACACCTTCTCTACGAGAATTGGTCCTATAATTACATTTTAACTCGCATAGGGCCTATAATTATGTAAGGGAATGTATCACTTGCTCAAAATGTCTTGATATGTTGGAGACTTGTGAAACATATTCATTTTTACAGAAAAGGAAAACTTATGGCAATTTATTCAAGGCATCCGCCATTAAGATATGCACACAAGCAAAAAAAACAATATACAATGTAAATGATTTCTAATAACTCTAATATTATGAGTATAAGATCTGAAAATTTAATCAATAAGTTCATTCATAATTGTATACCAGATGATGTTTAAAATGCATTTGACAATCATGTATTTGATGAAGAGGTTCTAGAAAGTCATGAATTGCCTTTGATAAAACTAATATTAAAAAGATATTTCACTATAAGAATTCACCATGAGACAAGGAAATTGAGCGATCAAGTGGTGAATCGACTTAGAAGTATGCTCACACATCTGAATTTGTATCAGAATCAATAAGTTTTTATTTTATCTCTGCAATTGTTAGTTTTAAGTTCCAACGTCTTCAGGACTATCATGGAAAATAAAACATTCTTTTTTGATCATTTACGTTTCGATTGTGTTTGGATTCAATTGGATTGTTAGTTATTTTATTATTGGTGTACAAACATTTCTGAAGAATCGATTATCAGTATATTTTAGTTACCTATTGTATTTCTTCAAATCAATAATGTAAAAATCATTTATTTTATGTTACATGTTATTTTTTATGGAAGTTATAAATACAATCCTTGCTTGATAATCAATCCTGATGATGCAGGCTGTCAAGTCTCCATATCTATTCCACTAGAAATACTGATGCCCCTACCATTCAATTGCAAAACTCACAAAAATCCAGTAATCTATATTATAATATACAGGGTGTTTCCTAAACATGCGTCAAAAATTCAGGGGATTGTTCCTTGGACTATTCTAAGAATATTTTGTCCTTTGATGATTTTTGAAAAACCTCTTTATTTCGAAGATACAGGGGAAACAAAATTTTAGATAATAACATTTTTTATGAAAAATTACATGAAAATTTAACTTAAGCTACAAAAACTGTTGAAAATGACCACCTCTAGCCATAATACTCAAATATAAAATGTTAATTGCTAATACATCACAAAACGAATTCAAATGAAAACCGTGTTTAATCTGTATTCCTTTAGCATCTGAACTTATCAATTCAAGTCAAAAAACTGGCCGTTTTTAGTATTGGAATGTTGTTGAACAAATTTAAAAATAAATTGTACCTACTTAGTAAACACAGTGCGGTACGCATTTTTATTTAAACTATTATTAATTTTAAAAATATAAAAAATGTTGTTCGCCCTGTATCTTCGAAACAATGAGGTTTTTCAAAAATCATCAAGGGACAAAACATGCTTAAAATAGTCCAAGGAACAACCCCCTGAACTTTTTCCGCATGTTTAGGAAACACCCTGTATAGTGGAACAAAGCTATTCATTCATACCATACTATCATTTGCCTTCAAAGGTGCAGGCAATGGATAGACAAGGTTTCAGAACGACGGTGAAACACTTTTCAATAAGTCCTATTACAGCATTAATAAGAACTAATATAATTGTACTTCACACTTGATGTAACACTGATCTATCTAATATATTTTCATGTCGAACTGGATCAATAAATTTATTATTATATTTGTTATTCAATTTAACTTAGTATGCAGTTGTAGTATCCTTAAATTTCAAACCTTTGCAGTTAAATGAGCTCCACGATACACAAACACCGGTATGCCGACGCGCATCGAGAGTGACGTCACTGGGAACATTCCCATAGCATTTGAGTGATAGAAGTGTTAGAACTCGAGAGAATTGATTAGAATTTGTTCCTAATATTCTCCCAATGACGTAGATGCTCACACCGGACGAGTTTAGACCACGAATCTGGCATACCGGTGTTTGTGTATCGTGATGAGCTCCATTTGTAATAACATGGTGGTCCTCAATAAAAATCTGGGATCAACTCAGAACAAGATATCAAACTGTGTTAGAATCTAAATTTAGACATACTGCATCGTCTTGTATGGTACTAATGTATCATGCAGCCTTATTGAAAAGTGACCGAATATAGATGTATTCGATATAACAGGATTGTTCATAATGATATAACATTCAATTGTATAAGTGTCTGTAATTATTAAAACCAGAACAGCAATGTTTGAAAATCATATTTGCTATTTCAAATCTCTTTTCACACTAAATTTTTTTTCGAATCGAAAATATGCTCGCACCATAAAAATTCTGCGTATAACAATGATTAAGAATAAGATGAAAACATCAGGAAGGTTAACAAAATTTATAAAAAAAATGACGTTAGTTCTGCATCCAATGAAATAATAACCAAAGATTATAATTTTCGATAATCATTATTATATTATTTCTATTCTTTACAAATTTTTAGATCCGCGCCACTGACTTCTATTTACGACAACACACTTGTAAACAAACAGTGTTTATTATGGGAACATAACATTTAGTTCATCCAGTAAAGGATTGCTCCATCTTGTTGTTGAAAATCTTTGGGTAAATCCCGCTATCATTTACTTATGTCACTCGCTGAAAGACTCGGTAGTGCCAAACTTACAATAAAGAACGCCGGGCTTTCCCTCGAATGTTTTCGATGTTTTTGCAATCATTATTGAATATACTTCAAATAAAATGAATCAAATTTTTATGTGAAAATGTTCTGGGAGGATTTGAGTTTAAAAAAGCGGTAATTCAGTGTTTTTGTAGTGAGAAAAGTGACTTTCAGGTGAAATATTTTTCGGACTTTGGGGGCTCATATCTTCCAAACTAAGACAGATCGCCAATTGTTTTCTTTACTAATATTGTTCAGGGAGCCAATATGAATACAACGGCACCAAAATTTGATGGATATCTGTTGAATCCTAAAATTCAAACAGTTTTTATTTTTTTTTCAAAATGTTCCACCAATTTTGAATATGTGAAAAAATTCCAGAGCATAAAGGACCAAAGAAGACATTTGATGTCAAAAAATGGCGGTGCACACTTTTTAAGAACACCGAAATTACAATGAGTATAATTTTATTTTTTTCTCTAAAAAACGATTTTTCAGCTGAAATTCATACAAAAATTATAAGTATATTCCTTTGAAAGAGAAAAAAAATAAAAACGAAAAACGTGTTTTTAACAGAAATCTCAAAAATGGCTAGAGATAAAAAGCTGAAAAGTTGGCTGAATTATCTTCATTCAATGCCTAATCGATCCCCTCAATATGAATCGAAAAGGCAGCAGGGGCAGATTTACCATTGAAACCCGGCTATACCCTTTCAGGAGGGTCGCATCATCAGAACCTTAGACTAGAGAAAAGAGAGGACGCGTAACGCTAAGCGTATTTGTGATGCAATCTGCCACATAAATAGATAGACCATTTTCGAACATTTGGTAATATTCCTCAGACCTGAATTTTGGAAATAACAGTTATTTTATAAATAAATTAATTTTAGAATCCAATAATTTAAGTACAACTTGAAATTACTGAGCAGAAAACCAACTTGAAACTTGTTTGTTTGCCACATAAATACACTAAAAAGTGCGTCACTTTGGAACTAGACGAAACGGCTTTGCGCGGTATCCTCTCCCTTCCCTAATCTAAGATCAGAACCATAGAATTTAATTTTTTTGATTGTCAAGTTTTTACATATTTCAGTTTTTGAATAATATATATATTATTCTGATCGTGCTGAGATTTTGCATTTATATATTAAGTATCAATTTCAAGTCCCATACAAAATTTTGGCGTAATAGCCTCATTGCTCCACCAATGAACGAGCGCTCAAAAGCACCTGCTCAGGGTTTTCTAAATTTTTTTCTGACACATGCTGCATGGTTCGGAAATGATAAGGAAATTGGCCGCCAATTCCTCCACGATTATGACCTAATGTTCCAAATTTTCTCATATTGGAATTTTTGGAAATCGAACAATCAAAGATCGTCGTTTTCCCATCGCCACCGAATTTTCTAGAATTTTGACACATGCCTTCGTCGTGGGGAGCATGCTGTTGAAACCAGATTCCGTTGGAAAAATTAAGGAATTAGTTCCGAGTTCTCGCTGGTTTTGGTTCACAATTTTCGATATCGTCATTTTTCCTGAATTGTTTGATTCGTTATATGAATTTATAAATTTGAAATAAACTTTAGACTTTCTCCTATAATTCAATCGTAAGGATTTATTTCATCATTATTATTTTTTTCATCTGAGTATCTCAAAGTGCAGCCAGAGGTAACGCTCTTTGGGTGTTGAGTTGCAACAAAAAATGTCATAAAACACATGATCGAAATGTTGAGGTTATTCTTCAATTAAACATTTCTTGATTTCACAAAATATTTCTAGTTTTTCCTCCAAAATGATCATTATTCAGTTTTCCTTGTAATCTCATCAAATTTGACTACACATTCGATAAGTGCAATACATTTGCTACAAGATAAAAGAGTCTGTGTGCAGAAAAACTCTTATTGCGGGCGTGGTAAGGAGCTGAATATCACGATTCTGAAGTTAACAAAATGTGTTATATGAAGTTGAAGTTTGGTCACTTTAAAAGTAGACACCCTGTGTACAGGGTGTACCAAAATTAATGCAACAAAATTTAACCAGAGATTGTAGAGATGAAATTAGCCGACCCGTATTTTTCATTTTTGTCCATTTCGGAACTATAGCCTCCGGAATTTCACCTGAAATGAAATTCTTTCTTCCATATCTCCGGCCTCGGCTGTGCGAACTTCACAAAGGCCGTGCGAACTTCACGAATTTTGGTATAGGGGGGTTTTCAGTCATGTCTAATCTGCTTCTGATATTTTTTACTTCCGAAAGCCCTTCGGAGACATTATCTGAGTGTCCTATTACCTTTGGGACCAAGTTTTTTAGATTACAAATTTGAATTTTCAAAAAATGTTGATATTTTCAAAAATAACATTCCATTGTAAAACTTTTTCGTCTCTGAATCTGATTTTGACAAATAGAACATGACTTTTTCGGATGACAATCAACGAAACGAAAAGATTTGAAATCAGAGTACCAAATCAGAATATCGACTGTTAACACTATGGCCACAAAATTTTGCATGAACATTAAGTATATCAATGTTTATTAAAAAAAATTTCACTCGAATCGGATATCCTGTTACGGAAATATAAAGATGTTTCTTTTCAATATTCCAATTCAATTTTCTATGGTTCTGTTGAAACTATGGCCACGAAATTTAAGATGAACATTCAGAATATCGATCTCCATTCACAAAAAAATCACTCGAATCGGATATCTTTTTATGGAATTATGAAGTTTTTTTTTCAATATTCCAATTGGATTTTCCATGGTTCTGTTCACACTATGGCCACAAAATTTTGCTTTTGCTTTTTATCAGCATCTTGCATTTGGCCGTTACATTTCATTCCAATTGGTTTCGTATTTTCTGAGATAATGAGAAACAACACCTGTACGATTTGGCTGGTTAAAGAACTTAACTGAGCCATTTGGGACCCGAACTCATCCTGAAAATTTCAAATCTCTAGGACAATCCCTTCGAAAGTTATTGTGCTAACGGACGGACGGCCTCACGGACAGAATTGAATTTGACAACGAATTCGTCATCAGGGAGTCTAACCCTATCGTTTGAGACCATTTTCGGCTCAAAATTCGAAAATTACAGACATTTGGGCAAAACGATATAGCACTCGTTTAAGTAAAACGAGTACCAAATAGGAATAATATCGACGATAGTTCCGAAGACAATTCTAAAAGTAATAAGAATTATTCATTACTAGCAATGAAAACCATGATAATAATTAACTTTCTATTATGTTTAGAAGTAAATTGTAAACTTGTATCAAAATGTTAGGTTATGTAATTGTTATGATGAACTGAAGTGATTGTGCAAATTAAACTGAATTTGTCAGAAAGCAACATCAGTTGGAAGCATAGACCTCCCCTCCCAAAGATTTTAACAGTTTCAATTTTTTCTGAGTTCTCTTTTCTGCAACTTTTGTATTGAAAGGGCCTATTGACAAATAGAACGCGCATCAATTAATTTTGCACCAGTTTGGAAGTGATGCAGCGTCAAATAGAAAGAGCCTAATAGTCTGTATTAATAAAAGAAAATATCGGAATTTGAAGATATTTCTGAGTTTGATTTATCGAGAATTATGTTCGATTATGAACGAACAATATTCGACCAACTCAATATAAAATTTGGACTCGATTGATTTTCTAGTTCTCAAATTTTCTAGAAGAAGCTCAAGAATTATTTAGACCTCAAATTAATGATCAGTAAGTCTAACCAAGTCGATTTAGATCAATTTCATTTGGCTGAAGCACGCTGTCCCCCAAGAAACAAGCGCACAAAGAGGGCTTATTTGACTAACCCTATGTAAACATGGAAGTGCAGGGAACCTGAACAACAAAGGAAGAACGTTAGTATAGGCTTATGATGAAGTAGAAATTGGTTAAACAATCCACAGGAATACTACAAGGTACCATCGTGAGACCAATTCTATTTATCCTCCCGGATACTAGAGTAAATCAGCGATACGGAAGAGACCTTAGAAGATTCAGAGATGGATGTCTACTTATATGGTGATGACACGAATCTAATTGTTTCATCCCAAGATGCTTAACAAGTAACACTTGGTCTAACTACTGCCTTCTCGTTCCAGTAATTGAAAACTAGTGTTTCAATAATGTATTGACAATAATTTCAAATAAACAAACGTAGTGTTTTTCTCCAATGCCAGATCCTACATGGCCTTCCCTGAAAGCATCAAAATCAGCGATAATGTAATGACAGCAAACAAGTACAAGACTACTAGCAGTAGGTTCCACTTGGCGATCACAACGCCCAAAACGCCTCATGTTTACATTCCGCTGAACGACCGCAACGCTCACGCGAGTGTTTGTGACGTCGTCAATTTCGCCCGCAAAGGCCCACGGAGACCCACGTCAGGACGGTGGTCGACGTGAGCGTTTAGGGAGAACTGTCATCCGTTCCTCTTTAGAGGTTAACAAAATCAAAACACATGCAACCGTCAAAAACGTCCAGGACTTGTGACAAGCTAGTGGAACGGGAACGAGCGTGAGCGTGGTCGTTGTGATCGCTTAGTGGAACCTACTCTAGGAATATATATAATTATGGTCATAAAAGGGGTTACAGTTCACTGCGACCTACAGGTCTATTGTGCCCCCTTTCAGAGCTGTTCCCACCACACCACACCACAGCTGGCCTTCCATTTCCAAAGATCTGATGAAATCCAATATCTATGAAGGCTTTAACGAGGCTAATTCCTCACCCCTACAAGTTTCTCGCCCAAAGCATTCTTCCACTCCCACAGCAGCCAGACTTCAAAAGGTTATGGCAAAGGGGGGAATTAATCCCACTATGTCCCTTAAGAAGCCAGATGGATCCTACACAGAGGGAGAAAAAGAGCGATCCACTCTTCTTCTCGAAACACACTTCCCAGGTAGTGAACCCACAAGCAGTGATGAAATAGCAATGGAAAACAACAAGAACTCCCGTAAGGAGGACTGGGACATTGCTAATAAAATATTCACAAGGCAACGACTTGAATGGGCAATAAGTACCTTTCAGCCGTATAAATCCCCAGGAGTGGATGGGGTGTTTCCGATACTCCTGCAGAAAGGAGCGGAGGAGATCATCCCTCATCTACTGAGGATCACAAGAAGCAGTCTAGCACTGAGGCAAATACCTAGAAAATGGATGAAGTAACCTTCATACCAAAAATAGGGAAAAAGGACGGGACTGATCCTCGATCCTTTGGACCAATTTGTCTGACATCGTTTTTACTTAAGACGATGGAGAAAGTAGTAGATAACTACATAAGAACGGAGAATCTGGAGAGTACACCACTTCATAAGTGTCAGCATGCTTACAGGGCGGGACGGTCAACGGAGACCGCCCTGTATCAGCTGACTGAAGCCATCCAGAGAACTCTGAACAACAAAGAAATCGCCATGTGTGCTTTCCTGGATATATCTGGGGCCTTTGACAACACAACGCACGTGTCCGACAAAGATGCACTTGAAAGGCGAGGAGTGAATAAAACCATTATCAAATGGCTGTATGAAGTGTTATCGACGAGAATAGCTGAAACATTGATGGGTGGTAAATCTGTCTCTGTTAAGGCTACTCGTGGGACACCTCAGGGTGGAGTGATATCTCCCCTTCTGTGGAGCCTAGTAGTGGATGAACTACTACATAGGCTAACAGAGCTTGGCTTCGAATGTGTAGGCTATGCTGATGACATAGTCCTAATAATTAGAGGCAAATTCGAAGGCACTCTTTGCGACTTACTGCAGAAAGGCCTTAGAATTATTGAGCAGTGGTGCTTGACTGTGGGGCTGAACGTCAACCCAAACAAGACTAGTAATTCCGTTCACTCGGAAAAGAAACCTTTCCGACATGAAAACGTTATATTTAAACGGAAATATCTCGGAGTGGAAGTCAGAAGTTAAATACCTAGGAATAACACTGGATAGTAAACTTCTGTGGAATAAGCATGTTGATACTGCTACTGTCAGAGCTAAACGGGCTCTAATGGCGTGCAGACGTCTGTGCGGCAAAAATTGGGGTTGTCCCCCAAAAATGCTGCGATGGATGGACGTCATGATTGTGAGACCTATAATCACATATGGGGCAGTAGCCTGGTTTGCCAAGGCAAGTCAGGTGAGTACGAGGAAAAGACTCGATAAAGTACAAAGGCTAGTGGTTGATAGGGTAGCCCATGAGGCTATTCTCAGAATATCTAAGGAAGGTACAGGTAATGAGAGAATAAAGAATCAGAGAGTCTGGTCCTCTCTGAGTAATTACATCTCATCTGCGAACCTCCCTAGTGACGTAATGATCAAGAAAGTAATCACTGAGAAAAACTTCATGACATTGCTAAGTAAAAGAGATGATTGGAAACGGGAATACACCGACGATAATCTCAAAGAAAATACCGTAAAATGGTATACAGATGGTTCCAAAACCTCTACAGGAGCAGGCGCTGGGATATACGGGCCAGGCACCAAGTGTTCTCTGTCGCTAGGCTTCTGTATGAGCGTCTTTCAAGCGGAAATCTTAGCTATTGAAAGATGTCTAGGTATAAATCTAGAAAGAAACTATCAGAAGTGTGATATAGCCATACACTCAGATAGTCAAGCTGCTATTAAAGCACTGAGCTCCAGCGTCATCGACTCTGAAATGATCTGGGAGTGCCGGAACAAACTCAATGAGGTAGGCAAGAAAAATAAGGTCTTTTTAATCTGGGTTTCCGGCCACTCGGGAATCAAAGGAAACGAAGAGGCCAATACACTTGCCAAAGAGGGGCACAAATGTCACTCATTGGCCCAGAACCCTTCTGTGGTATATCTAAATGTACCTAAAGAAGGAGTTTCTGGAGAAGGAGAAAGCCGAGAGGGAAAAACTCTGGCGAAATCTCCCAGGGATGGATCATTCCACTGAGTTCCTTCGGAACTTCGAGACAGCGGGATCCAAGAGATATCTGGATCTTGGTAAGAAGCAATTACACCTCCTCACTGGCTTTCTTACAGGACAGTGTCGCGTCAGGAAGCACCTGTTGGGGATGGGATTATCGGACACTGACGAGTGTTGGTTTTGTGGGGAGCAGGAGGAAACCCCCATTCACCTAGTCACGGAATGCCTTGGCATTGCGATCCTGAGGATGGAATGCCTTGGACGAGAAACTTGTAAGAGTGAGGAACTAGCCTCGTTGAAGCCTTCACAGTTATTAGATTTCATTAGATCTCCGGAACTGGAAGGCGAGCTATGAAGGTTTTGGCCAAAACAGCTCTGTAAGGGGGCACAATAGACCTTAAGGTCGCAGTGAACTGTAACCCCTCTTTAAACTATAACTATAACTTATTGTCTAATACAATGAGCAATTGACCTTTTAATGAATTTATTAGCTTCTAATAATAAATAGTTTATCGGGAATCGAAGTCAAACAATTTAAGGACTTTAAATCATGTATATTCTTTATTGATTTGATCAAATCAATAAAGAATATACATGATTTAAAGTCCTTAAATTGTTTGACTTCTATTCCTCATAAACTATTTATTAATATCCAACGAAGTCGAGACTTCTACCCAATTATTAGCTTCTTCTTTTGATTTGAAATCAGTCATTTTGTTTGGTATTGGTATTTCAGTTTTTGACCAGTCGTTGATTTCATTGACTGTTTCCTATATTATTTCTGAATTACTGCCTGGAATATTCAGCTTATTAGTATAATAAGATTAACTTTTCAACTCATGAAATGAAAATAAATTAAAAATTAAACATAATTTTGGTAGCCAGAAACCTGCCTTGAAAGGTCAGTTACTTTCAAAATGCAGTTGTAAAAATCCTCACACATAAAATGTTATGAACTGAATTGTACAACTATTATTTTAGCAACAGTGTCAACATGTAACATGTTGCAGTTGACCTATCAAGGAAAAAACTCTTTTAACGTTTGAGTTATACCCTGTGATCGCAGAGTAATACTGACAAATAGTCAAGAATTCTGAGAAGCAATTCCGAAATGCAAAAAGCCCAACAAAATCTGGACATGCTGGACACCTCATATTTTGGCTGGACATGCAATCAAAAAGCCTAACTATGTCCTGCTTATCTGGACATATGGCAACCCTACCTGTTATGGACCTATATATTCTGAAAGAGAATATCTTCATTCAAATCAGTACAAGCTTAGAGAGAATCATAATCTATAAAAGCAAAAATTTTGCGTGTTACAAAATATTTAGGATACTATTGACTTTCAAATTTGCAATGGTCCAATGGTCCATCGAGAGAAATATAATGAAGCTTCAATTTCAATAGACTAACATGCAATAATAAATCGTCTTCTCCAGAAAATACTTATTAATTGTACGATTTGTAGAGGAAAAAATATATATCCCACCTGAAAACTAACGTAGAATGCAGCTCCTGGATTAACATATTGATAATAACAATCCTCTTTTCCTGGATCAATGTGAACCTTATAATCCATAGCAACTGCAGGCAGATTTTCATACCATGGAACTGTAGTCTCTTGAGTATCAATTTCGCACAATATTAGAAAAAATATCACAAAATAGGAGGCACTGAGGGAACACATTATTTTCAATTTTGGTATTATATAGAACGAAAGATTGCAATATTGATCAAAGTACACTTAACAACTAAAAAGATAGAAATTGACCATTTATTTCATGGTTTTATTTGAAGAATTTCTGTTTATCCTCACTTAAAAATGATATAAATGAATCTTATTCAAAATTTGAATTCACTTCTATCAAAATATTTGTTACCAACAGCTGCGCTGCCACGCAGAGATTTTGAGCATAGAAGTCATAAAACATAGAATATAACTATCATTTATTAATCTCATTTATTGGGCTTTGTGCCTAGTGTAGTGTTTAAGCATTTTTAAGTCCTAAAAGAATGGTAATACACAACAGAATCTACCAGAAGTATCGAACGCATATGTCCGAAACTCAGTTTGGTTTTCGAGACTCCCTCGAAACACGAGAGGCATAAGTCGAATTTTGGCGAGCTGTGGTTACATGTATAGTCCGTTCACGAAAGGTTGAGCACATAGTAGGCGTTTCTTCATTTATCTGAAGTTGGCAGTATTTGCTGTCATTACGTAAAATAAAGTCAACGTTGCCGAATGTACCCGGTCTCGTCCAACGAGCTTGCGAGTTGTCAGACAACTCTATGCAATATTGACAACATTGCGTATCAATCTGACAAGAAATAAAGAACATAACCTAAAATATACACAGTGGAATATGCCAAATTTCCATGGCCAACCGACGGCTCAACCTTTCGTGAATGGACTATAACTATCTAACTATCACGTGATCATTTGACAGAAAATACGTGTATTAACTGTCAAATGATCACGTGATAGATAGTTACATGTAACCACAGCTCGCCAAAATTCGCCTATTACAGTATTCGTTTTGAGGAGTTTCGTGCTCCTGAGCTGTTCCAGTGCTTGTGCTCAGCCAATGGCAAGCCGTATTTCGAGCTTTTGAGTTACTCAGGAGCACGAAATATCTCAAAACGAATAGGCTATATAGATAAATAAAAAGTTTTATTTATCATTTACGGTATTCGTTTTGTGGAGTTTCGTGCTCCTGAGCTGTTCCAGTACTTGTGCGCAGCCAATGGCAAGCCGTATCTCGAGCTTTTGAGTTACTCAGGAGCACGAAATATCTCAAAACGAATAGGCTATTTGACGAGAGGCATTTGTGATACAGGATCAGGGTTGCCAACCGTCCTTTATTTCAAAGGACAGTCCCTTATTCTGAACCTATACTCCGTTCACGAAAGCTTGAGCACATAGTAGGTTTCTTTTCTTTGTTTTTTTGAAGTTGGCAGTATTTGCTGTCATAACGTAAAATAAAGGCAACGTTGCCGAATGTACCAGGCCTCGTCCGACGAGCTGGCGAGTTATCAGACAACTCTATGCAATATTTAATTTAATTATTTATTTCATGCCAATACGTCTAACTCAGTGTTTTGAAATGATATTTTCTCGTTATTCTGAAAATTTAAACTTATGTAAATTTATGGAATGTAATAATCTAGATTGAAATAATTGATTCACTTCATCACTTCAAGCCAATACGTAATTCCATGTTTCGATTTTGTATTTTATGGTTATTTTGAAAGTTTTGAATTATGTCAATTGATATGGAACTTTATTCAGAATGAGTTTATTAATTCAATTCAAGCCAATACATAACTAAACAGCTCAGGATGTAACCCCAATGAAATAAGTACCTATAGTCCGTTCACGAAAGGTTGAGAGCATAGTAGGCGTTTCTTTATTTATCTGAAGTTGGCAGTATTTGCTGTCATAACGTAAATAAAGTCAACGTTGCCGAATGTACCCGGCCTCGTCCGACGAGCTTGCGAGTTATCAGACAACTCTATGCAATATTGACAACATTGCGTATCAATCTGACAAGAAAATAAAGAACATAACCTAAAATTTCAATATACACAGTGGAATATGCCAAATTTCCATGGCCAACCGACGGCTCAACCTTTCGTGAATGGACTATATTCCCTTCTTTTATGAGTTTTTTTAACATATTTGATATTTTACACAAATAACCATAAGTATGTTTCATTTTTGAGCTCTCGTTCTACTCAAACGAGTGCTTTATCGTTTCGCCCAAATACCTGTAATTTTCTAATTTTGAGGCGAAAATGGTCTCAAACGATAGGGTTCGACTTCCTGATGAGGACTCCGTAGTCAAATTAAATTCTGACCGTGGGGCCGACTGGCCGCGATAACTTTCGAAGGATTTTCAGGGTGATTTCGGTTTCCAAGTGCCGCGGTAAAGTTCATTACCAACCGAACCATAGAAAATTCAATTGGAAAATTGAAAAGAAGAATCTTCATATTTCCATACCAAGATATCCGATTTGAGTGAAATTTATTTTGTGAATGAAGATTGAAATACTGAATATTCATAAAAATTTCAGGAGAATTGCATCATCTGAACCATAGAATTCAACTTTTTTTTAATTATGGATTTTTTACGTATATAGGTATTTCATTTTTTGAATAATTTCCAGAACATAATTCTGATCGTGCTGAGATTTTGCATTCATATACTTAACATTAATCTCAAGTCCTATACAAAATTTTGAGGTACCTAATAGAATTTTTGCCCCACCAATGAACGAGCGCTCTAAAGCACCTACTCAGAGGGCTTTTCTCAAATTTTTCATTCTGCTGGACCCAATTGATCGGGCGTTCCTTTTCCAGAGCTTAGCAAAAGTCTCATTTTCATGAACTCTCAAAGTCTCCTCACATTCTTTGAAATTTCCGAAGGTTTGTTCAACACGTACTGATAGTATATTATGCAACTAGCGTATAATGATTGCTATTATTCGCGAGGTGTAGTTTAGGCTACGAGCCGTAGGCGAGTGACCCAAATCACCGAGCGAATAGCCATTATACGCAGGTAGCATACTATACTTCATCCACGACTGCTGAATATATTTTTTGAAGATTTCAACATCTTGCGACAGCGACAAGAACCTTCTATGACAAGCTTGAAAAAAGTCAAGTTGACACATGAGAAATATTTTGGTCATTGTATATGAAAAATTCTTTTATTGATATAATTAAAATAGATGTGGCCCTCGACTGATAAAGTATACCCATATTTGTTATTTAGAGTACTTTAGGATACTGAAGAAATACCAATTTAAAGAATATTCATCAAAACTAAATCTATGAAGCATCTGACTGCAGTGAATTATATCTCATAAATCACTTGTGATTTGGATATAATTTTGGCCGAGCCCACAGGCGTAAAATGGTTAGATTATACCACAGAACATAAAATATGATTATATGTACCTATAGTAGTCGTGGATAAAAACCATTTTTAAGCGTGAATTCACGAAAACACTTTCACCTTTCACGCATCAACATTACATCTAAAAACCACCAACGACTAAATCATTTGCCGGGATTCGCTCACATCCCGGTACTTAGAGCCCCAAATGGGTGACGTCATTAGAACTACCGGTAAAAAATGTGTTACCGGTACCGGGATTCTATATATTCTATATATATATCTATATCAATAGAGGTTTAACGCGTACATCGCCATGAATAAACATGCATTCAGTCCCAAGAAATACCTTCTATCATTCAGAGCTGACCTGTGCTGATGAGTCCTAATAAGGACGAAATGGCCATCCATAGGTGCTCTGATTGATACCACTTCCTTGCATTTTGTCTCGAACAAGGACGAAGTTAGCTCCGAAGTATGAGTTTAATATTGGTTGATTTATATCGATTAATATTATTCTCTACTTTCACTTTATTGTATATATCTATATATATTCTATATATTTATCTATATATATTCTATATATTATAGACACAGCGTTTTTATTTCCATCAGTTCCCTTGGTGAATTCAATCGGAGAGTAAGATGAAGTATAGTTTTCATCTTCCTCTACGATCGCAAACTTTTGAAAATAAAAACATGACAGACGCTGCTAAACTCAGAAAGGTTACTTTAACCGATTTCAAGCGAATAACAAAAATTAATTGGTTATGACTGCGGTTACAGAAATGGTAATCGTAAAATTGGGAAGGGGAGCAGTTACGACGTCATAAAGTAATAAACCAGACTTTATCGCTCGAACGCTGTGGTATTTACCAGAATGTTTTGTTGTATGAAATGAAAGTTATTATCCTTTGTCTAAGTTATTATCTTAGACTAAGGATATAGTCTAAAAGGTAATAATATTTTTGGTAATATTGAGCTACGAAAGTATAGAAGAAACTTGAATATGTAGTACATTATTATGTAGACACCTCAGCAGCCTTTGTTTCACAAATTTTGTATGTCGAATGAGCATTTTTGGGTTGAGGAATAAGTTTACAAAGATCGTGAAGAGATAAAAATAATGACTATAAATAAAAAATTTTTATGAATATCGATTTTCGGTGACCAGCAGATATCGACCAGATTTTGGTGTCATTGTATTCATTGAGTCTTCTTGAACAACATTAGTGAAACCAATAGGTGGCGGTCTGTCTTGGTTTAGAAAATATGGGCCCCCAAAGTTCCAAAAATGTTTTATCTTCACGTCGCTTTTTTCACTATAAAACAACAAATTCACTACTCCACTTTAGTCTATAAATCACCTTTGAACATCGAATAGTTTTACTTCAGGTATATTCAACAATTAATGCAGAATAAACATCGAAATTCTGGAGGTATCACATATCCACAAATTCTAAGGAAAGCCGGCCGTTCTTCATGGTAGGTTTGGCACCACTGCTCCATCCTTCGGCGAGTGACATATCAAATCAAGGGCGTAGCCAGGAATTAATTTCGGGGGGGGTTTTGACATTTTGGCAATTGACTTTGTAGGTGCCGGGAATTGCGAGGGTCGCCTTCTGTAGCAAGTATTTGTTGTTTTAAGAATTCGATAATCTTTCCTACTAGATTTTCGGAGATAAGTTGGTTAAGTGCAAAATGAAAGATTATTTTTGCAACAAAAAATAACTCTGAAATATTTCGGGGGGGTTTGAACCCCCAAAACCCCCCCCCTGGCTACGCCGTTGTATCAAATAATGGCGGGATCACAGAACATAAAATATAGGCGGGATATACGGGAAGGCATCGTATCATATTCGCGCGAATGAATCTGCGGCAGTGTCAAATCTACCATTAAAAACGGTAGGCTTTCCTTAGAATTTGTGAATATGTGGTGACCCTAGAATTTCGATGTTTCTGCATTAATTATTGAATATACCTAGAATGAAACTACTTGAATTATTATTTGAATGTTCGAAAGTGATTTATGGACAAATTGGAGCAGTGAATTTGTGTTTTATAGTGAAAAAAGTGACGTGAAGATGGAACATTTTGGAACTTTCTTTCACTAAAGTCTTGTTCGCACTACGCTAGTAGCTTAGTCGAGTAGTGAGAAATTTAGTAGCTACTGTCCATCCAATCGTTCGCACTTTGGTCGAGTAGAGTTCACAAGTGAGAAGCGCTTTATCGAATGAACAACTCGCAACGCACAATTCTTTTACGCGATTTCTTCGAGGCGAAACGAACATTCATACTCATAGTATATCTTATCTATGCATTCAAATTCGAGGTATTTTGTTACGAATTTAAGGGTGATTTCTTCGCTCCAACGGAAAGACATTTTTGGCATAGAACAAGTTTTTTACCTATGATTTTAGGTTATCTATGGGACATGTCGACTAAACTGATCGGTTCGGACCTATCTAGTCCGTGAGCGAGTGGAGAGTATCGCGTGGTGGGGTACTCTACTCGCCCGATAAAATAGAACCAAATGGATCGACTCGACTAAACTACACACTTATCTACTCGACTAAATTCTTGGTGTTCACACATGTTTAGTAACTAAATTTTTAGCTACTCGACTAAGCTACTAGCGTAGTGCGAACAAGGCTTAACGTTGTTCAGGAAGATTCAATGAGTACAATGACACCAAAATCTGGTCGATATCTGCTGGTCAGCGAAAATCAAATATTTACCAAAAATATCTATTAACACAAAGCTTAAACGAAATGGAAAAGATAGCTATTTTGCTTTTTTCATACCTACTTAATAAATTGTGAATAATATCTAAGATATAAAATTATTTTTTCCGTCTATCTCAAAATAAAAAGTGATATTAATGTGTACAAAATTGATCATTAATTGCCCGTTTTAATGTTCAATTTATGCTGTTTTAAGGTGCAATCCTCTTGGCAACCGTACACAAACTATTCAGAAGCACTACTACAAAATCATATCAACACTCTACTGGAACATAGAAATTTCATTAAGTCAAATGTATCTTGTGCAAAATGAAAAATGTATTTCAATCAAGATTTCATACACAATTAATATTAAGGTAGTCGGAAAAATCTTGTAATCAACTCGGTTATTAATCTAGCGACAAAATGGACTCGAACTATTCGCTCCGCTCACGCGTTAAAATATCTTGACAATTAGTCGCTGACTTTAATAACCTATAATTGATGAAATGAACCTTTTTTATATTTCCTAATATTTTTTTTACCAAAACACAGTTATTTCGAAGCTAATTCTCTCCAGAACAATAAGAGTTCTACATTGTTTAAGGAGAATTGCTTAAACAAAATGGTTTTACTCCGAGTACCCAGAGTACCTACTTAATTCTCTGAAGAACAATTTAAAAGAAAAAACAATATCATTATTTCAATCTATTTCACACAGATAAATTAAAATTAGTATAAAAATTTATGAAAAGCCCTGAGCAGGAGCTTTTGTTCTTTGGTGGAGAAATAAGACTATAACCTCAAAATTTCATATGGGGTTTGAGATTGATACCAAATATATTTCTGCTACAAACTGTAGAGAAAATGAACAAGAAATGAAGCACAAATAATAAAATTCAACGTTTAAAAAGTTCGAAGTCGGCCATATTGGTGTGTCCCTCCTTTGTTTTGTTTACGTGACACTTGTCAAACGTTAGGCTCCCTCCACTTCTTTTACCTCCATGAATAATATGGCAACGAAATTTTGGATGCACGTTCAGAATATCTATCCCCATTCACAAAAAAAAACTCAATCGAATCGGATATCTTTTCATCATGGACATATGAAGTTTCTTTTTTTCTATTTTTCAAATGAATTTTCTATATTCTGTTTACACCATGGCCACAAAATTCTGCATAAGGCTTGTTACCACCAGCATCTTGCGTTTGGCAATATTGTATGTTCTGAGATATTGGAGGAACCAGTGGCGCAGCCAGGATTTTGTTTTGGGGGGGGGGGCTGAACTGAACAATTCTTGATGATACAACAAATACGAAAGTTGCAAAAAAAAAGAACTGCAGCCCCAAAGCCCCCCCCCTGGCTGCGCCAGTAGGAGGAACAAAAATTTTCTATGGCCATATTTTATGGGACACCCTGTACCGAACCTCTAGGACAATCCCTTCGAAAGTTATTGTGTTAACGGACGGCCTCACGGACAGAATTGAAATTGACCACGAATTTCTCATCAGGGAGTCTAACCCTATCGTTTGAGACCATTTTCGGCTCAAAATTCGAAAATTGCAGACATTTGGGCAAAACAGTTTAAGTAAACGAGCGCTCAAAAAAATTGGAAAAAACGTATATTATGGTACCCAAATATTAAACCCCTGTTCAAACTCACACACTCACATAAAAACCAAAATCACAAGTAAAAACCAGGGGTAAAAACCAACTTTTCATAAATCCAGCAAACTCCAATCTATTCTATCCTGTAACCGCAAATGAAAAACAAGTCCAGAGTAGAGTAAATTAATTACAAAAATTCATAACCACTCCTTGGACGTAGTGGCATTGTTTAAGAACTTAAACAATGGTAGTGGTAATAACAAAACAGAAATAGTAATTACCAATTCTGTTTGGTTATCCGCTTGAAATCGGTTTTTGTGATTAATATATAGTCCGTTCACGAAAGGTTGAGCACATAGTAGGCGTTTTTTTATTTATCTGAAGTTGGCAGTATTTGCTGTCATAACGTAAAATAAAGTCAACGTTGTCGAATTTACCCGGCCTCATTCGACGAGCTTCAAAGTTGTCAGACAACTCTATGCAATATTGACAACACTGCGTATCAATATGACAAGAAAATAAAGAACATAACCTAAAATTTTAATATACACAGTGGAATATGCCAAATTTCCATGGCCAACCGACGGCTCAACCTTTCGTGAATGGACTATAGACAACATTTGTAAACATCACAAAATACTAATATATGGTTGTCGGTAAAAGTAATTTAAGGAAACAAATGAGAATTTGTGTGAGAAATGGCGGATGTCATGTCGAACAAGAGTTTTGAAAAAATTTGGTCTCTTTATCTATGTTCCATTTATGATATTAGTTTCTTCTACTTCAAAGTAAAAATGTACCCTCTACTACTTCAACTGTAATTGTCAAGGGCGTACGAGGATTTCAGCTAGGGTGGGGGCAGCTCATACCTGTTTCGAGAAGATGGTCGGTCGGGTATATTTTTAATTCCCACTTGCCACGAAAATTGACGTTTATTTTATCATGGGTACGCCCATGGTAATTGTGACAATTTTTTGCCTATTTAGGTGTTATACCTTTTTGGAAAGCTGAGAAGACGAAGAAATTTTTAAAAGCATCTCCCAAATAACTTCCATATAGTTTTTTTTGCGAAAAGCACTTCAAAGTTGAAAACATTTGGTGAAAATTCTTCAATTCTAACATTCGTCGAGCTGTCTTTTTTATCTGTTAGTGGTAGGTTCTGTTTTTTTATCTTTATCATTTTCATTAATTGGCATCCTCTCTTACTAAATGCATAAAAAAATGGACCTTAGAAGATCTAATTCTGGAAAAAAAACGGAAAAAACCAAAAAAGAAGAGGGATTTAAAAAAAAACTTCAAAACTCAATTAGCCTATTCGTTTTGAGATATTTCGTGCTCCTGAGTAACTCAAGAGCTCGAAATACGGCTTGCCATTGGCTGCGCACAAGCACTGGTACAGCTCAGGAGCACGAAATATCTCAAAACGAATACTATAAATATCTCAATTTCGGATAACATATTATAGGACCAAATTAATCATAAATGACCTGAAAAATAACGTCCTTCAATATTCAGTACGACTTACCCTGTAACCCTTTATAGAGAATTTATAGTTAAGTAAACGAAGAAACATACAGAAACTCCCCCACGACGGTAGGAGTTCTTAAAAAAATGTTTTTGGCTTTTTGGTCTATATCTATATTTGCTATTCTATAGACACAACGATTGGAACAAGCAAATGATACAGCCGTTCTGACTTCTGATCAAGACAATTCGACAGCAATTTTGCTGGTCATAGAGCATCGAATTCAGTCTAAATTAAGATGAATGAAGAAAAATCAAAACAAATACTCTGCTCATCAATCCACATTAATAATAAAATAATTATACCAACATCAGGGTGGAGAGAACACATCAAGAAAAAAGTGAAGCAAATTGAACAGTAATGACCATCTCATTAGACAAAGAGGATCATACACATACAATAAATTGAAGGAGAAAATTATTTGTATAATGAAAATTAAGATTTACGGATATTTTAGAAGAGCAGAAATGCTGTTGTTGCATTGAAACTAAAAAAGAAACCTATTATATCAAGGAAAACCAAACCTTATGCATTATCGATTGTCAATATTTTAGAATAATGCTTGTGGTAATGTCAAAAAAATGTAACAGCCGAGATAGGGGATTGGATATAGTTAAACACTAGAGTAGGTAATTGAAAAGTTTCATTTAAAGTATGTGGAACATATCTTTCAATACATTCGAATAAATGAGTGTAGAAAAATTTCAGTGTTCAGAGATATACATATATATACAAATTCATCTATGTACAATACAAATAAAAGTAAGTGAATACAAGGATTACTCACATAAATACAAAATCGCAATGTTATTAATATTAATTGTAGCTTTTTTCCTATTCGGCTACCGAAATGCCTACAACTGTTTCCTGTTAATTCCTTCAGAAATTGTCTAAAACTCATCTATTTGAAATTTATGAACTTTAAAGCAATTGTATTACTTTCAATAATTCATATCTGATTATAAGTATTTCAACTGAGTATCAACATTATAAAAATAGCCTCTCAAACCAGCATGTTTGATTGGAACACTTCATTGAAATTTTGGTGTTACCATGGTGTAGAAACAGTAATTTCCTTAACAAAATCTGATAAGCTGGCTAAATAGTATATATCACGAAAATTTGCATAATACCTGTGAACAATTATTTCAATCATAACCTCATAAACTGACTGTGACCATATACATATAGGCGTTTATGGAATTTTGCTCGGGTTCACTCGATTCCTAACCATTCGCGTTCGTTTACCTAACCCGGACATCCAACCCGTGTTCGAAAAGTACGGTCATATAAAGCGATCATGAAGTTAAATTTTTAATCTGAAAAACGCGGGAATAAGCCTTCTACTCTATTTTTATTAATTTCATATATTCAACTAAAATCAATTTCAAGCGGCTAACCGGTCATCATTTCGGTTAACCAATTGCATTCAATTCGAATGGAATTGGTTAACCCAAACAATAAATGTTTAGCCGCTTGAAATTGATTCAAGAAAGATTTGACTAAAGCCAATAAATGCAAGTAAAGCTAGAGACAATCCAAAACTAAATGGGACTAAAAAATAAATTTATAAATTATTTGTTGATACGATTGACACTTCCAAATCCTAAACCTGATATGTTCGAAAACCGGGTCCGTAATCCGAGTAGATCAGTCACGTGACCTTAATGGATCGAATAAGTAACCCATAGTAAGTTTCCGAAAACGCCTTATATATACATAATTTGAAGGGTGGACAACGGTTGATGGTACCCTAGACGTTTACAGAGAACAAGAAGTAGGAAGTTATAAATATTTTTATAAAAGCATGTCTTTTGACATTCATATGTAGATACCTTATGCAAAATGAAATGATAAATATTCCCATTGGTATGAAAACTTGATTTTATTTAAAAACTTTCACAATTTGTCTATAGGAACGTCATTTGAAGAAAAATTTGATTCTCATTCAGTATATCTTAAGATATACATTTGGAAAAACTTTTTATGGTTAATCTATGTCTCCGTAATGCCTCGATTTTTGAACTACACTAAACGATTGGAAACATATTTTGAATACTAAGTTCCGAAGTTATATATGTTCAATTGAAGGTATATTTTCACGATAAAGAGGAAATCAAGCCAATGTTCAAAAACAGCTGAAGATAGGTATGAAAAGTATAACAAAAATATTTAGGAAGCTAAAAGTTATCTTATATTCTACAGTATGCTGGGTGTAGCTGTAAATATTTCAAATAAATAGAGCAGAAATTCTTACCCAAGAAATATTATTTTCAATACCTTAGTATCAGTAAACGTCTAGGAGACCATGGACCGTGGGTCACTCTGTATAGATATTATTCCTACTCAAATTTTGCTTCACTAATCATGCTTTTATTATTTTCAATATGTTATATTCGAAAGTGATTTTAATTTTTATTCAAATTTAATTATTGTTTTTGTGCTAAAATAAAAATAAGAATAAAATTTGAAACATGAAATATATCTCAATGAACGTCATACACGATGATTTATATTTTTTGCTAGAGTCTATTTGACTTCCCTAAGTTAATAATATATAAATAATAAATGAAATTCACAGAGTATTCTAATTCATAGAACATAGAAGAATAACAATAAAACATAAAACAGTGAGAATAATAAACTTCTTGCAAAAAATTCAAAAACCACAAAAACAGTCGGATAAAAAATATTTAAAATCCAAATCTACTTTCCAAACTTGTTTCAATTTGAATACTATATAAAGCAATTTGTATATTTGTCTAGTTGTACTGTTATTATCATAGAATATACCTCTTCAAACAAATATAAGAAATTAATGATGAATCTACTATTATTCACCCACAATCTAGAGTACTCATGTTAAGACTGATATTTGTCTACACTGCACATTAATATATATTTGACAATATAGTACACATTGTGCATATTGCACCTAATAAGTTTAATTTAAAAATCTATTATTTCTCTTTAGAAGTTATACCTAAACAGTTGTAATGAGTCACATTATCTGAGTAAAAAAACATCACTTATGTACAGAAAATAACATATAAAACATACACAATCACAGGCATATTCAATGCAATATTAAAACAAAGGTACCGTGTTATTTAAACATGTTTTTGTGACAGGCACAAACAAGGGGTATATTTGAAGATTGCTAATTCTATTTTCATCACAGTGTTTATAGAATTTTTTCTCATCTTTGTCAATCGTCAAGGCCTATGGAACCTAGAAAGAAGAAAAGGTTTTTGAGAATATTTCTGTTACCACATACTATGAAGTGGGGTTTATACGCAAACCCATGAAGTTTTAGTTAATCACCTGGTTTTAGTCGAATGATACGAGGTCAAATTTTGAGAATTTGCGTGAAACTTCAGCCCTACCTTCTACATAGGCCAGAATGTGTCGGACGTTAATTGGACAAATGAAGAGAGATAGAAAGAAAATGAGAAAGAGAGGTCGTAGCGATAGGAGGGGCTAAGTTTTCTTTACTCCATATTCTGCTAAAATATACTATGGTCTTTTGGAATATACAGTTTGTCAAATAAATCTGAATTATTGATAAACAAATCGACAAATTTGATTTTCGCAGAAGATGAGACTTTAGGTAGCAATGTCATAATGAGCATAATATGTCGCTTTTCCAGTAGCTTATGTGATTACTTTTTCAAATTGCAATAAAACCAATGGTCTCATCCAGTGGAGTAGATACTTCATTGAACAATATTTTTTAAACACGACAAGCACTTTTTTTTAAATTTGAGAACCCACGTTTTCGCGCTCTTTCTGCAAGAAAATGCACCATTTCGAATATTTATCTTAAAAAAGTAGTTTCACGAAAGCCTCGAAGATTGCCAGCCCTAGATAATAATAGCCTTTTTCGCTTGAAACAATTTGTCGATAAAGCTTGGCTAGTTTTGTTGGTTACATTATACTTATTGTGATTGTTTTTTATCTGCGTTTATCATGTTATGACAAAAAACTGAAAAAATACCTACAAGTGAACATAATAACACATAATTTGCATATTTTTTGTCTGCGGCGTATTCTCAAAATTAACCTCATCAACAACAAGACAAGTAACCGAACATAGTGCTGACGTGGAGCCATAAGTAAGAGAATTTAACACTTCGAAGTATTTTGTGAGTTAGATCTTCAGAAAATACGTTGAAGATTCTTTTGCGAAATTTGGGTACGCTGAAGAATTTGCGATACACCTCTTAGATGTCTGTTGAATGTTGTTATTAATGCGGTACAGTGGCGGCAAGCGAAATGTGAACGATTTTTTTCCTATAGTAAATTGGGCTGCCTTAACCATGTATATCTATGGTAATATCGCGCAGCCGTTGACAACAAACGTCAAAATAAAAATATGAAATAGTACATTATATACCGCGGGACTGAAGTAGTACATTTAATCCTGAAGGTAAAGTTTATGGCCCGACCGCAGGGAGGGCATAATTCCTGAAGGATTAAATGTACTTCAGTCGCAAGGTATATACGATACTTTTCGTACTTCCGGTATGATCTTATTAATTATTTCAATAATTTCAATCAGTTTTTTCTCTCTTCAACTCATTTAATAAACTGTCTTTAAAAAAGTTAACATAGTAACATTCCGTTGTGACAATTATAATTTAGAAACATTGTCATTACTAGTGTCATTGTAAAGAAACATTGTTATTGATAATATTTTATCATGAGTGAAGAAGGTGTATCGATATTGATAAAAGAGCAGATTTTATATGGGACTTGAGATTGATACCAAATATATAAATGCAGAATCTCAGCACAATCGGATTATATTCTGGAAATTATTCAGGAAATTAAATATGTAGAAAATATAATTTTTTTATCACATTTATTGCTAATTTACCTGAAGGATTAAATGTACTTCAGTCGCAAGGTATATACGATACTTTTCGTACTTCCGGTATGATCTTATTAATTATTTCAATAATTTCAATCAGTTTTTTCTCTCTTCAACTCATTTAATAACTGTCTTTAAAATAAGTTACCATAGAACATTCCGTTGTGACAATTATAATTTAGAAACATTGTCATTACTAGTGTCATTGTAAAGAAACATTGTTATTGATAATTATTGGTATCATGAGTGAAGAAGGTTATCTGATATTGATAAAAGAGCAGCCGAAGTAGGTGAAGAATTGTTACCACCGAAATCTAGAAAACTATACGAGCAGCAATACGATGCTTTTAAAAAGGTGTGCCGCTTAAAAAATGTGAGACAACCTACTGAAAATGCGCTGTTGTCTACTTCAATGAGAAATCAAAAGCGGTTTGTGCCTCAACTCTCTGGGCACATTACTCAATGCGAAATCGGTTATTAACATTAGAGAAGATGATATAAGTAAATTTCCAAAATTATTAGCTTTTTTTGAAGAGAAAAAATGAGGGATTTAAGCCAAGAAGTCAAGAATTCTCACGTCTGAGCAGGTAGATCAGTTCTTACGGAGGCTCGGGATGATAAATATTTAATGCTTAAGGTAAATTTGGAAATTTGTTATATTCAGAAATTTTAAAATATCCCTTAAATTCGTTTGTTTGTGATTTAATCGTTCCGGGAGTTTCGTCAATATTTAATCCCGGAGGGATTAATGTGACACTTTAGTACCTGTCACAAGGGAGTGAAGTTGTCACTTTAGGCCCGGAAGTACGAAAAAAGATTTTATATGGGACTTGAGATTGATACCAAATATATAAATGCAGAATCTCAGCACATCGGAATTATATTCTGGAAATTATTCAGGAATTAAATAGTAGAAAATATAATTTTTTTATCACATTTATTGCTAATTTACAATCTACTTCAAACTGAGTATTTAGTAAATGTGTAAGAGTATAAACTTGGAGGTGACATGTCTATTGACATCTCTACCTATTCTATTCTAATTATATAACAATATTAGTTTTGTGGAAGATCTTCAGGCCAAGTTTTCTTCAGTCGACGTATGCTGGGTCCTGCTCTGTATAAACTATCTATGTTGTTGTTTGCGTTTCCACTGATTCGGTTTTGGTAATTGGTGGATAATGTTTCAATTTCATCTATGACATATGGTATTTCAAGATCTTCGTGGATTGTTCTATTACTTACATACCAGGGAGCGTTCATAATTGATCGAAGTGTTTTAGATTGGAATCTCTGAATGACATTGATTTGATTCTACTAGACTTTGCACATCCCCAGAGTTGTATGCCATACGTCCAGACGGGTTTCAGTATTACTTTATACAGCAATATCTCATGTTTATGAATAATTTAGATTTTCGGCCTACCAGCCAATTCATTATTTTAAATTTCATATCAAGTTGTTGTCTCTTTTTCTGAATATGTTTTTCCCAAGTTAATCTTCTGCCAAGGTGTAAGCCAAGGTAATTCACGTTTTTCTTCACTGGGATCACAGAATGGTCTATTGTAACTGGAGGATAGTCTTTCCGGCAAGTACTGAATGTTATTTGTGCTGATTTTGTTCGGTTGATTCTTAATCTCCATTTTTATACCATTTTTCTAATAGGTTTAGATGTTCTTGCATATTTTTCGAACAGTCATCTGGTTTCTCATCTACTGAGAGTATTGCTACATCATCAGCAAATGCGGCTATTATTGTGTTATCTCTCATAGGCAGATCTCTAGTGTAGAGAAGGTAGAGTAGTGGTCCTAATACACTGCCCTGTGGTACTCCTGAACCTATTAGGTGCAGCCCCCATGTTGCACCATTTACCTTCACAGAATAAAATCTTTCTGTTAAATTCGACTTTAGTAGGAGGTAGTAGTTGCTCCCGAAGCACTTTTTGATTTTGTTATTTAGGCCTGTGTACCACACGTTGTCAAAAGCCTGTGTTATATCTAGGAATACTCCACAACAGTATTGTTTTCTTTCCAGGGTGTTGGCTATGGTGTTTATTCTATGTGCTTGATGTGTAGTTGACATATTTTTTCTGAATCCAAACTGATAGTCGGGTAGCATGGCTGTTAGATCTTGGTCTTCTTCTACTCTTTTAGAATTAGTCTTTCTAGTACTTTACTCATTATGGGCAGTAGATTATTGGTCTATATCAGGACTGTCCAGACCTGATATGATCGCGGGCCAATACAAATTACTAAATAGATTGGAGGGCCGCACAAATAAAACTTATTTGTGAAAAGGTTTAATAACGTTCAATATAGTTACTATTTAACTGTTACATTAAATTTCAGGTATTATTATTGTATACCTTATACAATGGTATTAGTGCTTCATTAATTTATCTTTCATAATCTTTTCAATATCAATATTAATATTAGTTGTAGCCAGACGCAGTGTGTGTGAGTGAATCATCCGATAGTGAGGATCTATATTTAGATTTTATAAAATTCATCGTGGAATACACACTTTCACAAAGATAGGTACTGCCCATCATCGAAACCATTTTCAAGCCGAGATTGGTTAATTTGGGGAAGCGATCGCCAAGGAGCTTAAAAAAATAGTAATAATGAAATTGTTCGTCCATTCTAATATAAAAAATATACCACGGCCGCACAAATATTGACTGCGGCCGCATGCGGCCGCGGGCCGTGCTTTGGACAGCCTTGGTCTATATGATGTTGTCTCTTGTGAGAGTTTGCCATTTTTGTGGATCATCAGAGTGTGAGAATACTTCCATAAGACTTTCACTTAAATTGGATATTCATTATGGAAACATAACCATTTTTCTTTTCAAAATTCCAATTGAAGTTTCTATAGTTCTGTTATTACTATGGCTACAAAATTTTGCACAAAAATTCAGTATATCAGTTTTCATTCATAAAAGAAATTTCACTCGAATCGGATATCCTGTTATTCAAATATGAAGATTCTTATTTTCAATATTCCAATTGAATTTTCGATGGTTTTGTTAACACTTTGGCTACGAAATTCTGGATGAACATTCAGTATATCGATCTCCATTCACAAAATAAATTTCACTCGAATCGGATATCTTTTTATGGAAATATGAAGTTTCTTCTTTTCAATATTCCAATTGAATTTTCGGTAATCCATCGGTTTAGGCATGTAAGATGGCGGCGGTCAGCCAAGTGACAGCAACATTGCCAAGTACGACGATTATTCTTGTATTTGGAGAATCGATTGAATTCCTTTTCGATTTGTTATAATATAGAAGTTCCATTATACAATTCAAATTAATTTTTACTAAGTCAATTCTAGTGAAAAAGCTTGCATCAACTTTTTGTCGAACAGAAATGTGATTATATATATATTTTTAAATAGTTGCGTGAATGTAGGTTTTCCTTGCTTAGATATTTCCTTCCTTAGCACTTCGAACTAAGCAACTCTGAAATTGAATAGTGCAATTATACATTATATTTCAAGGTGTGCCTTGATTATATTTCAATTTAAAATTATTTGTAATCAGGTTGTAAAAAGAGAAGAAAATTCCGAACTCACTGAAAATTGAAAATTTTCGAGTAATAGAGTAATTTATTAAGTTTTGGATACAACTGGTCGTGTTTTCTTCTTAAAGCTTCCCTTCAGTAATAATTGCACAGACCATCTGAATAGGCGATATTTGTTAAAACTCATTTTATAATTTCTTTTCAAAATAAATTCGTAAATCCAAGTAACAAGTCAACATTTTATTCCAAAGATATGGATTTCGCACAATCTGGCAACCAAAAGGACGTTTGGCACTCTCTGCGCATGCGTCATTACGGTGTCAACAAATCGCCGCCATCTTACATGCCTAAACCGATGGTTTACCGAAATTTCTATGGTTCTGTTTACACTATGGCCACAAAATTTTGCATGAGGCTTATTATGAGCATCTTACATTTGGCCGCAACATTTCATCTCGATTGGTTTCGTTTTGTCTGAGATATTGAGGAAAAAAAATTTCAATGACCATATTTTATGGAACACCTGCACGATTTGGCTGGCTAACGAACTCAACCGGCACATTTGAGACCCGAACTCACCCTGAAAATTTCAAGTCTCTAGGACAATCCTTCGGACGTTATTTTGCTAACGGACAGAATTGAGTTGACCACGGATTCTTCATCAGGGAGTCGAACCCTATCGTTTGAGATAATTTTCGGCTCAAAATTCGAAAATTACAGACATTTGGACAAAACGATATAGCACTCTTTCAAGTAGAACGAGCGCTCAAAAAGCGGAGTCGTTCACATTTCGCTTGCCGCCACTGTACAGGGTGTCCCACATTCGATGATCACTGAGAGCATCTCGAGAACCATGAGGGTTAGAGAAAAAATGTTCAAGGAATCCCGATCTCTTTTTTCAAAAGAATCAATTGCCAGCAAACAGATCCCAGATATCTGAATTGGTTCCAAAAAAATCAATTGCCAGCAAACCGATCCCAGATATCTGAATTGGTTCTCAAGTTAAAAAATTGCTGTTTCAAATATTTCGCTATATCTCGTTTTCTGTTGGAGATATCACGAAAATTCCGAAACGTTTTTTTGTAATTTCTATTGCCTATACGCTGCCTCCATCTGATTCGAGAAATAATTTGCCGTTCAAGTGCTAGAGAGAAAAGTTTGTGTTTTTTATATGGGACACCCTATATTTTTCATCATGCTTTTTAGCCGCAGATTTATCGAGTAATATCGTGTGACCGGTTTTTCGAAAATCTGATCCGTTCCAAAGATATTGGGGTTTTCGTCCTTTTATGCATGCCCAAAGGAGATAATTTACCAGGTCTGAAAATGATTGAGAATTTATGATTTGTCAAGAGAAAATTTTCGCATACTTATTTCTCCCATCTTTCGATGCACCGCTTCTACAACTGTTTCATATATTTGATATCCAACAACACAAACTTTGCACATTTTTCATGGTGACACCGGAAAAATTTTCTGAATTTTCCTAATAAATTTCAGCAATAACTATTTTTGCTCAGCCGATGCATTTGCACTTTTATTTTCTTGAAGCCTTCCATTATAAATCCATATTTTGAATCTCATTCGAAACAAAAATTGATTAATCACCTCATCAAGCTTATTCAGAATTCAAGAAAAATTTAACGACTGTTTACTAATTACTCAGGCGATTTGAGCAGCGCAGAATACTCTTCGTGTATTCTGTGTTGCATTTCTTCCAAGTTTTGCGTTGTTGACACATTTAGTTGAAACTTCCAACGGTTGCATTCGCTAATCATTGCGAACAGTGCTTGTGCGTATACGTAAATAGGCGTTCTTAAGTATGCGTTCGCGTTCGTTGCCAACGATATCAAGAACAGTATCCCAGGAGAATATCCCAGAGACATATAGCCCGTTCACGAAAGTTTGAGCCGTCGGTTGGCCATGACATATTCCACTAGGGGCGTTCGGCATCGACATCGGACGTGTCGGATCGATCTGAACCGTTCGTTTATTACATCCGGATTGAGGGGAATACACATCTGTACCGTTCGTCATAAAAATCTGAGCAATCGTACGTCGATCTTTTCGCTCGGTCTATTTCGACGGAGCAAAGCGATTTTATCCATAGAGTTTTATGTTTTTTATATTTTTGTTTGTTTTATGTTGAGTTTCCTGATCCGACAACCGATAGATTGAAAAATTCTAACAGTTTTATTCTTCTGTTTTCATTTATTCATTAAAAACTCAATTAATTCATTAAAATTTTTCAATATAGCTATCGTAGTTATAAATGGGCAGGAGGAGATATTGCTTTCCCGTTTCTTTTTCGTGTAATTGATCAATTAATTGATCAGGATCTTTCGGTACAACTATCGCCGTATTGAACGACCAGAAGGAGATATTGCATTACTCATTTCTTTTGCATTCAGTGCCTTTGCACCTAATTATTTAATTGAGATTTTATGGAAGAGCTACTAAAAGGGTGAAAGTATCGTTAAAAGATGAGCATATTTCCCAAAATAGTGATCTTTGAAATCTCATAATCTATAAAAGTAGAACAGAGCAGTATGTTCTGTGGCAGATGCTCTGTACCGTTCGTTTATTCCCAGATATTTCAGATTTATCTGTACGATCTGTGGTCACGTGACTAAAAAATCCGTCCGCTCGCGGAGGTCAATGCCGAACGCCCCTACTGGGTATATTAAAATTTCAGGTTATGTTGTTTATTTTCTTGTCAGATTGATACGCAATGTTGTCAATATTGCATAGAGTTCTCTGATAACTCGCAAACTCGTTGGACGAGGCCGGGTACATTCGGCAACGTTGACTTTATTTTACGTTATGACAGCAAATACTGCCAACTTCAGATAAATAAACAAACGCCTACTATGCGCTCAAACTTTCGTGGACGGACTATAGCTACTTGTCTACAGAGGTAACAGAAACTTAGAGACACTCTATCAGGCCAGTGGCGAAACGTACTTTTTTCGACGAAACCTGAATTGGTTTAGAGTGATAGTCAAAATTAATTCTCGTGGAAAACGTCCCGATGGATACCATTAATGCCCTTATTGTTTCCATGCGCAAGCGCATAAATAATTCAATATAGAACAGAGGAGTCAACACCAAATATTCACGCATTTTTATTCTGGTGTTCAGTGCAATCTTCTATATTTTAGTTGCTTGTAGTCATCGAATTAGGCATTTTTCTTGTTCAGTTAATATTGAACTAAGCCATTGGATACATAAAGAAATTAAATGTAATTTTTAATAGACTTCTTGACTTGCTCATACCATTCGAAAGTTAGGGCCGATAGAATTACCCTTTTCGTTGGATAATCAGCAAGCCCAATCAGTTGGTTCGACTCAAGGTTCGAAACTTAGTGACATTTGGGCCAAACCAGAGTACGGTGTTCCCCTATCGTGCAAAAATGAAAAAATCGGAAACTATCGAAACTTTTTCTGCAGATTAATTTGTTGAGAATTATCCAGGACGAAACATTATACATACCTTGTTAAATGTCTACTTTCTTCATGAACAGCCATTTCCGCACTTTTAAACTCGTTCAGTTCCTTTCTGATAGCAGCTTTGTCTTTTTGCGTCAATCTAGTCCAAGGTTTATCCGCTCTACGATCATAATCATGCGCTTGTGTTACTTCAATATAGTCGTTGAAGCGAATAATTTTTTTTTCCTTCAATTCTTCTACAGTAGGACGAAAGCTCAATTTGCGTAACAGAAATCTTTTCTTCTCCTCCTTTTCTTTTTTCAAATCTGCTGGAGTTTGAGCTGTAGAGAGAACATTAAATTAAATAACGTATTTACACCACATCACGTACATACATGGAATCAAATTGTAAAAATTATAGGTGTACTAAATTTGACCAACTTAAATCTCCATAACTTTTGGTAGATAATTATAATAATAATGCTTATGTATCTTCATTTTCCATACATCAATAAGGTTTCATTCTTTTATAATTATAAATAAACACTGAGGTTTCATACAAAATCTTTGCTTGTACGTGGACAGTATACTATCAATTTAAATTTAGCAAAACAATAATTATGAATTGTGTGCAAAAAAAGCCAACAATGTAAAACAAAATAAATTTTTGGTTCATGCTAAATATCAAAACAAAAGTCTAAACAAAATTATTTCGCTCCGAAAATGTTTACCAGAATTGTATTGACCCATGCGACCCATTTCTGGACCTTTTTGTTGAATGTGATCTTAGATTTTAACTCTTTTATAGGAATTAGGTTATGAAGTAAGAACGACATTCGACGACCCGATCGTTTTTCTTGGTTTTGGTAGTTTATTTTGGTTTATTCAGTTGATACTGATAAGTAAGTAGAGTTGGATCGTGGAGTTAGCGGACTGTGAACATATTTGACACTTTTCTGTGAAAGTAATTGGTTTGAAATACATTAACTTGATCATTATTCAATTTGGAGCAAATTCGGTCTCTTGTCTTTTTGCTGTACGAGGCACCGTTTCCGGTTAAAAAATTTAAAAACATTCTCATGCATGAAGAAATCGCCAAAATTTGATAAGGTAGGCACATAATAATAATAAGACTTTTATTGCTATTTCAACTTTTGGCGATTTCTTCATGCATGAGAATGTGCTTTATTTTTTAACCGAAAACGGTACCTCGTACAGCAAAAAGTCAAGAGATCGAATTTGCTCCAAATTAAATAAGGATCTAAATGGTAATTTGTATTGTCGGAAAAACCAGTGGCGTATCATTTTTTATCTGAAAATATTCAGTCTCGCTGCAGTACGGACGCCACTGGTAGAATAGAAATGATATTATGTAAAAAGTACTCCTTGACGCTCAAAACCTATGTCTCCAAATTTCTTAAAAATATTTCAAGCAGTGTGAAAATTATTAATAAAAAACATTTTTTTTTATTATTTTAACACCCCGTATCTCGGACAGGATACATTTCTCGACATATGTTTATGTGACCAACTAGCGCTTATTTTTGATGTAGAATACGTGGTTAAAATTTCTTGGTTACGATCTGGACCACCCTGTATATTTAAAATAACTCCATATTTTTTTTCCGATTTTCTCGTTAATGGTGCATCAAATGAACCGAATCATCTGAAGAAAGTTGTCTTAATTTGAGCTTTCCTTTCAATTTTTGAGGTCATATTTAGTGTGTTACATTTGAAAAAGTGCCACTTTGGTCATTATCTTCGTATTACGCGTAGTAATATGGGCTGCATTCTGTTGAAATCACCAACGTCAGACAACGTATTTATTACCACTATTACCAGACATAAAACATACCCCCTCTCCAATAAATCTCACTTACTTTTGAGAATATTTCTGTCCACTAGTTCTTCAGCTGTTGGCCTCATACTCAATCTTCGAATTAGTCTTGCTCCAATAGCTTCCTTTGCCTCTTGTCTCTCATTTTCACTTTGCACTTGCAGAATATTCCTGTTGATGAGTTCTTGCCTATCCGGTCTCAATGATAATTTTAATGAGAGACTTTCCTTCCTTGCAATTTTAAGGGCTAAACTATCCCCAGAAGAGTGATCGTTATCATCCCTATAATTGATCGGACCATCATTGGAATCACTGTCACTATTATCCTCGGTTATTATTATGGTATTTTCCTTATTTTCCATAGTACATGACAATCCGATTGAGAATTTCACAGGTTTTGAACTGAAAATTTTAGAATATGTTATCAACAATAAAATACTGTAGCATTGGAAACAATAACACACACATTCAGGAGATATCAAGACCAAGATCATATCGGTGAATATCGATAAGTATAAATATTCCACAGGAACAAGTGAATCAAAAGTTAGTGATGTGTGCAGAGACTTCAACACTTTCAGAGAGTGTTTACGGTACCGTAAATACGATAACTTCCGAAAGGAACAACTTCAGAACTAGAAATTTTCAATGTAGGTTTAATATTTGAAAAAAAAAGATCGTTTTTCCAATATGAACAAGACCGCAAAATCTTCCGACTTCATATTATACAACCATAAAAATAAACTTGAGAAAGTCGGATAAGTATGTGGTTTCGAAAATATAGGGAAATTAATAAAAATTTCAAATGTTAATTACTTCGAAACTACGGGACCTATTTGGACCATTTTTTGGGAATAGTTTGTAAAATCTCCCTACCTTTGTATTTTAATTAGTCAGATTTGACAGAATATATTTTAGATAAGCATTGTCAATTCCACTCATAAGTTGTTCTCGTTCAAATATACTCATTTTCGAGCTTACAAACAACACCAATAACTAAACCATGGCATTCGAAACCCGAACCTACACTCAAAATTTCAAAGCCTGAATTTCATCGAGAGGTACCGTGTTCATGCTTCTGGTAGGAGAGAAACATTAATTTATGACCCAGAATCTTAATCAGTGAGTCTCAAATCTCAAAATTCGAAAAAACAGACATTTTTATAGCAATCTGAAGTTCGCGATCGCCTTTCTAATTTTTTTTCAAGGAAACTGGCCGCTATGGCCAAAATTCTGAAATTGAACTGCTCAAAAAGTTTCAGATATCAAAATAAATTCCAAAAAATCTCAGTGGAACTTTGGCAGGAATCGTTCTTCACTAGGCGTTTGTATACAGATAGAATTTTCAAGTTATTGGGAACATTTTCGTTACCAAACAACGGTACATAAATTCACAGAAATTGTTCTTCTTCTTCTCTGTGCGGTGCCTTACCGGCCGAACTGAGGCCTAGTGGCCCATTGTTCACCCGCATCGTTCTATAGAGACTCAGCTCAACGACGAAGACAGAAATGTCGCGAGCCTGCCAGGAGTGGTCCCTCTCACCATAGGAATAGAAGGTGTTGGATTTCCTAGGGTGTTGACCTTAACTCAGTAAGGTTTCCACAGTTGAACAAAATATGCTCAACGTTCATCAGTAACCTGCACCACCGGCATAGGGAGCAGCTCGTCAATCCCATTCTCTTCAAATGCTTGTTAAACAGGTGACCAGTCAATGCACCAGTCACCAGACCGAGTTGTTCCTCTCCAGCAGCAGATCGCGAGGACGGTCTCTCAATGAGAATCCTCGACCACCTCAGGCCCACCCCTGCGCTCCATTCCGAGGAAAATTCCCTGTTCAGCAGTTCCTGAAGAAACTTCTGACAGATGTGCGACAGATTGGCAGCGAAGGCTCCGGACCAACAAATGCTAATCCGGCTCCCCGCCTAGCTACTTTCAAAAAGTTATCAGAGCCCAGCCCACGCAGAGCTTTCCTGCATTCTTCTACCAAAAGAGAATCAACTCTAACATCGGATAGAGATTTCAGAGTTCCCTGGCTGTCGCAACATATATAAATGTGCAGGCCAGAGTATCCTCCGCGAATTTGTTAATTCATTCAAAATTTCTTCGATAGACTTGCGAAATATTCATCAGTTAAATTCTATGGATTACCGTTCTTCTTCTGTAGACAGCCGGATTAGTCGAGACAATCTCTGCCAGAGTTTGACAATTTTTTTCAGTAAATTTATATTGCTACCTGGAATATTACCAACAAACCTATTTCAAATTTTTAGTCTTCACGGTCCAACCAGTTTTCTTTGGAAGAATAATCTATCGTGAACTATGTGGCTATACGGGTAGAAAGAAAACAGTTCGATATTTTTTCAAACTGTTCTCATAATTTCGAAAAGTTATAAAATAGGTTTCGAATAAATTGATATTATCTCTGTAGACATAACACATTTTTTTTTTAAAAAATGATCAGAAGAACGAGCAAATTCAAGGAATGCCTTTAAAATTGTAAATTGTGAGAAAAAATTATTATTCTTGCAGGTTTTTCCGCCTTTCCGAAAGACTTTTCTAGGAATTTTACACCTCTTCTTAAAGCACATAAAAATAGGGCAGATGTTTTCAGAAACCATTTTTTCAAATGTTACAAATAACTGCCTACACTCAATAGAATATGAATAGAAAAATATACAAGGCGAGTCTTTGAATTTGAAAAATATTTCAACCGAAATTTTCATAATGAGTTATGCCAACCCGGAAAACTTGAACACTTAAGTTTTTCCAAAAATAAGAATCATAAGATATACCATTAAAATCTTCGAAATAAGCATCTGTATACATACACAACAAGGGCAAGCTTACTTTTTCCATTCTAATTGATGTTAAAAGTAGTATTCATAATGCAATGCAGAGGTTATTTCGAATGTCTTGGGTGGAAAAAGTCGAATATTCTTCTTCTGATTTCTATTTCATTTTTGATAATGAAGAATTCAGTCAGTTAGCACTAATATTTTACCAGAGATTCATCCTCAGTAGGAAGTTATTAATTATGGTTGTTTATTACATTTTCTGCAAAGGTTAACAGATTCGAACAAACCCATTGAATGTTTTATTTTCATGAATAAATAAAATAGATGTATACTCCGTTCACATATTATTGAGCACAAAGTAGGCCTTGTTTTAATTATCTTAGCTTGACAGTATTTTGAATAAATTGCCGGTTCAATGCAACGCTGCCTAATCTAGTCTTGTCGAAAACTCGAGAGAGGTTATCTTGTTTATAAATGAACAAACACTTCACATCTATCAAGTATACGAGTATAACTTGCTGGATATTATATCAAATGAGCAGAGGCATGTAGTTAAAGGTATTTCTTTGAGTTCAAATCAGGATATTTCAGAATCGAAAATTTATCAGAATTATCTTATGAAATGAATCTGATTAATTCGATGACTGATGTAATAGTTATTTATGTAATAAGGATCATAAAGACGATCATTATGGTACAAGTCGTGAATGTTATCGGGCGAGGCGTAGCCGAGTCCGATAACACGGCGTGTGCCATAATGATTGTTTATGATTCGTATTACATAAAAAATTTTATCTGATGGCATTTCAATCAATACATTTTCGAAAAATTAAAAACTGCATTTTCGACATGTCACAATGACATGTTTTCCTAGAATTTCATTATGGTACTTAGTACCATAATGAATTCATTATGGTACTTAGTCCCATAATGAGCTTCCTTATGTCATCAAAATTGAGTGACATAACGTTGTCATTAGGAGTGTTCTTTCGTACTGATTGAACTGATGGAACTTATTCGCGATTAGAATAATCACTTGCAATCACTTTAGAGTTGTGGAAGGGGGGAATGTTGAAAACGAAAGAACGATCGCTTCAACTGATCTTTCTGATTGAAGTTATATAAATCACTTCGTTCAGTTCGAAAGAACATCACATTATGACATGCCATCAGATAAAAATTTTTTTGGAGGAAACTTCAAACTCTCTGGGAAAAACGAGATGCATGTGAATAAATTTGATTATATTTCTCCATAAGTTTTCTTCATTTAGTTATAGAAATATTGTCTAGAAGTTTGATTAGTTTTGTTTATTTCAGGTATACCTACATACTACATATAGAACAAGTTTTGAACATCGTTTATATCTATCGAATTCAAGTTCTGTGGGACATTTGAAGGTACTACTGATATGTATCTATGGACGTTTCTGATGATGGAAAATATTCAAATAATGTTTACTTGTACAAAATAGTATATCGTGAAACGAGTACGGAATGACATACATTTCCTACGAGTATGATTCTATCAATTGTCTGTATGACTACGATAATGTGATGAAGATTGCTGAAATTTACCCGTGCGTTTTCCAGACATTGTGTACTAGTTCATAATGAAAAAGACTCTATATGTAAATCGTCAACTTTCGTTTCATACTGAAAATTCTTATCTTTTCTTACATTTGAGGGAATCGCTTCAGTGAAATTTTCACCTGAATTGTTCACTGTTTATATCTCAATTTATATCCAGAACAAATAGCAATCGTATAGTTTCTCCAATTCTTTTCGAATATTCATGTTCAAGTGACATTAGGAAGTTGTCTGAATTTTTTAATATTATTTATGAAAATTATGATGATGATGCCTTTAGATATTTTTTTCATATTATGCAACGAGCGTTTAACTAGATAGCTATTATTCACGAAGTGAATAAAATCGCCGAGTGAATAGAAGCCATTATATGCGAGTAGCATACTATACTTTATCCACGACTACTGAATATATTTTTTTGAAGCTTTCAACATTTCCCGACCGTGACAGGGCTCTTCTATCACAAGTGTGGTAAAAGTCAAAATTACACATGAGCAATTTTTTGGAGAACTTATCATTGTATATTTTGTGATAAAAGTTGATTTAATCGATGTAATAAAAGTAGATTTGACCCTCCATTGAAAAGGTTTACCCATACTTGTTAGTTGAGGAACTTTAGATTACTGAAGTTATTATCCTCTCTTGCGGGAAGGTACAACTTTCCGCTCTAGATAGGATAATAACTTTATTCGAAACCTTGATATACAGTGGCGGAAAGCTAAATGTGAACGCTTTTTTCCTATTGTGTATGTGGCTTTATCCATGTATATTTATGACTATATCGCACTGTCGTTGACAACAAAAACGTCAGAATTTATTGAGGTAATTTCGACCAAACGGAACTTTTAGTTTTTTTTGTCTGGTATTCAGTGTTGTTTCTGAGAATAACATCGGTTTTTGAATATTCGATGTACAGGGTGTTTGGCAACCTGTTACATAAAAAATATGAATATCCCAATCCGGATCCACTAGAAGTTAATATCGGCCATTGTCCCATAGACATTTGTTGAAATTTTCATGAAAGGCATTGAAGAGTTATGTCGATTTAAAGTTTCGGAAAAATACACAACACTGCCTGTACCTCTCGAATGAATATACTTAGCGCACATTTCAAACACTGATTCACACTCCCCTGCAATGGCACTGAAAGTTTGTTCAATCATTTGTGAAATACCCTGCAGATGAAGAATTGAATCGGAAAAAATATACAAAATGTCTATGCAAAAATTGCTTCTTCCATTTATGCTGACAGAGTGAATATCTTGATTCGGAATAATATTGATTAGAATTTAGAGAAGGGGATATTTTATCATAGTTCATATTACAGAAAATAGTAGAATCATGAAATATTAGGCATGGAATGTCCAAGAACACTACTAATATTTTCGTTCAAATATAAAGATCTAGTTTTTGAATATGTTAACTTCAGAAGTGTTTGAAACGTTTCAACAAATCACCAAATGAAATTCAGAAAATTAAAAATCTGAAAGTTTCCAAGAAAAAACATTCATTTCGACGACGTATGGAACAGATGATTTGTTTACATAGCAACTTCTGAATAAAACACCTCGGTCGCCTTATCGATAACGAAATAAGAGCCAAGGCATCACACTCATTATTGTGTTGTGTTAATTGCTATCAAAGCTGTAGGTGATGCAATATTAGAAAGGTATAAAATCATCATCGAAGGCGAAGATACCGTAGAAGTTAAATTGAGTTTCTAATTAGGACATATTTGATTCACTTTAAAATGTTTCGAATATTTGACACAAATAAAAGGCAAAATATGTATCTTTTACGCTATAAGCGGAATATAAGAATCTTTACAGAAGAAATTGGACTCATACTTTATTACCAAGAATAGTCTAAATAAGTTTATCTGATGACATGTCATAATGACAACGTTATGTCACTCAATTTTGATGACATAAGGAAGCTCATTATGGGACTAAGTACCATAATGAATTCATTATGGTACTAAGTACCATAATGAAATTCTATAAGGACAACATGTCATTGTGACATGTCGAAAATGCAGTTTTTAATTTTTCGAAAATTTATTGATATAAATGCCATCAGATAAAATTTTGTATGTAATACGAATCATAAACAATCATTATGGCACACGCCGTGTTATCGGACTCGGCTACGCCTCGCCCGATAACATTCACGACTTGTACCATAATGATCGTCTTTATGATCCTTATTACATAAATAACTATTATGTTGAAAGATTTGTAATAAGCGGAGATATCAAATATGAAACAGCAAAAACATATTTATTTTAAATAAAAAGAAGACGAATGAAAATTATTATTTGAAGATGTTGAGTTTTTGGTATAACAATTGAAATAAAAACAATTTAAAAAGACCAACAATTATATACAGGGTGTTTCATTGGGAAAGGGAAATACTTCACAGGTGCATAGGTGGCACCAAGACGGTTCTAGGGATACCCCATTTATTGGGTCTCACTGTCTTTGTAGCCGAGATACAGGGTGTTTTATGAATTTTGCCCGTTTCTTCCTGAGGCCGTACCAGACGAACCACCTGGTATATTTTCTTCATATTTGGCAAATATATTCCTAATTGAGAGCCCAAACATATCATGCAATAACCGACTCGAAAATCCAGGTCCGGGTTAACAAAAAATTATGAATCGTTTGAATCCTCGAAACAACACCCTGTACATCGGAATTTTGAAAATCTGTTTTAAAATTCGAAAATACCACTAAAACTAAACTGAGACGTATACTTCAAATTTTCGCGCAGAAAGTTTTACTGCACAAATTTTCAAGGTAAATGTGAAGTTTTTAGGAACTTGGATACCCGAAAGTGGTTTGAAGTGACTTTAACAATGAATTATCAACAATATTGAATCCATAATTATTTCAACATTACTTTGTAATTCATTTCCACATTGGTTTTCCTTTTTATAGCCGTATACTTGAAAATCCAGGTCCGGGTTAACGAAAATTATGAATCGTTTGAATCCTCGAAACAACACCCTGTACATCGGAATTTTGAAAATCTGTTTTAAAATTCGAAAATACCACTAAAAACTGAACTGAGACGTACACTTCAAATTTTCGCGCAGATAGTTTCAATGCACAAATTTTCAACGTAAAAGTGAAGTTTTTAAGAACTAAGATACCTGAAAGTGGTTTGAAGTGACTTTAACAATGAATTATCAACAATATTGAATCCATCATTATTTCAACATTACTTTGTAATTCATTTCCACATTAGTTTTCATTTATTGAGAAGTGAGTTGCATTATTACGTATAACAATTATGGATTTCAATATTTTGATAATTCGTTGTTAAAAGTCAAACCACTTTCAGGTATCCAATCTGCGCGAAAATTTGAAGTGTACGTCTCAGTTCAGTTTTTAGTGGTATTTTCGAATTTTAAAACAGATTTTCGAAATTCCGATGTACAGGGTGTTGTTTCGAGTATTCAAACGATTCATAATTTTTCGTTAACCCGGACCTGGATTTTCGAGGCGGTTATTGCATGATATGTAAAACTTTCTGCGCGAAAATTTGAAGTATACGTCCCAGTTTAGTTTTTAGTGGTGTTTTCGAATTTTAAAACAGATTTTCAAAATTCCGATGTACAGGGTGTTGTTTCGAGTATTCAAACGATTCATAATTTTTTGTTAACCAGGACCTGGATTTTCGAGGCGGTTATTGCATGATATGTTTGGGCTCTCAATTAGGAACATATTTGCCAAATATGAAGAAAATATACCAGGTGGTTCGTCTGGTACGGCCTCAGGAAGAAACGGGCAAAATTCATAAAACACCCTGTATCTCGGCTACGAAGACAGTGAGACCCAATAAATGGGGTATCTCTAGAACCGTATTGGTGTCATCTATGCACCTGTGAAGTATTTCCCTTTCCCAATGAAACACCCTGTATAACAAATCTCCAATAGGAATGAACATCGATATTGAATTGAATTAGAAAATACAAAATAAATATAATTTGTTTTTGAACGTGGTCTTATGATACCAACCCGTATACTATCTACTAATTTTATCATACTCTTGAAATATATTTTAAAATAATTACCAGAATCTTATCCTAGCTCTCTGTTGCGACCCTCTAAAACTGACAACAAAAACGTTTGAACACTTTAGAATAATTGATTGAATCATGAAGCTTGAAACAAATTGATTGATTTATATTTTGTTTGAACTTACCCAGAGCTAAAATCATCCATGCCATACTTCAGTGCAGATCTATTCTCTTGTGTAGGAGTGCTTTGTGGAGTACCAGAAGAATTATTATTGCTTGACTTCTTTTTAAGAGCAGATTTGAGCGGAACAGCGTTAAAACGCGGTTCTTTTGCTGGGATTTCATCTATTCGATTTGTATCTATGCTAGGATCTGGTCTTGACATTCGGAACATATAGGAAACATGCTCCTCGGAGTCATCTTCATCATCAAATACAGCATTATTAATATCATCATCGTCGTCTTCTGCATCTGTAAGACAGGAGGAATAATATTATTCTTTAACAATACTATAAAACTTAGTAAGGGTCAACAACTATAGGAAAAATTAGTATAATTAGCGAGTAGTGGATTTATTCACCTGCTTTTCATAATTATTGTGAATAAAAATTATATTATTATTATTATACTAATATACCGGGTGTCTAAGTAAGTCTGTTCCAATGGTCCGATTTTTTAATGTTTTCATGTCCAGAATTAAGAGTGATTGCGCAAACAGTGCACTATGAAGTCATTTCAAGAACTTCCACCTATTGCCGCGCTGTGCTGGACTGATTGACGATTATCACTGTTGTTTAAATTAATCAAATGTTGACTGTTGAAACATTAAAAAAAAATGTGGTGGTTTGCGCTCATCCGGACCGTTTGTCTAGTATGGCGGAAATTCCTATTAAACAGGAGCTTTGCTGCGTTTACCGAAGCATAAACAATAAAAGTGAAGTAGCATTTTTCAGATAAAATGATTTGAATTAGTTTCGCTGAAATATATATGTGGTGCGATTGAGTATTCTATACAGGGTGTCCCGGGAAGAATGCGACAAAAGGATATCGTGAATCAAGTACATCAGGGAGGACTCTCATCAAGAAGTTTTAATCGTTTGAGGGCATTCGTTTGGAATATACAGGGTGATATTCATTTGATGGCTGAAATTTCAAAGTTGAATAACTTTTGAACTATTAGACCGAATTATTTCAAATTTGCAAGTTTTGTCACCCTTTACGATTGCCATCTTTCAATATTTCAGAAATTGAAGAAATCAGATCCGGACTAGCAAAATTTTGGACTTTTTCTATTTTCATGAATATTGGAAAACCCTGTATGTGAACATTATGTTCTTATTACATTTTCGTAACCACAAAGAATCCATTATTGATAAAAATTCAAAATCTCTGCTTGGCACTGTCATACAGGGTGATCAAAAAGTGAGCAAAAAACATTACCTCATGAGTGAAATTTCAAAGTTCAATAACTCTTGAATTATTGGACCGAATCATTTCAAATTTGGGAGTTTTGTTACCCTTTATGATTGCCATTTTTCAATATTTTAGAAATTGAATAAATCAGATCCGGACTAGCAAAATTTTAGACCTTTTCTATTTTCATGAATATTGGAACACCCTGTAGGTGAAGACTATGTTTTTATTTCATTTTCGTAACCGCAAAAAATCAATTGATGAGAAAATTCAAAATCTCTGCTTGGCACGGTCATACAGAGTGATCAAGAAGTGAGCAATAAACAACCTCATGAGTGAAATTTCAAACTTCATTAACTCTTAAATTATTCGACCGAATGATTTCAAATTTGAATGTTTTGTCACCCTTTACGATTACCATTTGTCAATATTTCTGAATTTGAATAAATCAGATCCGGACTAGAAAAATTTCAGACATTCTCAATTTTTGTTGATAGTGTATCACCCTGTACGTGAACATTATGTTTTTTTTCATTTCAGTAACCATAAAGAATCATATAATGAGAAAAATTAAAAATCTCCGCTTGGCACTGTCATACAGAGTGATCTAGGAACATGAACTTATGAGTTAAATTTCATAGTTCGAGAAATCTTTTTGCTCACTTCTTTATCACCCTGTATGACTGTGCCAAGCAGAGATTTTGAATTTTTCTCATTAAACGATTCTTTGTGGTTACGAAAGTAAAATAAAAACATAGTGTTCACCTACAGGGTGTTTCAATATTCATGAAAATAGAAAAAATCCAAAATTTTTCAAGTCCGGATCTGATTTCTTCAATTTCTGAAATAGTGAGAGATGGCAATCGTAAAGGGTGACAAAACTCCAAAATTTGAAATAATTCGGTCAAATAATTCAAGAATTATTGAACTTTGAAATTTCACACATGAGGTAATGTTTTTTGCTCACTTCTTGATCACCCTGTATGACCGTGCCAAGCAGAGATTTTGAATTTTTCTCATTAATTGATTCTTTGTGGTTACGAAAATAAAATAAAAACATAATGTTCACCTACCGGGTGTTTCAATATTCATGAAAATAAAAAAAATCCAAAATTTTTCAAGTCCGGATCTGATTTCTTCAATTTCTGTAATATTGAAAGATGGCAATCGTAAAGAGTGACAAAACTTTCGAATTTGAAATAATTCGGACGAATGGTTTGAAAGTTAATGAACTTTGAAATTTCAGCCATAAGATGTGTATCACCCTGTATATCCCAAACGAAAGCCTTCAAACGATTGAAACCTCTTGTTGAGAGACCTCCTTGATGTCCTTGATTCATGGTTTCCGTTTGTCGCATTCTTCACGGGACACCCTGTATAAAAAACACAATCTAAAAAATACGAGAAAAAACCTAACACAGTCAGAGAAATACTAGCGAAACCGTATGTGATGAAAGCCGCAAAACTTCTGGGGTAAGTGGTCGAAAAATGTGAGATATAGTTATGTCTAATAATAACACGGTCCGAGATGGAATCAAACTTATGTCACTTGATATAGAAAAGCATCTGCTTGTAAGAATTGAAAAGCTGCCGTTCCTTCCGCTTGCAGAATCGATCGACAATTCGAGGTGTTATCACCTACTTGTAGTTGATTCTTTTTTAAACAATGACAACATAATCGAAGAAGAATTATTGATTTCACAGAAACGGGAAAGATAATCAATTGGATTTAACCACGGATTCCTCATCAGGAACAATTTCCTTTGATGCCATTTTCTGCTCATATTCGAAAATTACAGACGCTAAAACGATATAGCACTCGTTTAAGTAGAACGAGAGCTCAAAAATGAAACATACTTATGGTTGTTTGTGTAAAATACCAAATATGTTACAGAACTAATAAAAGAAGAATGAAATACTTATTTCATTGTGATTACAACCTTAGCTGTATAGTTACGTATTGACCTGAAGTAAATTAATAAATTCATTCTGAATAAACTGCCATATAAATTGACATAATTTTGAACTACGTATTGGCTTGAAGTGAATCAATTATTTCGATCTAAGTTGTTAAAACTATAAATTAACATAATTTCGAAAATATTATTTCAAAACACTCAGTTACACGTATTGGCATGAAATGAATGAATTAATTCGTTCAAAATTAAGTGCCACAAAAATTTACGTCATTTTTAATTTTCAACATAATCATACAATACAAAATGAAAACACCGGCATTTACTTAAATCTCGTTACCCACTGCTTCATATAGGAGGCGTCATTGAATCTACCGGTAAAAAATTCATTACCAGTACCGGGATTCTAGACACAGCGTATTCTAAATAGAATGTAACTGTCTAACGGCCAATTGATAAAGATCGTGGACGTCGTTGTCTGAGGTGGAGGATATAGGGGAAGTTGTTCAAAAGAATTCTCTCTAGGTGGTACCAGCTCATTTTAACTCTATTCAGGTGAATATGGTGATTAAGTCGAGATGTAATTGACGAAATAATAGTTGTGAAAATTAATAAATTATTATTAGTGAATGAAAGTGTGTACTTGGTAAATAATGAAATTGTTCGAAATTTAGGAATCTTGGTTACGAATCGAGGAAAAAACAATATTCTTAGTTATCAAGCGATATATCTGGTCGTATCACTCGGTCTTATCGTAAAAAACAATTGAATACATTATTTACCTTCATAATCATAATCAATTTGTTGATTTACAATAGGTGGCGATACTTGTCTGCGTGACATTGGACTTGGAGAACTGAACATCGGAGGCGGCGGTATAGGGCCAATCTCCGACACTGGTATCGGCGGCTCCGGTAATTCCGGTAAAATGAAGCCAGCTGATGATGGGGGCGGAGGCAGATGCTCACTATGCATATCTTGCTGAAACGGTGGCGTGCAAGTTTGCTGCTCTCTATCGTTGACTGCAAAAAAAATGTTATGAATTAAATAATATATGTACAGGGTTTTTCACTATAATTTGCCCTCCCCCCCTTTAACTTTGTTACTAAAGGATATACAAAAAAATGTTTCATACAAAAGTTTCACAAAATCAACTGAGGTTTTTTATTTTAATATGACTTCAGAAACTGAAATATATACAGGGTGGCCAACATATTGATGGCAACTTCATTTTTTTAAATGGAACACCCTGTATGTTTTTCAATATTTGGCTAGCTCTTTTTCCCCTGATTTCGAATATGTTACATATGTTGGTCTATCCTTCTTATTCTGAGCACCACAGAGTTTCAAATTTTAAGAACCATCTGTCATAGCGTTTTGGAAGTTCGTGAATATTTAAGTGGCCAATTTGATCTTTGGATTGGTAATGGCACACCCATTTCATAGCCACTAAATAGTTCCGATTCAACACCGTTGGACACGTTTTTATGGCCGTTCCTGATGATTGAAAACAAAATTAAAGCTTTAATTTCTGATTTGAATCAGAGCCATAATAATGCTATAAAAAATAGTCTAAACAACTTGAGACAACGATATGAACTATGTGTATTGAATGAACGTGGTCATTTCGAGCAATTTTTTTAGTTGATGTTATTCTTACCATACTACCATAGTTTATTATTTTTTATTTGTTAAGTAATTGTTAAGTATTCTTTTCGAAATTTTTTAATCGGTATAATAATTTCAAAACTTTGAAACTCTGAAAATTGAAGAGACACATCCACATACGCATATATATTCGAGATCAGGAGGAAATAGCCTATCAAAAAAGGAAGAATATACAGGACAGGGTGTTCCATTTGAAAAAATGTAGTTGCATTCAATGTTGTTCATCCTGTATATATTCCAATTGGCGTTATCATAACTCCAAAAATGGGCATTTTCAGTAAACACAGTCTGCCACTTGAAAAATGATTACAGACCTTGCCAGGTGGTTCTTAAAATTTGAAACTCTTTGGTACTCAGAATAAAAAAGATAGACCAACATATGTTACATATTCGAAATCAGGAAAAAAATAGCTAGACAAATGTGGAAAAATATATAGGGTGTTCCATTTGAAAAAATGAAGTTGCCATCAATATGTTGACCACCCTGTATATATTTCATTATGTGAATTTATATTGTAAAACCTTAGTCGATTTCGTGAAATTTTTGTATGAAACATTTTTCTGTATCTCTTTTAGAAACAAAGTTAAGGGGGGAGTAAAATTATAGTGAAAAACCCTGTGCACGGTGAGTATTTGACTATATATAGTTATTTAATAAATAGGTTATTAAAGACAGCGACTAATGGTCAAGATATTTTAATGCGTGAGCGGAGCGAACGCGTTAATAGTTCGAGACCATTAGTCGCTCGATTAATAACCGAGTTTATTACAAGATTTTTCCGACGATCTCAACATGAATAGTGTATAGTCCATTCACGAAAGGTTGAGCCGTCGGTTGGCCATGGAAATCTGACATATTCCACTGTGTATACTAAAATTTTAGGTTATGTTCTTTATTTTTCTGTCAGATTGATACGCAATGTGTCAAATTGCATAGAGTTGTCTGATAACTCGCAAGCTGTCGGACGAGGCCGGGTACATTCGGCAACGTTGACTTTATTTTACGTTATGACAGCAAATACTGCCAACTTCAGATAAATGAAGAAACGCCTACTATGTGCTCAACATTTGGTGAACGGACTATATAAGTTCTTGATTGAAATACATTCTCAAATCGCACAAGACATACATTTGACGTAAAGGAATTTCTATGTTTTTATGTTCCAGTAGAGTTTTGACATTTCTCGTAAAGTGCTTCTGAATACTTTGTGTACGGTTGCCATGAGGATTGCACATTAAAATGGCTAAAAAATTGAGCATTAAAATGGGTCATTAATGCTCAATTTCGTACACATTAAAATAACCTTTTATTTCGAGGTCGGCGGAAAAATATTTTAACCCAAGATTTTTGAGGTCAAAAGAAACACTTTTTTCTCTACCAGTTTTTCCAATTCTGAATAGAAAAAAAATTAGCCATTATAAATTTTCATAATGAGCTATGTCATCCCTCGAAACCTGAACACTGAAGTTTTTCTAAACATAAGATATACCAATATACCGTTCAAAAATCTTCGAAATAAGGTTCGATACGTGTTATAAATACATACAGGGTGTCCGGCGAATAACTGTACATACTCTTACCAGAGATAGAGTTGCACTAGCTGACTAGTGATTGACTATAAAAAATTAATTTCTGGGTTTCCCTAGAAAACTACAGGGTGTTTTTCCAACTTCATGGAAATACTTAGACCATCATAAAATCCAAACTTATTGACGGATACTATTGAAACTTGGGAGGTTATTGGCACATGCTAAGGTCGAATCAGAAATATATCAATTATTTCATTATTTCAGGGCCGGACTCATTAATATTCATTTAAAGTGTTCAGGTTAAAAATAACACTTTTTATTTCGAATTACGAATAATTGATTCACTTTTTAGAAAGAAGCTAAATTATGCATTAATTTGTGGTATCGCTTAAAGTTGTCACATCAACAATTATTTTTTTATGAATTTTTGAATTTGGAAAAAGTTCGAAAAATTGAATTTATTTACCTGAACAGGACTTAGTCACCTTGTGGAGGTCGAAAATAAATAATAGATTTTCTTTAAAAAGTCACTGAAAGTGAGAACGACTATAATAATTTGTTGATATACTGGGTGGCCACCCTAGACGCGGATCTCATTGCGATGAAGTGAATAACGGTATATTGAGAAAAAAAAAATATTGCGACATGTATAGGGTATACATAAGCATATTTCAAAATTAGTCGTATGTATACCGGGTGTTCGACAACAAAGATATAGATCAAAGTTACACTTCTTCCAATGAACACCCGGTATACATACGAATAATTTTGAAATATGCTTATGTATACCCTATACATGTCGCCAATAATTTTTTTTCGCAATATACCGTTATTCACTTCATCGCAATGAGATCCGCGTCTAGGGTTGCCACCCAGTATATCAACAAATATTATAGTCGTTCTCACTTTCAGTGACTTTTTAAAGAAAATTTATTATTTATTTTCGACCTCCACAAGGTGACTAAGTCCTGTTCAGGTAAATAAATTCAATTTTCGAACTTTTCCAAATTCAAAAATTCATAAAAAAATAATTGTTGATGTGACAACTTTAAGCGATACCACAAATTAATGCATAATTTAGCTTCTTTCTAAAATTTTGCATGAGGCTCGTAAATTTTTCGAGTATACCACTGTTCAACTGTACGACAAAATTATCTCTCCGATGCATTGAATTTCATCTGTACCGGGTGTGAATTTCCAAACCTGTATACAGGGTGTCCGGCGAATAACTGTACATACTCTTACCAGAGATAGAGTTGCACTAGCTGACTAGTGATTGACTATAAAAAATTAATTTCTGGGTTTCCCTAGAAAACTACAGGGTGTTTTTCCAACTTCATGGAAATACTTAGACCATCATAAAATCCAAACTTATTGACGGATATTATTGAAACTTGGGAGGTTATTGGCACATGCTAAGGTCAGAGCCGGAACTAGGATTCTAGCGCCTGTGGCAAACTTTCAAAATGCGCCTTTGAAGAAATTTATTTTTCAATAAATATATGATTTTTGTAATTGACATTTACTGATTATAAGGGGTTTTCCAATAAAAGGTGTAATTTTGACATTAAAAGAAAAAAGCCATTTTTCAATAAAATGATCGGATGTTTATTTCATTATGAAGAAGAAACTATGCCGTTAATAGTGAAAAATAACATAAAGCAAATGACCACCACGACCACGCTTACAGGACCATATCCTTTTAATGAAATTTTCCATAACCAAATCGCAAAGTGGCTGCCCTATGTCCACGATAGCCTCATGAATTCCATCTTTGAGGTTTGAATCGACGCTGGGCTATTGGCGTAGACCTTCTCTTTCACGAAATCGCAAGGTGTTCACAAGATCGCGGTGGCCAATTGTAATCACCTCTTCGAGAGATAACACGGTCGGAAACTTTTCCCGCAAAAGAACAATGGTTTCGTTGCTTGTGGGGCACGTAAGTTACGTGCCCCACAAGACGGCGTTACGTGACGTAACGCCGTCTTGTTGAATGTAAACGTGTTGCCAGATCAGTACTATCCAATTTCGGCCATAAAAAATCATTGGTCATCTCTCAATAGGGCAATCCATTCACCGTAACTGTTGCTCCAGCCTCATTTTCCGAAAAGTAAGGTCCAATGACTCCGCCGGACCATGAACCGCACCAAACAGTCACACGTTGAGGATAGAGAGGCTTTTCAACAATAACTCTTGGGTTTCCAAGCCCCAGATGCGACAATTTTGCTTGATGCCACCGAGGTGGAAATGGGCCTCATCACTCAGATGATTTTTCGACGGAATTCATTTTCATGCATTTCAACGACCCAATCAGCAAAGACACGTCGTTGTTGATGATCGGCCGGGTTGAGTTCTTGTGTTACCTGAACTTTATAAGCCATAAGACCCAAATCTTTATGCAAAATACGGTTGTAATGACGTTTGTGGTATGCCTTATTCCAAAGAACGACGAGGAATGGAAATCTGGGTTTTCTTTAATACTTTCGGCGGCAGCAGCAATATTTACGGCTGTTCTCGAGCGGCGTGTACTGGTTTTATTCTTCACATCACTAACTTGTCCCAAGAACTCGACTTTTTCCACCAATTTCTTCATTGCGGTTTGACAAGGTGCTTCCGACGACCCACATTTTCCACCATTTTTATAGTGAATTTTATGATTTCAATGCGTTCTTGAAGCGTGTATCGTTCCATTTTTATTAATGACGTAGTTCTACTTGTCAAATGTCAAAAAAATTGACAGCTTCAAACGTGATATCTACCGAAATAGAGGTCTATTCGAAATAACACCTCTTTTTGGAAAACCCTTTATTTTGAAGAACCTTTTATTGACAATAATCTCCCATATTTTAAGGTAATGGACAATGCACCGCGAGTCGTGTTTCTCCCCATGTATAATTTTCTAGGATTTTGTTCCGTTTGGTAGTGTGCGTTAACTACGTGTTTCTCAATTTTGTAAACTGTTAAATTCGCCACTTTGAAATATAGAGCTTGTTGTCAATCTTGATTTAAAATGGAATACATATATCATATTTCACATTTTGCGCCCCTAGGTCGTTTGCGCCCGTGGCAAATGCCTCTTCGCCACGCCCACGGTCCGGCTCTGGCTAAGGTCGAATCAGAAATACATCAATTATTTCATTATTCCAGGCCGGACTCATTAAGCTTCATTTAAAGTGTTCAGGGTAAAAATAACACTTTGTATTTCGAATTACGAATTGATTCACTTTTTAGAAAGAAGCTAAATTATGCATTAATTTGTGGTATCGCTTAAAGTTGTCACATCAACAATTATTTTTTTATGAATTTTGAATTTGGAAAAAGTTCGAAAAATTGAATTTATTTACCTGAACAGGACTTAGTCACCTTGTGGAGGTCGAAAATAAATAATAAATTTTCTTTAAAAGTCACTGAAAGTGAGAACGACTATAATAATTTGTTGATATACTGGGTGGCAACCTAGACGCGGATCTCATTGCGATGAAGTGAATAACGGTATATTGAGAAAAAAAAAATTATTGGCGACATGTATAGGGTATAAAAGCATATTTCAAAATTAGTCGTATGTATACCGGGTGTTCGACAACAAAGATATAGATCAAAGTTACACTTCTTCCAATGAACACCCGGTATACATACGAATAATTTTGAAATATGCTTATGTATACCCTATACATGTCGCCAATAATTTTTTCGCAATATACCGTTATTCACTTCATCGCAATGAGATCCGCGTCTAGGGTGGCCACCCAGTATATCAACAAATTATTATAGTCGTTCTCACTTTCAGTGACTTTTTAAAGAAAATTTATTATTTATTTTCGACCTCCACAAGGTGACTAAGTCCTGTTCAGGTAAATAAATTCAATTTTTCGAACTTTTTCCAAATTCAAAAATTCATAAAAAAATAATTGTTGATGTGACAACTTTAAGCGATACCACAAATTAATGCATAATTTAGCTTCTTTCTAAAAAGTGAATCAATTATTCGTAATTCGAAATACAAAGTGTTTTTTTACCCTGAACACTTTAAATGAAGATTAATGAGTCCGGCCCTGGAATAATGAAATAATTGATGTATTTCTGATTCGACCTTAGCATGTGCCAATAACCTCCCAAGTTTCAATAATATCCGTCAATAAGTTTGGATTTTATGATGGTCTAAGTATTTCCATGAAGTTGGAAAAACACCCTGTAGTTTTCTAGGGAAACCCAGAAATTAATTTTTTATAGTCAATCACTAGTCAGCTAGTGCAACTCTATCTCTGTAAGAGTATGTACAGTTATTCGCCGGACACCCTGTATACAGGTTTGGAAATTCACACCCGGTACAGATGAAATTCAATGCATCGGAGAGATAATTTTGTCGTACAGTTGAACAGTGGTATACTCGAAAAATTTACGAGCCTCATGCAAAATTTTGTGGCCATAGTGTAAACAGAACCATAGAAAATTCAGTTGGAATATTGAAAGAAGAATCTTTATTTCCATTACAGGATATCCGATTTGAATTTTTTTTGTGAATGAAGACTGATATATACTGAAATTTCATGCAAAATTATGTGGCCATAGTGTTAACAGAACCATAGAAAATTCAATTCGAATATTGAAAAGAAGAATCTCTATATTTCCATAACAGGATTACCGATTCGAGTGAAATTTATTTTGTGAATCAAGACTGACATACTGAATGTTCATGCAAGATTTCAAGATGATCGTATCAACATAACCATAGAATTTATTTTTTCAATTATTTATTTTTTGCAGATTTCATTTTTTTGAATAATTTCCAGAATATTACTTCGATTGTGCCGAGATTCTGCATTTATTTAGAGAACGAGCACTCAAAAGCTCCTGTTCAGTACTTTTCTCAAATTTTTTACGTAAAAAAGGAAAATAGTCTACATATTATAAAATGAACGTAATATTACTCTTTTCATTCCATTTTGTCAAAAAAGAAGTATTCACAACGCTATTTTTCCCTTGATTTCTATTTCAGTTTCGATTATTAAAAATTCAGCTAGCTGCCACTCATCGCTGATATTCAGTATGTAATTATTATTATTCATCGTTGTTTATTAGGCCATCTTCTGATAGAGTTATCAAATCATATATAATATTATATTAGACCTATATTGTGAATGTCATTCAAAATGATCTGAAAATTTAAGTCAGATTGACCCAGAGGGATGAGCACTACTGAGCAAGCGCAAAATATTGAAGTTCTATTTTACAGCAACATAGCCTTCAATTTGGTTCGGTTGTTTGCGCAGTTTGGACTTTCCCTCCGGGTAAGTAGCGTGAAAGCCTTCTTTGTTGGCTTAAAACTTTTTATCACATTCACAGTATATATCTTATAAGTACAGGGTCTCTATAAATGATTGTAACATCGCAGTTGGCTTTGGATTACTTTGCCGCTACAGAATACCAATCTCTAACCAATCAGAGCATAGCATGATCACAGAATTCTGTGGTTTGCATAGGAAGCGGCAAAATGAGAATAATCTTAAGCCCACTGCACTGTTATAATCATTTATAGAGACCCTGTATATGTATCGAAGACAAACATAACCTTTCATTCTCATAAAACCAGGGTTCATAGAACCCTGCATCAATTTTATCTATGAACGTACTTTTCGAACAGAATCATAGAATCCTTATAGTGGATAGAGAAAAATAACTCTTCATATAAGGTGCGTTCAGAAAAATTCGTGGTCAAGTAGGCTTTGGATTCTATTTTTCCCCTCATAGGAAAAATAGAATCCACAGCTTACTTGACCACGAATTTTTTTGAACGCACGTAAGAATTCGAATTCAAACAACACACGTTAATTCTATGCATAGATAGAAAAAACATTGTATTATTATGTAATTGCAAGGTAGTCAGAGAATACACGTATTTCGGATTGATGAAGCCAGAATAATAATTTGTCTAACAATAAGTGCCAATTACCTACTATACAAGTTAGCTCGAAAATGAAATTGATTCATGTGGGCGACTGAATCATCACTGTGAACTTTATAAACAGATCACTGAGAAGCATTCAACTAGAGTATCCAATTCTTGGAATTTCACAGATATTTTCTGTTTTAGAAATTCATGAAACTAGAAAACAGCATCATACGAAAAAAAATGAGGGCTGAAATTAGAAGAAAAAATTGTTTCTTCGAGAATATTTTCGACATGTACACGTTTTTTCTTTGCGCTCTGGTAGGTATCTTGAGTTTTTCACCTGCGACGAATACTTTCTGAAATAAAAAATAAAATGCTATTTCATCTAAGAGAATTATAAAATTTCTTGATTACTTCCATAATCGTTTAGAAACAGATTGAGGTAGATCAGTCACTTCATTTCAATTTTTTTGGGCAGAGCAAACTCCACACATTATTAGAGAAACTCATTACCAGGACCAAATTATCTGTTAATGTATGGATTGGAATAATTAGTGATTATTTGTGACTTTCTTCCTGTTCAGTAGATTAAATGGAGAGGCATATAACCGCTTTTCGGATAAAGGTTCACCAGTTTTGTTGTCCCCATAATTCAAAGAAACGCAATGGGATTTATGCAAGCCATTTTTAAATGATGGAGGGATTTATTTATGCGGCTTCGTCGTTATAGAAAGCGATAATGCTAAAGTTGAATAATTAATTCGGCAGTTGTTGTTTCGATATTCCATGAAGTTTCATCTTCAAAGCAAGATGAAATGATTAATTCATCAACACGGCTGGAAGTATTTCAATCCAAAAAATTATACAAACATAATAGAGGCATTTATTATTATTATTAACAATTGAGTCGATTCGAAAACTTGCCGAGCCAATTATGTCACGACAGGGATGTTTTGAGATAGAAAGGCGGGAGAGAATTTTTTTTGGAGGGTAACATAGAGGGTTTTCTCTTTAACTTGGCCTATTAGAGGTAGTTGGAGAACTAGTGAATATTTCGTTCTGAAATTTCAGGTGGAACCTTAGGTAAGAAGGAACTCTTCGCCTAAAATATTCTCAAGTCGACAGTGTTGTCACATCTGTTTTAATGTATATCTACTTTCTTATTTAAAATAGAAATACCTATGAATTTTTATTTATGTATAGATTCAATACCAAATTCGCAGTATAACCTACAGAAAAAATTTCTCTACCATGCACTGTTGCCAAGTTATACTGTTTTTGAAATCTGCATTGGAAATGCAATATATCGATGATTATTTTTTTATGTGAACGAAACCGAACTCAGCAGTCTCATAGTAGAGAATCCCAGCTTCCATGCGGAACATTCGGTATTTGCATACTGATTAAGGTTAAGACCTTACCCTGAAAATTAAAATTGAAATATTTCGAGATTTTCAAAAGGCAACCCCATTTTTATTCATTTGGGATAGTTTTCAAATGAGATTTTTTTCATTATCTTCTAGTCATAATGCTTTGTGATTATAAGGTTAAATATCCGAATGAATTCTATGGTTGAGGTCATAAACATTGGGCCAGGATTACCAAAAGCCAAAATAGTTTATGTAATTTCTTTCTAGTCGTTCTTGCTAAATGTGGGTAACTTTCGTCGAAGAACCTACAGGACCTTACAATAATTTTTGGCATTCTCCGTGAATGGTGAAACAACTTGAATCGTGTTTGAATAAACACAAAAAAAATAAAAAAATTTTCTATGAGAATCTACTTTAATAACTTACATGAACACGACCATAGATCATAATTATAAATACTGAAAAGTTCCAGCATTTTTCATCTCATTCGAAAACTATCCAGAATAAATTATAAGTGTAAATAGAGATCGTCATTCATTTCTCATTTCGAATCAAATGCTGTATAACAATAAGGGGTTGCCATTTGAGAATCTTGAGATATTTCAATTTTGAATTCCACATTTTCGGAGCAAAATCTTCGAAAAACCTTACGATGTATCGAAAAACCGAATGTTTCACATGAATGTCTCCTATGAGACTGCTGAGTTTGGTTTCGTTCAAATAAAAAATAATCGAGATTTAGCATCTCAACTAAATTCTCGGTGTTCACACACGTTCAGTACTAAATTACTAGCAACTCGACTAAACTACTAGCGTAGTACGAACAAGACTTAAGCCTAAGTGGTGGGGGGTATCTTAACTCCGTAAATTCCAAAAGCCAACCTGCTACCATCGAAGAACTTGAGAATCAGATAAGACAAGAATACCTCAATATTTCCAGCGAAACGTTTGCCAATGAAAAACTAACCTTTGAGAACAGACTGTTTAATTGTTTGGATAGTACTGAGAGGCGACTCCTACAGCTAGGCTTGTGGAGGTTTTGACTCACAATTGTGCTCAAAATATGTACATCGTAAAATATCGTATAGGATGTTTATGTATGAGGTAAGTGGAATAATTCGAAGATGCGAGGTATCCCAATATACAATAGGTTGCTTGAATTTGTTTATCATGATGCTATTATGCTATGGTGGGGTGTAGGTTGAAAAAAAATATTACTTGTATGAAAAAGCAGAATTAAAAATTCTCGATTTGTGAACATTAACGAATCAGTTAACTCGAATATTCAGCTCCAATACAACTGTCGCCGCTGGGCTTTCTTCACCTTTCACAGTTTCAATTCAGAAAATCAAAGTTCTATTTCAGAAAAAGGAATTTGAGTTTCAGAATAGGAGCAGGTAATTCAGAAAACAGAGATCGAATTTCAGAATACCTAGTTAATTTAATTTCAGAAGAACAAAATTGAAATTCAGATTAGGAAGTTGGGATTCAGAAATATAAAGTTGTAATTCAGAAACGGTAAATTGAATTTCAGAAAAGGAAAATTGTAATTCAGAAGTTATCAATTCAATTTCAGAAAGTGTATTGCAAAGGTAGTAGCAGGGGACATATCTATGATATATCTACATACTTCGAGAGGCGACAATGCCCTCGAAAACTATTATTATTATTTTGGGCTACCCATTTTGGATCCTATCATGCCTCAATTTGAATTTGAAAATAAAGTACACATAGATATGAATATTCAAACATATTTATTAATTCCGAAATATGTTCAACCAATCCTGAATTGCAATTTGCTTTTTCTGAATTACAAGTTCCTATTTCTGAATTACATATTACTATTCTGAAATTGAAATGACCGTTTCTGAATATAAAGTTGTTAATCTGAAATTCGGATTCCCTATTCTGCATTACAATTTCCATCTTCTGAAATTCAATTCGCTTTTCTGAATTGCGATTTGCTTTTTCTGAATTACAAGTGCCTATTTCTGAATTACATATTACTATTCTGAAATTGAAATGACCGTTTCTGAATATAAAGTTGTTAATCTGAAATTCGGATTCCCTATTCTGAATTACAATTTCCATTTTCTGAAATTCAATTCGCTTTTCTCAATTGCATTTTATGTTTTCTGAATTATAATTGGAAAAGGTGTATTTCCAAAATTAGGACTCGCAGGCTACGTTTGATTTAAAAGCGAATGATGAATAGTGAAACACATATCATAATGAGTTGATTATGTGAAAACTTAAATGAATTCAAGCTAACTGGTACTTACAGTGCTCGCTATGGTAGCAGAGTAACCTCCTGGTGAGTTTTCCATGTCCAAGAGTACTCGGCCTTTCAGGCTTTTCTTCAAATCCGGATTGTTGAACATGCATTGGCATTTCTGTACTCGGAGAAAGAGCACCATTCTGGGTTAATCCATCAGTCTTTTCTTTTTTTGGTTCTGAAACAAAGGAAATAATTTTGGTTCTAGATTTTCATCCATATTATTAATAAAATGAAAAGGTTGTCGGGAATGTGGACTTTGGACTTTATTTACTGCACAATTACAATAAAATTGCCAACGTTTCGAGGACTTTCTCCTCTTTTTCAAGGCTGTGAAAAAAACCCATCATGAAAACTAGGGTCACTAAGAGTTAACGATTTTCTAACTAAGTTATAGGCTATATTTGTTCTTTGGGACACATTATGATTACTATAGTAGTTGAGTAGGCGGTTGGAATTTGTTGGTTTATAGTACCAATTGGACAAAAGTCTACCATTACTGTTGATGATGTTAATGTCAAGGAAGGGCAGACACATTTTATTCTCTACTTCCATGGTGAACTTTATGGAAGTGTGGTATGAATTGAGTAGTTGTAGTACAAAATCACAACTATTTCTGGGGATCAATGTGATGGTATCATCTACATATAGTTTTAAAAGGGGTACATATAACAAATGGAATTTGACTGATCACGAACTCCAACAGATCCTCCATCACAAGATTAGCAAATGATGGACTAGCTGGGTTGCCCATTATTGTACCAAATATTTGTCTGAAAAAGGCACCATCAAATGCAAAATAGCCGCTATCAAAACATATTTCTACCAACTTCACAAACACATCTTTGTCCAAATATGTGAAGTTTGATATATATCTCCAACGTTTCTTTATAACCCTGATAACTAATTCCTTTGGTATATTCGTGAACAATGATACAACATCAAATGATACAAGAATGTAACCCTCCGATACCATAATGTCTTTTATTATCTCAACCACTTCATGAGAATTTTTAATATTGAAAGTCGAAGTAGATAGGACTTGTGAAAGAATAACATGTAAAAAGCTACGGATGTTGTATCCTGGCGTATTAATACTACTATAGCTCTAAGACATAAACTAGGTTTATGAACTTTTCTTTGGCAATATAACTTAGGTGTGGCACTATTGTGTCTAATTAATAACTTGTAGTCATTTTGAGTGATACTTGAGTTGTCTTTGAAAGTTTTTAAAGTTTTGTTGATGAAATCTTGTATCTTCTTAGTTGGATCCTCGTCTAATTTTAGGTAAAATTCACTGTTATTCACCTCCACAATATATATTCATCACTATACATAATTACAGTAGTGTTACCTTTATCAGCATTTCCAATCATGATGTTGGGATTATCCTTGATAAATTTAGATGTTTCTGTTAGTTGTTTGTGATCAGGAAAAGATTTTTTTTACTCTTCTCAAGGATCCAACCCCTCCAGGTTTACAAACGGAGGTAGTACCTATACAAGATCCCGTGCGGTGATTGTGAAAAATGCTACATAGGACAAACTAGACAATATGTGAAGGAAAGAATTAAACAACATGAATCAGATTTGAGAAATGCACATAACGTTGACAAAACAGCTCTCACAAACCATGCAATAAAAGAAAAACACCACTTCGACTTCAACAGTACCACGATTCTTGACAGAGAAAAGTTCACACAAAAACGTAATATCAGTGAAATGTTGCATATAATATTAAACAACTCAGTAAACTTCAGAGATTACGTCAAGAACCTCAGCCTAGTTTACGATTTTCTATTAGATGTGACATAACTTAGTTATAGCTGTTCATGATAAGATCCAACAAATCTTCGATGTAATAGTGACGGTTAATTTATAATTTGTTACATGTCTTCTTCTTGTGTATTGTTTAGTGTTTGTTGTTTGTTAGAGTTCAGTGGTCTAACCCACTGCACCAATAATTTGTTAGGTTAGTTGTATAGTTCCGTTCTGCAAGTGCTTGTTAGAGAAAAATCTAAATATATTTTCGCAAATTTTTTAACTCTGAACTGCATTTGAAAGAACAAAATATCGGTAATAACTGTTAAATATTCTTGTATACTGTTTTGCCTTGAACTTGTTTTTTTTCACAGCCTTGAAAAAGAGGAGGAAGTCCTCGAAACGTTGGCAATTTTTTTGTAATTGTGCAGTAAATAAAGTCCACATTCCCGACAACCTTTTCATTTTAAAGGAAATAATTTCTATTTCTTCGAGAATATTTGGAATTTGCATATTGTATGAATGAACTCAGGGCAATGAATATAATAGTTCTACCGAAATGAAATTGTATCATTCGAATACTTACAGAATCTGTAATATCACAGGACCAAACTTTATATTAAGCGACTCGTGCAAAAATACATACAAATTCCAAGAATACAAAATAGTTATATAATATTATCATATACAATTTGAACATTCGAACGGAATTAGCTTGAAATTGTAAAGTTAGGTGGGAATATCTCGGCTATGTTCGTTAGTGAGACAAATAAGCCAAGTAGTTATTCAGTTATAATGATTTTATTTTACATTTTCCGCTTACTTCAATAACTTGAAATCCAAATTGCTCAATCTCGATACAAGGACTTCTCCAAATTTCTTGAAGGACCTTTGAAGAGAATAATGATAGAAGATGATGTAAAGTGTACAGGTGAACCAAATTGGTCATCCTGCACTACAACTTTTTATCAAACCCATAGATATAGAGAGTACAAATTTAAGAAAGCCCTGAGCGCTCGTTCATTGGTGGTGCAATGAGTCTTTTACCTCACAATTTTGTATAGGACATGAGAATGATACTAAATATATGAATGCAAAATCTCAGCACGATCGGAATAATATTCTAGGAATTAAATCTCAACCGAGGCATTTGGGAACAAACGCACCCTGAAAATTTCAAGTCTCTAGGACAATCCCTTCGAAAGTTTTCGTGCTAAACGGCGGCCGGCTCCAAGGACAGAATTGAATTTGACCACGAATTCGCCTTCAGGTAGTCAACCCTATCGTTTGAGACCATTTTCGGCTCAAAATTCGAAAATTACAGATATTTGGGCAAAAAGACATAGCACTCGTTTAAGTAGAATGAGCGCTCAAAATAGAAGGTACGTTACGATGGTATTGCTTCGAGAAACTTGCAACGACGTCAACAGCAATCTTTTATCTCCTTTCTTGTTGCAGTTTAAGCCAAAACTGATATTTGGTAAATTTCAACTTTGGGTATTATCTGCGGTCCTGTTTGTATCAGGAACTTGACATAAACATTGACAGACATTCAAAATGATGATAGAAATTTGGATGTTTATTAATTGTGTTCTTTTATTTATTTATTTGTTTCTGTTGAATTTTTGAGAACTTCGCGAACATTTCGGATTAATTTCATTCTTTTCAAGGCTCTTTATTACTTATCTTACATTCATATTTTAGCTTTTAGCTGCGTATTGTTTGAAAGCTGAAAGATAACCATTCATATAAATGAAGAAATATTTATTATATGCACAAAGCATAGCATAATTCAGTTGACTTGTAGTTTTGTGTTCAATACAATAAATGAAACATTATAAAGGATTTAGACCTGATGTTATTGCGTTCATCCGTAGGGGCGCCAGCTCTTTTTCTTTATGGAGGTTCATTACTTCTTTGAGAGTACTTCTAGCACATTTTGTTGGAAAAAATGTAATTATTAATGAAGTCTACTTCCATCACATGTCCACAAACAGAGGTCATTTTGAAATGAGACGGAATATTTCTCTATCATATCTACATTAAAAAGCTATCCTTGTTACAAGTTGCGCTAAGTAACCATTTTCTGGATATAAGTAGGTATGTACAGGGTGCAGCTAGAAGAAAACTGATAACACATTTTCGAACTCCTTTTTTCTGACTAATCCGAATATGAAAACAGATTCAGCCTAGTTCTCATAGGTTTTGAGTTATGAATGAAAATTGACACATAGTCACTTTCATTGATGCTCGATTGTTTGAAGTCGTATTCGAAATCGAATGTTACATTCTACAGGCACAGGGTAATCCAAATACAATATGATTGATTTTTTCCATTTTCGAGCAATGAGTAGGATTTTCGATTTTTCAAATGTAAACTATGGTCGAAAGTTCCATCATCTGGTTAAAATTTTTTTGCTGATTTCAAAAATGTGTCACATGTCAGTATTCACATGAATATTAAATGAGAAAAAATTTTTCCCTACTTTCCAGTTTACTGTGAAATGTTAAGTAGGATGTCATTATCGTAGCAACCGTTGAAAATGCATTATAGTTCTGTCAACTCACCTTTCTGTGATAGGAATCACAGTATGTCGAATAATTATTTCTTCCTAACATCGATGTGTTTAAATAACGAATGACAGACTTTCATGTAATTATCGATGACAAAATCTATCTCTATCTTCTTTATATTCATGAAAAAAAAACACAATTTGTAATATCTTATGAAAATTATACCATCGTTAACTATAATTATCATATTCATAAAAGTCATATACATACAGGGTGGCCATTTGAAAACGAAACAGACGAGATTACAGACGAAATAAATTTTTTCGATAGAAATGCTCGGACAGGTCGATTTCTGTTTCGAGGGGACAACTTAAGATGTAGGTTACGGACGCATAGCGCTTCAACCCTTGCTACTACAACCTCACCCCCAATTTTTGAATAGGGAAGATGGGGTGAGTGATACCTCATTTGAAAGGTATTTTTATACTGATTTCAGCACAGTAATTGTTTTTTCATTTTATGCATTAGTTCTCGAAATATTCTTAACTAAGTATTTGAAAATGAAGGGTGGTGTTCATGGCACTTGTAGTGTAAGATTTGGCAAGTAGGTTAACAATATTAATATCATTATTCCCTGAAAATTTCATCCACTTGCAAAGGGATCCAGGGGGTTAAAACGCCCCCCTTAACATAGAAAAATTCATATCTCCGAAAATATTCGCCGGCGCATAATAAGATTTGGCAAGTAGGTTAACAATATTAATATCATTATTCCCTGAAAATTTCATCCACTTGCAAAGGGATCCAGGGGGTTAAAACGCCCCCCTTAACATAGAAAAATTCATATCTCCGAAAATATTCGCCAACGACAACGACATTTAGATAAACATGGTTGTTTTGAAGCTCAAAATGTCGATTTTTCACAAAAAAAAAACTACAAGTGCCATGAAAACACCTCTTCATTTTCAAATACTTAGTTGAGAATATTTCGAGAACTAATGCATAAAATGAAAAAACAATTACTGTGCTGAAATCAGTATAAAAATACCTTTCAAATGAGGTATCACTCACCCCATCTTCCCTATTCAAAAATTGGGGGTGAGGGTGTAGTAGCAAGGGTTGAAGCGCTATGCGTCCGTAACCTACATATTAAGTTGTCCCTCTCGAAACAGAATCGACCTGTCCGAGCATTTCTATCGAAAAAATTTATTTCGTCTGTAATCTCGTCTGTTTCGTTTTCAAAATGGCCACCCTGTATAAAAAACTCTATACTGCTAACGTGAAATTTAAGTTGAGGCAATCAAGTTGCCATTTCCGATAACCCATTCAATAATCTGCGCATGGGCAAACTCGAGAAATTGGGGTTATGATTTTTAGTTATTTTCGTTTGACAAGTCATAATTTAAACTATTCGAGGTTATGTTTGCGCAGTGAATTCATTGGGCCATTCTAGCACGTGATCGCTGCTTCAATTTGTAATAGAGAAGTGGATCCATGTTAGCGGTATAGAAGTTTATAAGTACAATATTGTATAGATAAAAGTATCCCATAAGAGGTAATAAACAGATTGACTATTTCAAAAAAAATCGATGACAAATTCACCATAGTTACTTTTAATAATATTTATTCAGCCATTGGTTATTCCAATCATAGAGGCTCAAAAGATAATGCATATTCAACGGTCGCTATGGTAACGCCAGCCTACCCATAATTCCATGCACGGTGGACTGAAAAGCAGCGAAAAGTATTTGATTTTTTTCTCATGTAATATTCATGTGAATACTGACATGTGATACATTTTTGAAACCATCAAAAATTTTGTAACCAAATGATGGAGCTTTCGACCATAGTTTACATTTGAAAAATCGAAAATCCAACTCATTTCTCGAAAATAGCTGGAATCAATCATAATATATTTGAATTACCCTTAAAAAAGTGCATGTAGAATGTAACAACCGATTTCGAATACGAGTGACAATTTCTCAATTTTCATTCATAACTCAAAATTAATGAGATATAGGCTGGATATGTTTTCTTATTCGGATTAGTCAGGAATAAAGATCCCGAAATATGTTATCAGTTTTCTTCTAGCTGCTGTAGTTCTCGGGATCCCTTCAGTAGACAACGAATTTTGCCCACCCTGTACTTGAAATTTCATGTCTTATAATTAATTGCTGCATGTTGAAGTTATTTTGAATTTTGCACAAGAATGTTAAGGTATTGAATTCGACGTTCAAGTAAGTAGTTTTGTTTTTTAATAGAGGCATTACTTATTCTTTTACTTTTTCATCGTTTGAAAAGTCTTTACTTAAGGTACGTCCATGTATGATATCCTTAACTTTCACACCTTATATTTTGAAAAAGGAAAGTATATTTATTGGGACAATTCACAATTTTGGATCTAAAATGAATTGAGGTTCTTTTTCCAGATTCTTCTTTTGATTTGGTGTTGAGCCAGAATTGAAAATTCAACCATTATCTTCGTTTTTTCTTGAGCTAAAAACTCGAAATGAATATTGTACTGACTTTCGTTATGCAGTTGAATATAAGTTTTTTTGAGGGGATCCTTGCTGAGCTCTTATTCATAAAAAACAACAGCATGTTATTATTCACAAAACTTTTTCTCTTCCAAAATTTAAATGATTTGTCATATATTGGCGGAGACCAACTGTGATTTTCAAGTTATACTTCTTCATTCCGCTTTATACACATGGTGTCATCACCATTCCGTGAAAAAATTTAATATTTCGTGAAACTCATAGCCGACACAGTTAGAATAGTTTCACCCGTCCTATTACTTTTCGTTTCAAATAACCAACCAATCAATAAAAATATTCAGCTCATTAAATGGTATAAACGTATATAAATATTTATCTCTGATATAAATAATCAGCAAATTCATTTACCTAGATAATTTAACATAATATAAACAGTAGAGTTCCCTAATAACAAGATCGATAGGGAAAAATAAATCGAACGTTATATGCGAACCTTCGTCTTGGAAAGGTTTTGCAGAACTCGGTTAATTCGAAGGAGCTCGCACTAAATCGCATTCAATAATAACGAGTAAGCTCGTGGTATCCGTTCACAATATTCACAAAAATGTTATTATATCAAATTTATGAAACACGTTTAATTTCAGAAGTAAATATAAGTAGAGAATATAAAAATAAATCAATAATTTTTTAATTGTAAAAATAGTTTTAATTCACGAGGAAAATTAATGAAACAGTGTTTATTCACTAGGGTAAAAAACATGTAATACGGAGGTTAGTCAAACCATGATACGACCCAAACAATTTGAACAAAATAATCTGTGTTTTGCTTCTGGGCGACTTTCGAATGCGATAAAGACAATCAGGAAAAGTTCACACAAGTTTCTCGTAAGAGTAAATTATGGGCAAACTTACTTCAACGACTTTATGATTTGATCTTGTTGTAAAAGAAGCAGTTCTATCAAATCTGACCAAATGTTTGTAATTTTCGTACTCTTGCAACTGAATTAAATGGAGGCATTTGTTATAGGCAGATTTAAATACGTGATTTAAATCTGGAACCTCAATACACCACCTAAGCTCGCTCAACCTAATGGCAGGAAAGAACTGCCAGTTATGGGTAGCTAAGCCGGCCACCCACTATCATTCAGAATTTTGAGTCTCAGTATTTATGAATTAAATAAAAAAGTATGTAAATTCCGGATTTTAGGATTATTGATATGAATTTTGTTGAATTCTTATATGAAAAAATTTAACAAAAGCACCGAGTAGATGCATTTGAGCCCTCGTTCATTGGTGGAGCAATGATGCTATTACCTCAAAATTTTGTATAGGAGTTGAGATTCATCCTGATTATATGAAAGCAAAATCTTAGCACGATCGCAATTATATTCTGGAAGTTATGAAAAAAATTAAATAAGTAAAAAAAATTAAAAATTAAATAAAATGAATGATATAATTCAGATGATGCGATCCCCTTTAAATTTTGTATTCATAAAATGAATTCCACTAGAATCTTGCATCTTGTTAAGGAAAAATGAAGATTCTTCTTTTCAATATTCCAATTAAATTTTCTATGGTTCTGTTGATACTATGATCACAAAATTTTGCATGAGGTTAATTATGGACATCCTACATGTGAGCGCAAAATTTCATTTCGATTAGTTTCGTTGTCTGAGATATTGAGAATTTCTAATGGCCATATTTTATGGAACACCCTGTACGATTTGACTGGTTAACGAACTTCATCGCGGCATTTGGGAACCGAACTCACCCTGAAAATCTTGAGTCTCTAGGACAATTCCTTCGAAAGTTATCGTGCTAAAGGACGGATGGCTCCACGGACATAATAGAATTTGACCACGGATTCGTCATCAGGCAGTCGAACCCTATCGTTCGAGACCATTTTCGGTCCAAAATACGAAAGTTACAAACATTTGAGCAAAACGATATAGCACTCGTTTAAGTTAACTAGCGCTCAAAAAAATTCCGCTAGGGAGAAATCGCTATTATGTGAGCGCATTACGTTCGATCGATTGCAACAAAATTGTACTTAAACGAGTGCTATATCGTTTTGTCCAAATGTTTGTAATTTCCGAATTTTGAGCCGAAAATGCTCTCAAACGATAGGGTTCTACTCCCTGATGATGAATTCATGGTCTAATTCAATTATGTCCGTCTATTAGCACGATAACTTTCAATGGGATTGTCCTAGAGACTTGAAATGAACTCGAAATGAACTGTTGCGGCCACAAGCAAGATGCTTATAATAAGCCTCATGCATAATTTTGTGGCCATAGTGTACACAGAACCATAGAAACTTCAATTGGAATATTGAAAAGAAGAAACTTCATATTTCCATAAATAGTAGATATCCGATTCGAGTGAAATATTTTGTGAAGGAAGATTAACATTCTGAATGTTTTGTGGCAGAAGTGTTAACAGAACCATAAAAATTCAATTGGGATATTGAAAAGAATCTTTATATTTCCATAACAGGTTATCAGATTGGGGTGAAATTTCTTTTGTGAATGAACACAGATATACTGAATTTTCATGCAGAATTTTGTGGCCATAGTAGAAACAGAACCATAGAAAATTCAATTGGAATATTGAAAAGAAGAATATCTATATTTCCATAACAGGATATCCGATTCGTGTGAAATTTATTTTCTTAATCAAGACTGATTACTGAATGTTCACGCAATTTTAAGAGGATCGCAGCATCAACACCATAGAATCTATTTTTTTATTATTTAATTTTCACATATTTAATTTTTTTTTATAATTTCCAGAATATTATTCCGATTATGCTGAGATTCTGAATTTACATATTTGGTATCAATCTCATATCAAGTTTTGAGGTTATAGTCTTATTGCTCCACCAATGAACGAGCATTCAAAAGCTTCTGCTCACGGTTTTTCTTAATTTTTTTGTTGTATTTTGTACTGTCAGAACAAGGTTTATACTAGGAAGCGCTCGGCTGAAGCGTTTGAATTTCGGATGAAGACTCGTATACACCTGCTGTCTACTACATATTACCAACAGCTTGAATGAAACATTTGAGCTTATCTTACAAGTACTTTTTGTTAGTTACAGTTTATTTTCAAAACTGTCAATTTATTCATTGAATTCTTATAATTGACAAACTGTTCGAAAAAGGAAAACCATACAAAGCTATGAGCTTAATGAAATCTTGAATTGTCCACACAATAATCATCATCATTTGTATATATTATAGATGTCCAAATCTAAACCTTCTAGATTCTAGAATATATCCAATAATTGAAATTTCATATACAGGGTGTCCCAAAACTCGACGTCAACCCGGAACCGGGTGAAAAGGCAAGTAATGCTGGTTGTCAGAAAAATAATTAAAAATATCTAAGTTGCATGATTTTAAAATAATGGGCATTTAAAAAAACAAGCAAAATTCCACACCCTGTGACAGTCTTTTCGCTCCTGTTGCCACAAATATCAACTTTTTCCAACTTTTTTTGCTGTGTAACCTTGAATAATGCTTGTCTAAACTGTAATCAAAATTTGGATACCAGCTCTCAAGGTTTCATAAAAATAGGGCTTGCTTCCCAGAAAAAAAATTCAAAATAAACAATTGCCTAGTTTCAACTGACTGTATTGAAAAAAATGTACTACGCAAGTTTCGCATGTTTGTCAAAAGTTGGCGCATTTAGTAAGGATTCCAAAATGGTTAAACTGTAGCTGCCGTAGTTCAAATTTATTTTCGATTGCCTTTGAATACACTTTTTCTTAAACTGCTTCCCACTAAAAAAGTCCAATGGTTTCAAGTCCGGTGAACGGGCCGGCCACACAGATTGGACCAGAACGTCCGATCCATCTTCCGGGAAAAAATGTTACCAGAAAAAAAAATTCCAGAGAACTTTCTCCGGAAAAATTTTTTTCTGGAAAAATTATTTTTCTGGAAATTTGTAGCTGCCGTATTTCAAATTTATTTTCGATTGCCTTTGAATACACTTTTTCTTAAACTGCTTCCCACTAAAAAAGTCCAATGGTTTCAAGTCCGGTGAACGGACAGAAAAAATTTTTCCGGAGAAAGTTCTCTGGAATTTTTTTTCTGGTAACATTTTTTCCCGGAAGATGGATCGGACGTTCTGGTCCAATCTGGTGGCCGGCCCGTTCACCGGACTTGAAACCATTGACTTTTTTAGTGGGAAGCAGTTTAAGAAAAGTGTCGGCCACCAGATTGGACCAGAACGTCCGATCCATCTTCCGCGAAAAAATGTTACCAGAAAAAAATTTCCAGAAAAAATAATTTTTCCAGAAAAAAATTTTTCCGGAGAAAGTTCTCTGGAATTTTTTTTCTGGTAACATTTTTTCCCGGAAGATGGATCGGACGTTCTGGTCCAATCTGGTGGCCGGCCCGTTCACCGGACTTGAAACCATTGGACTTTTTTAGTGGGAAGCAGTTTAAGAAAAGTGTCGGCCACCAGATTGGACCAGAACGTCCGATCCATCTTCCGCGAAAAAATGTTACCAGAAAAAAATTTCCAGAAAAAATAATTTTTCCAGAAAAAAATTTTTCCGGAGAAAGTTCTCTGGAATTTTTTTTCTGGTAACATTTTTTCCCGGAAGATGGATCGGACGTTCTGGTCCAATCTGGTGGCCGGCCCGTTCACCGGACTTGAAATCATTGAACTTTTTTAGTGGGAAGCAGTTTAAGAAAAAGTGTATTCAAAGGCAATCGAAAATAAATTTGAAATACGGCAGCTACAGTTTAACCATTTTGGAATCCTTACTAAATGCGCCAACTTTTGACAAAACATGCGAAACTTGCGTAGTACATTTTTTTTCAATACAGTCAGTTGAAACTAGGCAATTGTTTATTTGATTTTTTTTCTGGGAAGCAAGCCCTATTTTTATGAAACCTTGAGCAGCTGGTATCCAAATTTTGATTACAGTTTAGACAAGCATTATTCAAGGTTACACAGCAAAAAAAAAGTTGGAAAAAGTTAATACTTGTGGCAACAGGAGCGAAAAGACTGTCACAGGGTGTGGATTTTGCTTGTTTTTTAAATGCCCATTATTTTAAAATCATGCAACTTAGATTTTTTTTTATATTTTTCTGTCAACCAGCATTACTTGCCTTTTCACCCGGTTCCAGGTTGACGTCGAGTTTTGGGACACCCTGTTTGAATAAAGGTTTCAATATATCTATCCGAATCCAGAGGTATTATGTCCATAAATTGTCCCCCTATCGTCTCTCAACTTGTAGAATGTAACATGACTATTTTTTTTGTGGAATTTTCACTCTTATCACTGTATTTGAAGTTAATCACTTTTATGCGAATAACGAGGGTTGTTGTATTGGGAATATTCCGTGGAAAAACCGGGACATTCATTTTATATGTTTGATTGGGCAGGAATAGTAGCAACGTTTAACCATCACCTCGAGGAGACGGTTGCATTCCTCAAATTCGACACAAGAAGATCTCAAAGAAAAGCTCGGCTGCTCTTAAAAAGTAACTAGGCCAATCATAAAGGTCTTACCTTAAAACAATGTATAGAAAGAACACCACCAAAACTAGCTTTTACTGCAATGGCGCAACGTTCTTTTTCAAGGACGAGTCATGATTCGGTTTACAATGTGAATAATGTGATAGTCGACGAGAAAAGGTTTGGACAGGTTCAGGCCGACTAGAGCGACTTTAAATCCCAACAACATGAAAGCCACTCGACATTGGACTCATTAACAAACTGTGCCGAGATATTCCGAACACACTCCATGTTCTCTACAAATTTCAAGTCTACATCATAGTTATGTTTCCAGATTGCTATTTGAGAGAACATTCACGAAATTTGGCATATTTTTATATAATCACTGTGCACCTCAAAAGCAATTCGAACCATTGAGCACATTACTGAATTCAACCCAGCTATTCCCAGAAGTATTGAATAGGTTAAATATTATAATACATGTTAGAGAATCCGAAATATCAAGTAGTGAATTACAATTTTCTGCAAATGCAAATAGTTCATGATAATATGAGTAGAAAATATTGCCGATAGATTTATCGTCATATGATAGTGAATGCATAAATTAATAATTCGCATTTCCGGAATGAAAATTATTGAGGAATAACCTGATTCGGGTAGCATCTTTATAGTGATATTTTGAATGATTATTCCCTACTGAACAATATTCAGTATTAAATTTATAACTTATCGACGTAAAAATGAAAGAAAATAATTGAAACAAAACAGGATTAACAGGGACAAAATTATCCTCAAACGATTAACGCCGAATACAATGCATATACACTTCCCTATAACGAACGTCTGTATAACGAATTTCGTACAAGACATTGCACCTTGAATCAAAATTACATGTTAAAAACACCCTCTAAAACGAAGTAAATTCTCTCTATAACAAAATATTCAAAGAACATCACTCTTTGAATTGGTATTGGTAAGAGGTATAGGGGTGGGTTCTTTCCGAAATTTTTCCGGACGTACGTAATAAATACCGACGTTAAACTAAATCATTACGGCTTCACAGAAATCCTTCTGAAACAGTTTTAAATACACTCCTGGCTGTTTGGTTTCAATCTAACCATTACGCTAGTGTGAAAAGTTGTGCGAAAATGTCTAAAAGCAAGTGTTTAAGTTTGAATGATAAACTTAAATTTATCAGTGAAGTCGACCGCGACATTGTCGACTATAGAAACAAATTTTCTGTATAACGAAATTTCTTTATAACGAATTTTGCGGATTTAGCGCTTTCGTTATAGGGAAGTTCCACTGTATGTTTAAAGCTTGGATATCTCGTGAACTTTTCCACCCTCATAACAAACAGAAAAATCATAAAATAAAACTGTTTATAATTCCCAAGCAGCAATTTAGGCCGAACAATATTTTTCAAATGACCGACACAATTACCCATTGTATACGTTTAGAACTACAAGTAAAATATCCTGTTTACGTGCAACAGTGATAACGAAACGTCTCATACAACTAAAAATGATTCATGAGAATTGGCAATATACGTTCTTCGATTTACTGATACTTGTCTTTGGTATAGGCAATGTTTACGTAACAGTTGTTTGAGATATCGATCAGGTAACGTTAGGAATGAAAATAAAAAGTATACCTTTAAAGCATGTACAACCCATAATATAGCCCATCATTGATGACTAGAGCAATGCACGGCCGAAGCCATGCGAACCTAGCTGGTTCGATGAGCGAAGATCGGGCGGTAGCCCCCATTCGTACAGCTGAATTATTTCTCGCCTCAACCTGTCATGACCAGGAACACCGCGGACGCGTCATTCATAACATAACGAAGTGGGATCGATTGACAATCTCGACACCGATTTCAGAACCAAAATCTTGATCTGAGACAGTTTATTCAGAGGATACAGTCCCCTAAATTATCGGATCAACCTTGGGGCGAGCGATGAGACGAACCCGGTCTCTGGAACTGCACCGAAAGAACGGAAAATTGTTTTCCGCGCATCAGCGCATGTTAACTGCCCCATTCCCGCAGCCGTGATCCTGTTTCTATGGTTAGTCGTACGAGACCGTTATTAGACAAGAGTCGATTTCTATTGAGGCTGTAATACATAAGGTCTTGTGTATTTCAACGTGATTTTTCAAAGGAATAATATTAAAGGGTCATTTTTCAGGTTGATGAGGTTCAATAATGAATGGTTTCTATGAAGGTTTCATGGCTTTTCAGAATTTTCCTTTTTTTCATTACTTATGTAAAAACTACTCCACTTCAGATATTACAGCTGAATCTTAATACGGAAAGTGTGAATCTAATTCTGGAAAAGTGAACTGGAATTTCGGAAAGAATGAATCTTGGAAAAAGTAAAACAGTTCATTTTTGTTTTATTCGTGACTCTTCTCCTTAGAATGTTTACTCGTATTTTGACTTGGATTAAAATTGTGTAATTTACATACTTAACACGTCGATTGTCACCGCAATTTTCCGAATTCTGGTCCGAAATGCCAAAATCAGTTAATCATATTATATTATTCAGAACTTTGATTAAAGTACATAGTTTTCACCGAAATTTGAAGAAAATGTATTTTTTTGGAAAAAAAAGGTCTTACGAATTATTTCGTAGTGTTTTTGAATTATGGGTAATATCTGTTCATGTAAGCTAGCATTGATTTCTTCTTCCCCATCATTGTGAATGAAGATTGATGTACGATTGAGATGAAATTATGCAGTAAAATGTTTAATGTCAATTCAAAGCAGTACGCAGAATTTTGTGGGAGTTGCGTAAGGCAATCATAAGGGGCCCACTCACTAAGAAGGAAGAATGCGCAGTTAAGTATCTGCACGTTTGCTGTAACGCAAACGTGTGCATTCATATTTCCCACACACATACACTTTTGCGTGTTGGTTTGGATGTGCGACAAGCGTGAGATGACGTCGAAAAAAGATCTGATGTTAATGGCAGTGGCGTGTGTTGTTATTTAGGAAAAAATTTCCAAGGTATAAAAATATCGAACCCGACACTGTGTTGCTAAACATATGAAACGTGCAGAGACTTGTTGCCCATACACAGTCGTTTTTGGTCATTATTCCACGTACGGGGAAGAATGCACACGCCACACGACGGAGATGAATGCGCATTCCAAATTTACGCCATACACACACTGTTTTAACTGTACCCCGTACAACGCGCATTCAAGTCTTCGCGCTTCCCTCTTAGTGAGTGGGCCCTTATAGATAAGTCTATCGTTATATGAGAAATTCTAATATTGCCATGAAATACATTTCGATTGAAATGAGATCGAGTTTAATGATGTAAATTGGCGAAGTGAATGATCATGCAAATTTTCAAAAGGATTGTGAAATCAGAATCATAGAATTTTGAATTTTTAAGTCATCGATTTTTTTAATATATTTCATTTCTTCAATTATTTCCAGAATATAATTCCGATCGTGCTGAGATGATGCATTCATATATTCAGTATCAATCTTGAGTCCTACACTTTGAGGTAACAGCCTCATTGCTCCACCAATGACCGAGCGCTCAAAAGTTCCTGCTCAGGGCTTTTCTTAAATCCTTTCATCGCTGAAACATCTTCAATATATTGTTGTTGCATGCAACGAAAATGGTCTCATTTAGGTGTTGATATCATAGAATAATATTTGTATGGATTATTTTTTATTTTAATCTCAATGTTCCTTTAGCACGCAATTTCCTATGGAAACGGCGTATGTAAGTTTCTAGTTAAAAGCTAGGATCGATCTTGAACGGCTCTTTTATCTCACCGTTGTAGAATCTGAGGTCAAAAACAACTCTCCATAAACTAGAGGTAGGCCGACCGTGAACACTAGCTAAAACCGATTTGAACGACTTCAAAACTTCAAATTTTCAGTGTAGATTTTGAATCACGGAAACATAATATGATGAACTTCAAATACATATAATTGCCACCTAAAGGTACGACTCCACCAAAATAGAGTGCGACACAATTGTTCGCGAACATTTTGTGCAGCACTTCAGTTGTGCGCGTACAAATTGTCAACATATTTAGCGACCGTTTCCACCGAAATATCTGTGCGTAACTTTTGTACGAGCACAGTGAAGCGCTGAGCGTAAATTTTGTACTGTGCTCAAACAAGATCTCACTGTTCTCAGTGTTTCGCTTTTCTTCAATCGTTGAATTATGGAGGATCAAGAGAACGTGATGATTTGTGCTGCAAAGTGTGTTGTGGTATGCACTTGGCTTAAAAAGACCAAAGAAAAAACATCGATATTGGGTGGAGTCACAGTTGAATTTTTTCGCCCATTCCTCAGTTGCGTCATGCTTTTTATTCCTGTTCTTGTAATCTTCGTGATTACAATCCCACAGTACAGGATAAAGTTCAATTTCTTTGATAAATTCTATTATTTTCACGTTATTCCACTTCATGTTCGCGCGCACAAATAGATGTTTTCGCTACCGTAGCGGAAACAGGAATAAGTTAGCAGAAACATGTGTATGTGCGTCGACCAGACTCGACCCGGGAAAACAGTGCGCGCACAAAAGTATGCAACTGTACGCGCGAACTTTTCAACAGAGTTCGCGCACTTTTGTTGCTGTTCGTTTGGACGGCTCCACCGCGACGAACATCTGTGCTCAACTGTGGCGCACACTGTGCTCAACTTCGCCCCTCTATAATTGGTCGATTTCATAATATAGAATTGCAAACTCTGATCACGTCATTAAAAAAATTAAAACGATATCATAGCAGCACAGTCACATAAAAAAATAAATTTGTTGAAATGTAAACATACATCCGAACTTTTGGACCTACCTATGCTATTGTTGTTTGCAGCGTTCGCTAGTGCGAACTGTGGATTCATGATTAGTTGCTGTTGCAGCAATTGATGATTCATTTGCATGTGGTGGTGCATCGCTAAGGGAGATAACGAATAAGCAGGCGGTGGTCCCTGAGGAACTGTTTCATCACTACTAGTGACTGTGGCTGAGAGAAGTGGCAGGGTCTGAGAGCTGTTCGTCGTATAGGTGGAGGTAATATTTTCTTCTGAAATAAAAAAAACAAGACTTGTACCTCTTTGTTCAGCTCAGAAGCTTATAGTAGGAGAGCTGGCACCAATTTTAGGGTAGGTATTTGAGGCAAGCTGAAAACTTGTCAGATACCTCTCCTATTATATCCCAACTCGGGATTGCAGACCTGGCTGGTGAGTAGCGAGGCTAAATCAACCCCTACATTTTTAATGGCCTGGCAGGTAGAAAGCCCTACCGAAATGATCTGTCTTTTTGGGAATCTTATTTTTGAGTTATAAATAACACTCCATAAAAATTTCAAGCTGCCTCAAAAACATTTTTTATAATTTTTAATTTTATATTTTTTGCACGCGTCTGGCAATGTTAAAACCCCGATTAAATTATCTGGCTTATTTTTTTTAGTATTCATAAAGCATTACACTGCAACATATATAAATTGCGTATTGCCTCAAATATATTTTTGGGAAAAAAAATAAAAAAAATGTAGGGGTTGATTTAGCCCCGCTACTCACCAGCCAGGTCTGCAATCCCGAGTTGGGATATAATAGGAGAGGTATCTGACAAGTTTTCAGCTTGCCTCAAATACCTACCCTAAAATTCGTGCCAGCTCTCGGACTATTACGTAACCTAAAACCTTTTCAGCCATTCTTTCTTGCAGAAGAACTAAACAAATTACAAATTAATCATTTTTTCAAAAATAATAATAAATAAAAAATTGTAAATTGTACTTTTCTCTTAATGTTTGTAATATTTACTCAATAGGAATGTCCTTTTGTTCTTTCTGTTTTGTGTTATATATTGTAGAAGAGCAATGAAAATGATTTTAGATCAAAACTGTTTTAAGGTGTGGTTTTCATTTGATAACCTGAACTTCATTCTCTCAAAGAATTAGTCGCTTCAAATGAAACTTATTTTGCGTTAACTATAATTCAAAAAGACACTAACCTGGCTCGGATTTTATTGGACTCAAGGGACTTTCTGGCAGGAGAATACCTTTCTGTACCAATTCATCCCTATTAGCACGGACTGATATTTTTCTTTCTAAAGCTGTAACAAAAACATTACCATAACTTATATTGTTCAATCGTTGAATTTAAATTTTATAAGAAGAATTACACAGTGAATCGTGTTGGTCGAGTAAAGAAGTAAACTATCCTTGAAGACCTATTATGCAATTCAGGAATTTGCTAACGATTCGTTCCCAAAAACTTCATATTTTCAATTCATGATAATTCGTTATGGAAAGTTTCAAATAGTGCGTCGAAAATTGAGAACAGATATTGCCCATAGCTTCCGTTTTTGAGCGCTCGTTATAATTAAACGAGTGCTATATCGTTCTGCCCAATTGTCTGTAATTTTCGAATTTTCAGGCGAAAATGGTCTCAAACGATAGGGTTCGAACCCCTGATGAATCCGTGGTCAAATTCAATTCTGAAGGTACGATAACTTTCGAAGTGATTGTCCTAGAGACTTGGAATTTTCAGGATGAGTTCGGTTTCCAAATGCCTCATCATCCGATTCGAGTGAAATGTATTTTGTGAATGAAGATTCATATACTGAATGTTCATGCGAAATTTCAAGGAGATCTCATTATCTTGTATTATGGAAATTTCCTTTGGGATATTGAAAAGAAGAATCTCTATATTTTCATTACAAGATATCCTATTCAAGTGAAATTCATTTTGTGTATGAAGATTGATATACTGAATGTTCATGCGAAATTTCTAGAAGATCCCACCATCAGAACCATAGAATTTAATTTTTCAATTGTCAAGTTTTCACATACTTCAGTTTTTGAATAATTTCCAGAATATTGTTCCGATCGTGCTGAGATGTTCCATTAATACAGTGTGTTTGGTCACGAGTTAGCGATAATTTAAGGTCATCAAATATACCTAATATTATCGACAAAAACACCCAATCTTGGAAGTTTACCCCCTTAGTTTTGGAGTAGCCCCCATTTTAAATTTACTTTTTTATTTTCGTTGACCCTTCCAAATGATATCGATTTCTTTGGACATAAAGGTCCTACAGATGTGAAAAAAATGTTTTTTGAAAGATGACACTACCACCTTTCATTGAAGTATAACAATATAAAAACATTCAACTTGAAAACGCCATAAAAAATTCTTTAAAAAAGTTCATAGTAAAAATATGTACTGATTTTCTTAGTAAATCCGCAATAGTACGAGAACTAGCACATTGAAGTATAATTTTTTTCAATGATTTAACACGCAAGGGTATTAGCTACAAAACAACACTCACATCATATCTGTAAGTTACATAATTTGAGAGTTATTGCTGTTCGAACATGATCACTACGCGAGCAAAAGACACAAGACAGGTCGTCATGAAGGCCACTGCCTGTCTACAGAGCAGAGGCGGCCATTTTGAGCAATTTTTATGATTAATTTGTTTGTTTGATCATTGAAAATTATCGAAAGTACAGTACTGAGGTTTTTTTCACCAATTTTCATAAGGGTCATGTTCGAACAGCAATAACTCTCAAATTATGTAACTTACAGAAATGATGTGAGTGTTGTTTTGTAGCTTGTGTCTTTGCGTGTCAAATCATTGAAAAAACATTATACTTCAATGTGCTAGTTCTTGTACTATTGCGGATTTACTGAGAAAATCAGTACATATTTCACTATGAACTTTTTCAAAGAATTTTTCATGGCGTTATCAATTTGAATGTTTTTATATTGTTATACTTCAATGAAAGGTGGTAGTATCAACTTTCGAAAAATATTTTTTCACATCTGTAGGACCTTTATGTCCAAAGAAATCGATATTATTTGGAAGGGTCAACGAAAATAAAAAAGTAAATTTAAAATGGGGGCTACTCCAAAACTAAGGAGGTAAACTTCAAAGTTTGGGTGTTTTTGTCGATAATATTAGGTATATTTGATAACCCTAAATTATCGCTAACTCGTGACCAAACACACTGTATATTTAGTATCAATCTCAAGTATATACAAAATTTAGAGGTAATATATCTACCAATGAACGCTCAAAAGCACCTGCTAAGTGCTTTCTTGAATTTTATTCAAATTAGAACTCTATGTATTCATGACAGCTGGTCCACGAAAAAAGCTACAGTACGAATATAATTATGCCTCTGAATTCAATATTTCAGCTTTTTGTGATTTTGTTGATTTGTATTATTGGGAGAGTCTATTCCATTCGTTCTGTTTCCAAAATGCACTAGGTATAGGACAATATTTCATGACCATAAATGATGAACTTTCGAGAGGCAGGTCTAATTATTAATGATATTAAAAGTATCTTTCACGAAGTTAATTTCCATGATTCAAATAATGAAATTCTGAGTTCTCTTCATAATTACAGATAATAAAAGAAAATTGTCAGCAAAACTTTCGATAGAAACTATACACTTCACTTCTTATAATACATAAGATATCTCGTTCCAAACTTTTTGTATTCTGATGTTGCTAATACTACAAGGAATAAGAAGAGCAACGAACATGTTGATTAAAACTATGACATTTTTGCTTTGATTAATTTTAAAACGCGTGAGAATTCTCCTGTTCAATGTGTGAGGAAAATGCATTTATATTGAACATGCAGAATAATACGAAATAGATTATTTCGGATATAGAAATGTAATAGATCAAGAATTTAATCATTCGAATAGCGAGAATTCATGTCGGAAAATCGAGTTTTAAAAAATAAATACTAATAATAATTAGACCTGTCACTAAGAGATCATTTAAATTTATTTCTTTTTTCTTATCTCTTCTAGTAACAAAGTTAAAGGAGGGTCAAGTGAAAAACCCGGTAAAATTTAGGAGAAATTCGATACTGTTGAATGGAAAGTACCATTTTCAACAAAGATGAACAAAAACTGATGTCGGTGTGTGAAGGCTGATTTTTATCAAAAACTCAATAGTGAAAACCGCAAGTGAATGACTATGACAGTTTCATAGTTACTGAGTGTTTCTCAGAAATGTGTATTTTCGAAATACATACTACTTTGACGACATTATTTCTGGAAAATTTCACGTAGAATCTAATGATGTTAATTATACTCCCTGAAAATCAACATTTTCGTATGAAGCATATTTATTCAATTGAAGATGGGTCATTTTTATCAGCCTCTTAACCATTGCTCCATCCATTTGCTGACGAAAAAAGTAAAATGAGTTACGTGAACGTATTTTTCATAGATATGAACATATACGACGAGACGGGGTCAAGGTTTTTCACGACACATTTACATAATGTATTTCTACAATTGTTAAATTAATTTTCATGTTTTTCACAATAATGTGGCTATGCTATTACGGCGAAAATAATATAAGTCGGAATTGAACTGTAGCTGAATTTGTTTAAAAAAATTGACTAATTAACAATTATCTCAATATTTGTAAGATATAGCATGGAAAATGGGTGAAGCATCATTTTACAAGCGCGATATTGTCGAAAGTTGTGAAATATCCCCAGAATCTAGGAAACTATTATTCCCATGATGAAGTGAATTTTTCATGCATTTTTGAGTCAGAAAAGTTTCGACAGATAATTGACAGCCATAAGTGACCTTTACTAGGACGACTTTCGATATTCGTGGATGTTTCCGCTAACTTATATTACGTAAGAAAAGCCACCACCATCAAAAAACTTAATAAAGACGAGATAAAATTTTCTTGTAAGACAAATTATCGATTATTAAGCACTGGTTTCAATAATTTTAATTCAAGTGGCACTAGTAAAATTCATGAAGGTCCATTAACAGGAGCTTTCTTATACGTTATATGAATTTCCTGCCACTGAGACGAAGAGAACGAAACTTACTTCTTGAAACTGCTTCTAATTTATCAGACTTCTTTTTTCGTTTCCATTTCCATGGCCTCAACAGTTTTGATATGGAAAATTTACTTTTTCTTTCTAGAGGAGGTGTTCTACCACCACTACTACCAAGGCTACTGGTTCGGAATGCTGACCCATTTTGCTTTTTAGCTGAAAAAAATAATCATATTACTCTTCAAACTAGGAAGTTCAATTTTAATATTTGGTTTAATAATAATTTGAACTGAAGTTAGTAAACAATGGTTTTTGTTGTGTAAGCATTATAGTACAAATTTGAAGGAAAATAATCAATAACTTCAAATGCATATCATTGCGTTAAAGTTTTCATGAAGACCTGGAAAGAGGTACTACAGAAACTTGTTGACTCATATCGCTGAGATTCGGATTTGAATTTGGTTTGCAATATTCGGAAATAACACATCTGGTCAAAAACTTAATGGTTTTTGATCTATAATTTCCATCTTATGCTCTAACTATAGTACAGGGTGGCCAGATTGGTGATCCCTGAACTACAAATTTCCAACCCAACGAGATAGAGAAAAATGAATGGCACATTGCGGTCATCTTTTTTCGAGAAACCCATTTTGCCGTCAACCACTTTGCTCTATCTTCTTTTGTTTTCGAGTTATGAGCCAAAATTGACATTTGAGCAATTTCAACTTTGGTTTCTGTTCGTGCTATGAACTCGAAACAAAAAGGTTATACAGGTACTTTTTTGATAGGAACCCAGTGGCTTGAACTAATTTTTGCTGAAGGGTTTCCTTACTGATTTATTTAATGAACTTTGTTTTTCCTTTTGGAAACAAAGATTTATTTTCACCTGGAAATAATCACCGTTTTTTTCTCTTTTCAAAAATATATAACATGTCATATATCGCTCTTAGATCAGTGGCGACGCTTGTGGGGGGGTTGGACCAGACCCCCCCTAAATTTTTATGGTCGAAAACAAAAGACGATAGAGCAATGCGGTTGACGGCATAATGAGTTTCTCCATTGTGTTTAAATATATAGATATATAGTCAATGGTTTCTCGAAAAAAGATAACCGTAATGAGCCATTCATTTTACCCTATCTCATAGGGTTAAAAAGTTGTAGTTCAGGGATCACAATTTCTGGCCACGTTTTAAATATCGGAAGGGAAGGAATGTATTACAAACCGACGAAAGTTGATATTTTTTCTGTTTTGTTCAACTCAAACTCTCTGTGGTAATATTCTCAAGACACGTTGGCATTAGATCACAAATTCATATTTTCAAGATGATAAAATTAGAAGCAGGTTTGATCATATTTGGAAAAAAATAATCGAAATTTGAATATCTTGGAAACTTTTGGTTTTATTCTCTTCAAATATGAACTGAATTTTTCCGTATATCAAGGCTGAGACAACCAAAACTTCCTGTTTTCGAGGACACTTCCAAGGTTTGTACCACTGTATGTAGCCATCAGGAGACCTTCGAAGAAAAGTCCGCTTTAGTGAAACCTGAACGTAATCCAAGAAAATTCCGATTGAACAAAGAAATTAGTCGAACAATTTTTCTGGGAGCGTGCGTTGACTAGGAAAATGAACATTTTGGGCTGACGAAAACTCAAACAAGAAAACGAGGTTTTAGCAGCAATTCAGTTGCGACATATTTTTGATAGAACATGATAAATTACAATCATCAATTCGCAAGAAATTGTTTAATTCGGTGAAATATTCAGAAATTTCGAGAACAGCGGTGAAGAAGTTCTGGATTATTCCCCACTAGAAATTCAGAACATTTTGGTTTCAGAAAGCTCATACACCGGTTTATTTTTCAGGAGCAGTCTAAGTGAACTTAAAATATTAGGGAATCGGTGGCGTAGACGTTAAGGATTGTGGAATTGGTTAATATCACCTGCGTTTTTATGAGATAATTAATTATTCATCCCATTGAACGTCAATTACACGAAAAAAAATCTGCGTCATCTTTAAGCAATCAGTTGCTTGGAAGTATTTTATATTAACATGATAAGATGCTCCACGAATCATTGTGTGCAATTTCGAAAAAATTCGGTGAGACGAAGAATTCGAGGTCAAAAATAATTCTGTCAAGCCATGCGTTCGTAAGTATTCGAACGGAATGAACTAGAGATTCTCAGGGTGGGTGTGGAGTCGAAATGTCTCGGTTACGTTTATTAATGGTTCAATTCGATCGGCTAGTTCTCGAGTTACGATGATTTGAAATGTAATTTCCGAATTCATTGAACCTGGAAATGCAATCGAGTTTATATTTACCTGCAATTACAATGCAATGGCTGGTGTTTCATTCAATTCATTAAGAAATTGAACCTACCACTAAAAATTTGAAGTTTTTTCTAATTATCTGTGCTACTTATGATGAATAAATGAATTGAATTTCTTCCGGAATAATTGGCACTTATTGGTACTCATTGGCCTCATTGCTCAAGGGTAGATCTGTCTTGCAGTAGACCTAATATGTTGACTTTCAAAGCTTATTGAATCTCCATGAATAAAATCTTATCAACTCTATGGTGAAGATTGTAAACCAAAATATTTTGTGCTCAATTATTGCTTAGTCATTACCGAAGAATTTTAATTGAAATTTTACATATGCTGGCAATACTGTTCTCATTTATGGACCCATTACGAAATTAGGCCAGACGTGAACTTTAATAAAAACTCAAATTTTCGAGAAGTTGAAATTCTTGGATAAGAAGAAACGCACGAATGATTTCCGGAATATTCAAATTAGAATAATCGTAATACATAATTCATTTATTTCGATTTTCGCAATCTAAATAAATACACACCAACTTCTTGCATCACACCATTTCTATTTTGTAAGTTTCAATCATAGAAATTTTTTAATAGTTAGGAGATGCAACTTGCACATTAGCTTGATACATCATTAATTGATATTTTCCGTCGATCTCAAAATAAAGGGTGATTTTAATGTGTACGAAATTGAACATTAATGCCCCATTTTAATGTTCAATTTTTGCTATTTCAATGTGCAATTCTCATGGGAACCGTTCACAAAATATTCAGAAGCACTACGAGATAAACTCTACTGGAATATATAAAATTTATTATGTCAAATGTATGTCTTGTACAAAATGAGAATTTATTTCAATCAAGAATTTATACACTATTAATATTGAGATCGTCGTAAAAATCTTGTAATCAACTCGGTTATTAATCTAGCGACTAATGGTCTCGAACTATTAACGCGTTCGCTCCGCTTACGCGTTAAAATATCTTGACCATTAGTCGCTGTCTTTAATAACATAGATGATTGAATAACTATTTCTAAGCGGTCGATAAAATAGATTACTTCACTTCATTCCCGACTTCTTTACTTTTTTGAATGTGTATATCAGTTTATCAGTAATTGGCTATTGCTGAAATTTCACAAAAGCAAAATGATGTTTTTATCGGAGTATAATTTCACATCTACACTGAATTCCATTCAGGTGGATTGAACAATAAAGAATTGAGTAAACCAATCAATATTGCATAAACGAAGCAGTAAACAAATAAATGGATTATTCATTTATTTTCCATTAGTTTGGAGGAATAATTGTTTTGAGAAGTCCAATAAACCCCATAATTCCTATGATACACCTTCTTTTTGTATCATAATCGATAGTTTTTCTCAAAGTAGGTGATTCCTTCAGGTACAAGACCAGCTTCAAATATTGTAAAATGAGACTTAAATTGACATTCAACAACGAAGTTATTGTTGGCGATCTGAGTAGGTTGTTGTTTTCAACTGGATGCTCATATTATGAGTCATTCGATCCTACTTATTATGGGTAGTTAAGACCCATTACGGGAATTATTCTCCAATGTGTTTCTCAATTTTAGATGTGGTCTCTGGACCAGGACCCAGGACGTGAAGTCCTGGGCGAATTTTCATATCAGAAAATTCCTTATTTTGATTTGAATATCCTGAGAACTATAAGTAGCTTTAAGACTTGCATAAAATATATGAATGGAGTATAAAATTGCGCGGTTTTTCCAAGAATTAATAAAACACATACTTTGCTTTCATTTTCAAAAACTTTTTATTGGTAATTGAAGTATATATATGCCAAATGGCCTCCTCTTGCAGCTCTACAGACGTCCACTCCTTTAAGTCTAACTAGTTAGTTAGTAACAAACCAAATCAATATTTTCTTGTGAACTACCGCTATGACTATACAGGGTCTTTCACGAGGAACCTCACCCATATTTATACGGGAAACTACTGAACGTATTTTCATGAAATTCAGCACTTATAAGTATTTCACGATGCTGATGAAATCTAAAATATTTTCAAGGCATGAGCACCTCCGGTTTTTCCGGAAATGACGTCAACTCCGTTTTTCAAATTAGAACACCATTTTTTTATTGCAGAAATAGATTCCTTAGAAAATTTCAAGTTATTTTGATGTAACAGTTTTCAGTTTTGGTTGGAAAATTCTCTCTGAGCGGGAAATTCGAAAAAAAAAAATCGAAAATAGAGCTCCGCTGAAACAAGAATAACTTCGAGGTTTTTGGATGGAAAAATTTTCATTTCTGGGATTTTTCAAGATGTAAGATTGATGTATCCACTTTAAAAATCGAAATCGCGATTCATGATACAGGGGGTGAAAAAATCGCGCTTTCAAAGTTAGGGATGACAAAATCGTGAAAAATCAATTTTTTCAAATTAGAACCCATTTTTTATGGCAGATATTGAATCTACGTTAAAAAATAATGTGAGTGTATGCATGCATCCTACCCTTGTGGATATTTTCTGAGTTATTCACAAAAAACTGTTTTTCGTCTTTAATTTTCAGCTATTTCTTTTCCCTTCACGCCAAAAAGATGAAATTTTCAGGAACTGTTATTTGAACCATGCTGTAGATTTTCACCCCTTCTCGCAGTTTAAAACTAGAGAAGATGCTCAAGTTTTGACCGTTAATTTCTAGACTTTATTATACGTCTCAGGAATGCTTCGTGCGTTGCTCTTCTTATTTCATCGGGAGGAAGAGATCTGCAAAAGTGTTTAAAAACCAAATTGAGTTTCAAAACTATGAATCTATTCCTTTCACGCCAAAAAGATGAAATTTTCAGGAACTGTTACTTAAACCATGTTTTAGATTTTACTACCCTAATATGCAGAGAAAAAAAGTTACAGGTTGTTCCTAAATAGATGGCGAATTTTGATTCGAATTTTGTATCGGAAACCTCTTTATTTCAACTAATCGGCCATCGGTTTTCTCTCCAGTGATAAATAAATAATTCCTTATGAACCATATGCAAAAACTTACCATGTTTTACATTCTTTTTTTTAATGATAGATATCATTAATTACATCTGCCAAATTCCTCTTTATTCAGTAGCATTTTGTGTTTACTATTATTTGGTGATAATTCGTATTAAGTTATAAAATCGATCACTATGCCTAATTTTACCAATGAAGATTATTTAAATCTCATTCTACTTCATGGAGAATGTAATAAAGTTGTAGATAGAACGATTCGACTGTTCATTGAGCGGTTTCCTGACCGACCCAGACCAACGAGAGATACCATTAACAGAACCATGACAAACTTGAGAAATGTCGGATCTTTCGTTAAGAAAACTATACACAGAGAAAAAGTGTAGTAGAAGATGAGAACAACGAAATTACAGTTCTTGTATTTTCGTGTGAATCCTCAAAATTCTCTCAAAGATGCCGAGATTGATCTGGGATTATCTCAATCGAGTGTTGGAGAATATTAAAAAACATAAAATGTACCCATATAAATTCAATAGGGTACAGCATTTGAAGGAAACTGATTTCTTCAGGAGAACAGAGTTTTGCGAAGCTATGATGATTCGATTTCAAGAGAATGAAAACTTTTTGGACTGTATAATTTGGACAGATGAATCTAAATTCACAAAGAATGGTTCTTTCAATAGGCATAACAGTCATTATTGGGATGAAGAGAACAACCACCACTTCAGACAATGGAACTTTCAAGAGACCTGGAGTTTCAATGTTTTTTGCGCCATCAAAATAATGCAATTCTCGATGTTCACATTTATGATGGGACTTTAACTGGTAAGATAGAACACTACACAATATGTTTGCATTATTTAAAGAATGTTCTCCCTTAGGAGATAGATATTCTGACATATTCACTCAAATAATTGAGCCGCTAGTACAGAACCATAATGACTTATGGTATCAACAAGATGGCGCGCCTCCACACAATTCACTCAATGTGTCAATATCCTCTACAGGCTATTTGAAGATCGATGGTTGGCGAACAATGGTCCACATCTTTGGCCACCACGTTCTCCCGATTTAACTCCTTTAGACTATTATGTTTGGGGTAGGATAAAAAATATTGTCTACTCAACTCCCCTGACTGATAAAGAGGACTACATAGAACGAGTCAGAAATGCGTTCAGGTTTGTTTAGATTTTTAGATTCATAGTTTTGAAACTCAATTTGGTTTTTAAACATTTTTTCAGATCTCTTCCTCCCGATGAAATAAGAAGAGCAACGCACGAAGCATTCCTGAGACGTATAAATAAATGTCTAGAAATTAACGGTCAAAACTTTGAGTATCTTCTCTAGTTATAACTGCGAGAGTTTGCCATGGTTCTCCTAATAGTAACTTGAAGTCGGTTTCAAGAAGGGGTGAAAAGTCTACAGCATGGTTCAAATAACAGTTCCTGAAAATTTCATCTTTTTGGCGTGAAGGGAAAAGAAATAGCTGAAAATTCAAGACGAAAAACAGTTTTTGTGAATAACTCAGAAAATATCCATTTTAGGGCAAGGGTGTGATGCATACACTCACATTATTTTTTAACGTAGATTCAATATCTGCCATAAAAAAATGGGGTTCTAATTTGAAAAAATTGATTTTTCACGATTTTGTCATCCCTAACTTTGAAAGCGATTTTTTCACCCCCTGTATCATGAATCGCGATTTCGATTTTTAAAGTGGAAACATCAATCTTACATCTTGAAAAATCCCAAAAATGAAATTTCCATCCAAAAACCTCGAAGTTATTCTTGTTTCAGCGGAGCTCTATTTTCGATTTTTTTTTTCGAATTTTCCCGCTCAGAGAGAATTTTCAACCAAAACTGAAAACTGTTACATCAAAATAACTTGAAATTTTCTAAGGAATCTATTTCTGCAATAAAAAATGGTGTTCTAATTTGAAAAACGAAGTTGACGTCATTTCCGGAAAAACCGGAGGTGCTCATGCCTTGAAAATATTTTAGATTTCATCAGCATCGTGAAATACTTATAAGTGCTGAATTTCATGAAAATACGTTCAGTAGTTTCCCGTATAAATATGGGTGAGGTTCCTCGTGAAAGACCCTGTATACAGTGAAACTTCCCTATAACGAACGTCTGTATAACGATTTTCGTACAAGACATCGCACCTTGAATCCAAATTGTTAAAAACACCCTCTAAAACGAAGTAAATTCTCTCTATAACGAAATAATCAAAGAACATCACTCTTTGAATGGATATTGGTAATAAGGTATAAGGGTGGGTTTTATCAGAAATTTTCCGGACGTACGTAATAAATCCCGACCTTAAACTAAATCATTACGGCGGGCAAAGAGATTCTTCTGAAACAGTTTTAAATACACCCCTGGCTGTTTCAATCTAACCATTACGCTAGTGTGAAAGTAGTGCGAAAATGTCTAAAGTCTTGTTCGCACTACGCTAGTAGTTTAGTCGAGGAGCTAAAAATTTAGTCACTAAACGTGTGTGAACACTAAGAATTTAGTCGGGTAGATTAGTGTGTAGTTTAGTCGAGTCGATCCATTTGGTTCTATTTTATCGGGCGAGTAGAGTACCCCACCACGCGATACTCTTCACTCGCTCACGGACTAGATAGGTCCGAACCGATCAGTTTATTCGAGTTCATTAGTAATATCATTTGCCCCGATGATGTCGTTTCGCTGGGCGGAAGAAATCACGTCAGAGTTCGTGCGTTGCGAGTGTTCATCGTACAAAGCGCTACTCACTTGTGAACTCAACTCGAACAAAGTGCTAACGATTGAATGGAGAGTAGCTACTAAATTTCTAGCGCTCGACTTAACTACTAGCTTAGTGCGAACAAGGCTTAAAGGGAAGTGCTTAAGTTTGAATGATAACTTACATTAAATCAGTGAAGTCGACCGCGACATGCCGACTATAGAAACAAATTGTCTGTCTAACGAAATTTCTTCATAACGATTTTTTTGCGGATTTAGCGCTTTCGTTATAGAGAAGTTCCACTGATTTCACTTTTTTAATCTTCATCCGAACCGGTCTCTTGAATCTTTTTAATAATTCGACCAATAGTACTTTCAGATGGACGATTATGTAAACCATAAAATTCACACAATTTTCTGAAAACACTTTTCATAAAACGCTGATTTTCATTCAATAATTCAACAATTTGAATGCGTTGTTGTCTCGTGTATGAAACCATTTTTATTAATGGAAAACCTTCTAGAAAATTATATACACTCACCGGCAAAATAATCGATCCACACAAAAATCAATGAAGTTTGTTAATTCATAAATATGTTATTTCAAGCGCGATTCGATTGAATTTTTTTTCAATTGTAGGTATGGTTATCCTCAACCAATCACCATTTTCGAATTTCGAGAAAACTCGGCGTGCGTTATTTTATACAGGTGACACAAAAACTGTTTTTTTTACCTTTAGAACCACCCCTGGTGTGTTCCAGCGTGTGATTTCTTATTCATCATAAAGACAGATCTTCTTTTGACAAATAATTCTTCATTCATAACAATACTTCAATTTTTGGTTGTGGTTGAAATCCAATCATTAAATTGGACTGCTCTAAGATCAGATTTGAACACACTTGGGCTCTATAGACGTTCTTAGGAGGAAAATTGATCTCGCCTATCAACTTCTGAAAATTTGCAGCAGCTCAGTGATGCTCTAATTGATTCAAAACCTTAATGAGGACATGCCGAGACTAATTGAACCTGTTATCTGCGTCTGGGCGAAAACACGTTATGTTTCTGACTTTGTTTCCAGTTTGCTTTCATTAGGTCAGAATTTTAGGTTGAATTTGTTAAAGTACTGTGGAAGCCTCAGCGAAATTTAATGTTTTACTGAAAACTCTGTATCATTAACAAAAATTGAGCTATTGTTATGAATGAAGAATTAAATTGTCTAGAGATGATATGTCTTGATGATGAAATAGGCATTCTAATGTTAGGGAAAAAACCTATTTTGTTTCACCGTGTATAAAATGACGTACGCCGAGTTTTCTTGAAATTCAAAACTGGTGATTGATTAAGGATGAACTTACCAACAATTGAAAAAACACTCATTTGAATCGGACATGAAATAACATATTTATGAATTAACAAACTTCATCGATTTTTTGAGTGTATCGATTATTTTGCCGGTCAGTGTAGTTAATAAATAAAATTTTCTATTTATCGCATTGTTCTTTCATCTTTCATCTCAGTAGAAAGTTGGGGTTTGTTGTATCTTATTGCGGTGGTAGGGAATGATTCATCTAATTTATATTGCAGGATATGTCAGTATATAAGCTCACTTAGATGCATATTTCTGCTTTTTTCATTGTAATTATTTCTAATTATTTGTACTACTTGTGATGAATAAATGAAATTGAATTAAATTTGACCCGGTGATGGCGCTCATACACTGTAGTAGTGTCGTTTCCTATCTTTATACTATATAATCTTTGGAAATACGAGTAATATTGATATGTCGATTTTTTACAAGCAGAAGCAATGGCTTGGTTTGTGGGTATGTTCTATATTAGTTATGATGTTATAAAGAAGGTTAAAATCGAGAAATCCATTGTTGAGTCATAGGGAGGTACCAAGAAACTTTGAAATTATGATCATGAAGTCGGCAACCCCAGTTCTAGAAATTGATTCGATGTTATAAAGAAGCATCATTATATCTGCTCCCGAAATAATTTACAAAATCACTTCCACTCAGGATCATTAGTTACTGGTCCACCGAAACCGTGTATGGATTTCCGTGGCTATCTTCACATCCATTTGTGAATACGGCCTTCCGAAAAAAAATTTTTTTTTACCTCGGATTCTGCATAAGTGAGTCCAACAGAGTCATTCGGAACCCCTGCAGATTTTTATATTTTTATTTCCGTTACTGCTGATAGTCAAAAATCGTTAAGGGAACCTCCAGAGCGTTGTAATCACGTGAATTTTTTGCACTGATATACATATTTCCAGTGCTTGGTGCTTTCAACTAGTGAAGGAAAAGTACAAAAATACGAGGGAAAAGAGCTACCTATTAGGAATTGGAAAAGAGGGCTAGTACCCTCCGATTTACGTGAGTTTATTAACGTCCAGCTTATGGTTCAGTAACAAAGTCGAATGTGCTCAGTAATTATTCACTATTTGAAGCGAAAAAGTTCTCGTTACGGCACCAGAGGCATGCGCGTGAAAATGAACAATCTTTAATTCGAGGATTACGGATCACTTGGTACCCTACTTTCTATCTTCTCAGTACAATCGGATCTGATTATAAGATACTCCAATTTGTAGAGTGCGGAGAAACTAATTTGGAGTTGTTATATTATATTTAAGCATAGTGGTGTAATTTGATGAATGTAATGATTTTTTTTCCAGTCGCTGATTCATACCATCTTTCACACTCGCTCGAAATGTCCAATGCGAAAATGGATTTTTTTCTAAACAGAAATATTAGGGAATATTATAAATTTTAAATTTATTTCTGTATCGATATTTCGAATACCAATCTTGAAAACTTATCAACATTTTCTCTGTGAAAAGAGTTATACTTTTTTAAAACATTTCAAAAAATAAAAACGATTTTCATCACATGTTGTGGAAATGGCATCAAATAAGTTATATCTGTCTTGAAATTCAAAATATCACTCTCATCATTCAATTTAACTTTTGTGTCGCAAAATATGGAACTCGATATTTCCGAAATATGAAAATTTCATCAGTTTTTGTTGAAAGAGCAGTGCATAATATGAGATATTTCTCAAAACATGGCACCAAATATACCTTGAAGAGAGATATTGTCTTCAAATATTTTCGAAAATAAAAATGGTTTACATCAAAATTTATGGAAACGACAAGGCACAATGAAGATTATATACAGGGTGTTTCATCATAAACTGGACAAACATATATTTTCGAGTAAAGGTCACCGGGGGAATCATTTTTGCCTTATACAATATATCCCGTTTTCGAAGCATAAGCGAGATACAGGGTGTCAAACGTCATTTTTCAAAAATCGAACGTCATTTTTGGGCAAGATTCTTATGAGTGTGGTCAGTTATGTATAACACTTGGTGTGACGGTTTTTGGTCAAATCTCAGTATTTTTGGGTCCTCTATTCAGAAAAGTTGACGAACTCCGAAAAAAAAATTTACAAAATGACGGAAGTCTTGCAATGTTTTTAATTTTTTTTTGCGGTTGTTAAATTGACTTTTGTTTTCTGAATGAACACAATTTTCTAAGAATTTCTGTAAACATTTTTATTCAAAAATCGAACGAATTTTTTTTACATGTCTACAGCGATGAAAAAATTTCACTCGAAATGGATGAAATTTTGTACAATTGTACTTCTTGAATTATTTATCAATCACGAATATGAAAACAGAATTGTAAAATATCGAACGGTTTCGTTACTACAGTCATTCAAATGTTCCGTTCAGACCTCTGAAATAATGAAAAAAAAATTGTTTTGAGTTCTAGTGTCAGAATAATTGAATTATTGGCATGTCCAAACATTTTAAATGAATTTATACAAAAAAAATCAGTGAAACTTAGTTGGGACTCGAACCGACGTAGGTATTAAATAAGGAAATGGCTCTAAGGATAATAATATTCGTTCCCAGGCAACGGTAGTTCGTAGTTCAGAGAGTTTGACTACTGGCTAAATTATATTGACTGAAATTCAAAAACCAGTCCAACTCTATGAACTACGAACTACCGTTGCCTGGCAACGAATATTAATATCCTTAGAACAGTGCCATTTCCCTATTTAATACCTACGTCGGTTCGAGTCCCAACTAAGTTTCATTGATTTTTTTTTATAAATTCATCTAGAATGTTTGGACATGCCAATAATTCAATTATTTTGACTCTAGAACTCAAAACAAACTTTTTTTCATTATTTCAGAGGTCTTAACGAAACATTTGAATGACTGTAGTAACGAAACCGTTCGATTTTTTACAATTCTGTTTTCATATTCGTGATTGATAATTCAAGAGGTACAATTGTACAAAATTTCATCCATTTCGAGTGAAATTTATTCATCGCTGTAGACATGTAAAAAAAATTTGTGTTCGATTTTTGAAAAAATTTTTTCACAGAAATTCTTAGAAAATTGTGTTCATTCAGAAAACAAAAGTCAATTTGACAACCGCAAAAAAAAAGTTTGGAACATTGCAGGTCTTCCGCCATTTTGTAAATTTTTTTTCGGAGTTCGTCAACTTTTCTGAATAGAGGACCCAAAAATACTGCGATTTGACCAAAAAACGTAACTTCAAGTGTTATACATAACTGACCACACTTATAAGAATCTTGCTCAAAAATAACGCTTATGCTTCGAAAACGGGATATATTGTATAAGGCAAAAATGATTCTCCCGATGTTCTCTACACGAAAATATATGTTTGTCCGGTTTATGATGAAACACCCTGTATATATTGAAGAATTGATTTTTATTTATCCATTCAGAAAATATCGAAGAATTTGCGGACCGTTTAATTCAATACCTTCTCTGAATCCGTTTTCTCCTGTTACAATTAATGGATATTTGTCGATTTCATTGAATAATTTATAGAAATGCGAAGATACTGATTGTTGTTGTCAGTTGCGGTCAAGTAGGTAGGTTTCCACAACAACGCATCCATCATATTATTTGTGAATTGCATTGCGAACAAAATTGGCAGAAAATCCTTCCAAGACTTCTTCATCAGGGAGCCACCCAAACGCATATAAAAAATCACTCAAATCGGTCCAGTCGTTTAGGAAGAGTTCAGTGACATATACACCTGCAGGAAACCGAAAAGTGAACGACTCAGCAGTGCATATTTCACGATTTTTAGTAAATTGGATGAGGCTTTGACACAAAATATTTCTATGCTGTTGCTTTTCATTGCTAGTTCGAAGAAGTTTCAAGCTCAAACGCTTCATGAGTTCATTAAAAATCAATTTTTAATATTTGTCATTATGTCAGATGATCACAGGATATCTAAAACCTTGTCAATATCGAATTTAATTTATTAATGATTTTATAATGCCATTCATATGTCTATTCGAAATAGCTGTCCTTCTCGAAGCAAATGTCGGAACACGCGACATACGACATAAATAATTGTATGTTTAGGCCAAGCAATAGAGATATTTCCTTGACAAAAATACTACCTGGAAGCCACCTGTGCCATCCGAGCAGGACAGTCCGTAGTTTATTCCCACCATGTTTTAAACACCGAAAATGCCATTTTTTTATTTGTTGTTAACAAAAAACAACAAAATTCGCGTTCTTTTTAGTTTTTTCGTTGCAAAATGGAAACTATTGATGCAGTGATAACGTTGCAATGGGATGAATTGTAGAGAATTACATTGTGAAGAGAATGATAGGTCAAACGATACGATCGCATAATTAAAACTGGAGAAAAGCCGAAAAAACCGGAAAATTGCGTGTTTTTTCTTTTAACTCATAACTCTGCCATTTTGCAATATTAAGAACTGAAACTTCACACGATAGTAGCTATTGACGTGCAATTCATGTGTGCCAAAATTGGATTCGGTCGGATAAATATTTTTCACATAATTCCCATTTGAATTTTTTTTGGACATATTTTCGCGGAGAGCTGGATGCGTTTGAGGTCGTCCGATTGAAATTAAAAAATTGATTTGGAAAGAAGACGTGATCAGTAACAAAACGTCTATTCTGAATTTTCAATAAAACGCGTTTAAGTGTGTTAAAAACTAGTGAGAACATCTCGGTCGGCCCGTTTTCCCTCATGTTCTCACTAGTTTTTAACACACTTAAACGCGTTTTATTGAAAAATCAGAATAGACGTTTTGTTACTGATCACGTTTCTTTCCAAATCAATTTTTTAATTTCAATCGGACGACCTCAAACGCATCCAGATCTCCGCGAAAATATGTCCAAAAAAAATTCAAATGGGAATTATGTGAAAACTATTTATCCGACCGAATCCAATTTTGGCACACATGAATTGCACGTCAATAGCTACTATCGTGTGAAGTTTCAGTTCTTAATATTGCAATGGCAGAGTTATGAGTTAAAGAAAAAACACGCAATTTTCCGGTTTTTTCCGCTTTTCTCCAGTTTTAATTATTCGATCGGATCGTTTGACCCATCTTTCTCTTCACAATGTAATTCTCTACAATTTATCCCATTGCAACGTTATCACTGCATCAATAGTTTTCATTCTACAACGAAAAAACTAAAAAGAACGGGAATTTTTGTTGTTTTTTTTTGTTAATAACAAATAAAAAAATGACATTTTCGTGTTTAAAAACATGATGGGAATAAACTACGGACTGTCCTGCATGGAATGGCACAGGTGGCGTCCAGGTAGTAGCTCTGTTGCTTGGCGTAGTTGTAGTTAATGCGTCGAAATATTGATATCAGGGGATAGATTCTGATTAAAAAAGATGTGTGAATGTGTATTGATTCAGAATGTTCAAGACCAAACCAATGGGTATTTGTTGTTATTTCTCCTCAATAAATTCTGACGTTTTTGCTGTCAATGAGTACGCGATATAGCCATAAATATACATAAATGGAATGCTGAAGAGTTTTCCAATAAGAGGTGTTATTTTGATATTCAAAGACAAATGCTATCTTTCAATATAAATGATCGGATGTTTATTTAATTATAAAGAAGAAGCTATGCCGTTAACAATGGAAAATAACATCAGGCAAATGACTACCACGAACACGCTTACAGGACCATATTCTTTTGATGAAATTTTCCATAACCAAATCGCAAAATCCATCTTTGAGGTCTTGAATCGACGCTGGGTTATTGGCATAGACCTTCTCTTTCACTTTGCCCCAAAGGAAGAAGTCGCAAGGTGTTAAATCACAAGATCTCGGTGGCCAATTGTGATCAGCTCTTCGAGAGATAACACGGTCCTGAAACTTTTTCCGCAAATCAATGGTTTCGTTGCTTGTGTGATACGTATACTTTATAAGCCTTAAGACCCAAATCTTTATGCAAAATACGGTGTAATGACGTTTGTGGAATGCCTAATTCCAAAGAACGACGAGGAATGGACAAACCTGGGTTTTCTTCAACACTTTCGGCTACAGCAGCAATATTGTCGGCTGTTCTTGAGCGACTTGCACGGGTTTTATTCTTCACGTCACTAACTTGGCTCAACAGCTCGAATTTTTCCAACACTTTCTTTATTGCGGTCCGACAAGGTGCTTCACGAAGACCCAAAAATGTTCGAGTTCTACGAACCGTCTCTGCCAAATTTTCACCATTTTTATAGTGAATTTTAATAATTTCAATGCGCTCTTGAAGAGTGTATCGTTCCATTTTTATTAATGGCGTAGCTTCTATTTGTCAAATATCAAAAACTGACATCTACCGAAATGGAGGGCTTTTCAAAATAACACCTCTTAATGAAAAAACCCTTTATTTACAATAGAAAGAAATTGTTCACATATCCTCCTTGCCCACCCCTCGGTTAGCTTAGGCACTGATCTAGGGGCGATATATAACAAAAACGGTGATCATTTTTAAGTAAAAATGAATTTTTGTTTCCATGAGAATAAACAAAAGTATATGTATCAAATCCGGAAGAAAACCCCTCAGCAAAAACTAACTTGAGCCACTGGATTGCTGTAAAGGAAGTGTTTCTATAATGTTTCTGTTTGAAGTTCATAGCTCAAACAGAAACGGAGTTGACCGCAATATGCCTTTTGCTCCATCTTTTAGGGTTGAAAAGTTGTAGTTCGGGGATCATCATTTCTGACTACCCTTTAAAGTATACTTTATAGTTACAGTAAATCATTTATCAGGCTAGCGAACCAGGCAGTCGTTTTCTCGCATATTTCAAGCGATTAGGATAGATAAATAACCCAGAATACGACTACAGCGCCATCTGCCGAACTGATTTGTGAATTTGAACTATCCAGGGCGCCATTCAAACGCATAATAAAATTCATTCGAATCGGTATAGCCGTTTAGGAGGATTTAAGTGACATGCACGCGTACTGTAGAATTTTATGAATAAAGATAGTGAAAATTGTTTCCTTTAATTATTTGTAATAACCATCAGATTTTCCCATTTGGGTCCAAAACCCATCTTCCTTATTGCAGGAAACATCCGAATTGGTTGAAACAATTTTTTCCGTCCATTTTTGGGTTTTATGCAGCGATATTTTATTCGGGGGCGTTCATTCCGATCAGGATGCTTATATTCATATTCTATTCTCCTTATTAATTTTCCCAATACCTAAATTGATTGAGCCAATAAGATTTTGGGCCCAAAAGGGCATTATAGGAAATACGAGGCAACTTTGCGAGCCCATCTTTTTTATAGCTGATTCGGATTCAGCGGAAAATTTCACATCCGAAATGGTTCAAACTCGGGTTCAAATTTCCCGAAGAATCTCGTACGAGGCGAAATTACCTAAGACCCCAGTATCAGAATTTTGGTTTTCCACCTATGCTAGATATAAATTCACCGTTTCCAGGCTTTTGAAAGACGCGGTAATAACACAGTTTGTTTGTTCATATCAAAATGTCCGCGTATTGTATATAAATCATAAGGCTGAGCACCACGAAGTCGATGCCGTTGATAATATAAAAAAATAGTCAGTCAAGCGGGAATCCCACTGAACCGATCATTCATCTCTATCCTTCACCTGAAACTGGTTATATCTACACCTAATAGCCTATATATACAGGGTGTCCCATTACTCGACGTCAACCCGGAACCGGGTGAAAAGGCAAGTAATGCTGGTTGTCAGAAAACTATAAAAAAAAATCTAAGTTGCATGATTTTAAAATAATGCGCATTTAAAAAAACACGCAAAATTCCACACCCTGTGACAGTCTTTTCACTCCTGTTGCCACAAATATCAACTTTTTCCCACTTTTTTCTTTGCTGTGTAACCTTGAATAATGCTTGTCTAAACTGTTATCAAAATTTTGATACCAGCTGCTCTAGGTTTCATAAAAATAGGGCTTAGTTTCTCAGAAAAAAAAATTCGAAATAAACAATTGCCTAGTTTCAACTGACTGTATTGAAAAAAAATGTACTACGTATAGGTTTGGCATGTTTTTTTCAAAAGTTGGCGCATTCAGTAGGATTCCAAAATGGTATAATACTTGTTTAATTGTAGCTGCCGTAGTTCAAATTTATTTTTGATTGCCTTTGAATACACTTTTTCGTTAACTGCTTCCCAGTAAAAAGTCCAATTGATTCAAGTCCGGTGAACGGGCCGGCCACGAGATTGGACTTGGACCAGAACGTCTGATCCATCTTCCGGGAAAAAATGTTTTCCCGAAGGATCAGACGTTCTGGTCCCATCTCGTGGCCGGCCCGTTCACCGGACTTGAATCCATTGGACTTTATTACTGGGAACCACTTAACGAAAGAGTGTATTCAAAGGCAATCGAAAATAAATTTGAACTACGGCAGCTACAATTAAACAAGTATTATACCATTTTGGAATCCTTACTGAATGCGCCAATTTTGAAAAAACATGCCAAACCTACGTAGTACTTTTTTTTTCAATACAGTCAGTTGAAACTAGGCAATTGTTTATTTCGAATTTTTTTTCTGAGAAGTAAGCCCTATTTTATGAAACCTAGAGCAGCTGGTAGCAAAATTTGATTACAGTTTAGACAAGCATTATTCAAGGTTACACAGCAAAGAAAAAGTTGAAAAAGTTGATATTTGTGCAACAGGAGTGAAAAGACTGTCACAGGGTGTGGAATTTTGCGTGTTTTTTTAAATGCGCATTATTTTAAAATCATGCAACTTAGATTTTTTTTTATATTTTTCTGACAACCAGCATTACTTGCCTTTTCACCCGGTTCCGGGTTGACGTCGAGTAATGGGACACCCTGTATATGACTAAAATAAATCAAGATGAAAATTCTCAATTATATTCATGAATTTCCTATACAAGAAATAGACGCTCCACGCTCTAACAGCTCGAATCGATTCATTAACGGTACATACACCAACAAATTTCTCTCAGATCCTGAGGAATTCAGGAAATCCGGCAACAGCGTGTGCATTCGAGGCATGGGGCAAAGAGCTGTTCGGTAGCATCATGGAGCGAGCATTCTACTTTTCGACCATAATAAATAATCGAATCGCTTTCTTCAAATATTTTCGCATCTGTGAGAGTATTCAACTGATTAATTATTCTTGTCAGAGCGAAAAAATTGAATGTATATTGCATATTCGTCAGCCATTCTCCATGCAGGTACAAAATTCATACCACCTGACGATGGGTGGTTTGTGAGGGGGAGTAAACCGAAGGGGAAACATCGAAAGCAGCTTCGGGTTGCACCACTGAGCTACGACGAGGTAGCTATGTATAATTCTCGTATATTGCCGTTGATAGTGTGAACATTGTCCGTTGCATTTGATTTTCATAAGGATTATAATACCTCACTACACCCCAAAATCATTGCACATGATGAAGAGCAACTTCTATATATATTACAGTTTGATTGTTATATAACATAACAATCAAACTTGTGCGAAAAGTTTACATTTTGTTGTAATTTCAAACAATTCATAAAGAGATTCTAATGAAAGCGTGGGAGATTGATAGTTGATGTAGGTATTTCTTATTCTTGAAAACAACGCCAAATTAACTAATTTCAATTAAAAAAATATCCATTGGAATATAAAGGCTTAATATAAATAATATTGTGTATTGTGTACTTCTAATTTTCAATATTCCGCACTTCCTGAGAGCATTTTTGAGCGTCTCCTTGCTACATAGTTTTGCCCAAATACCTGTAATTGTCAAATTTTGATCCGAAAATGGTCTCAAATGAAGAATCCGTGGTCAAATTCAATTCTGTCTGTGGGGGCCGTCCAGCCGTTAGCACGATAACTTTCGAAGGGATTGTCCCTCGGATTGTCCTAGAGATTTTCAGGGTAGCTTCGGTTCCCAAATGCCGCTGTTAAGTTCGTTTACCAGCCAAACCGTACAGGGTGTTCCATAAAATATAGTCTTCCAAAATTTCCGTTCCTAAATATCTCGGACAAAACGAATAATAAGCCTCACCCAAAAGTTTGCGGCCATAATGTAAATAGAACCACAGAAAATTCAATTGGAATATTGAAAAGAAGAAACTCCATATGCCAATTGAAACATGTACGCAAAAAAATGTGAGAGTTGCGTTAATACAACCAGAGAAAAATCCAATATTCACATGAAATACCTTCCAATTGAAATGAAATCGAGTTTGAAGAAGTAAATTGAATGATCATGCAAATTTTTAAGAGCATGGTGAAATCAGAACCACAGATTATAATTCCTATCGTGCTAATATTCTGCATTCTGGTATCAATCTCAAATCTCAAGTCCCATACAAAATTTTGAGGTAATAGTCTTATAGCTCCACCAATGAAAGAGCGCTTAAAAGCTCCTGCTCGGGCCTTTTCTTAATTTTTTATAGTCATCATCTCAAAACGAGTTTCAAACAGATCTGATTTATAGTCCTCTAAATATGCATCTAACCCGAAATTTTCAAAATGGAAACTCATTGGTTAATGTTCACTGCTGGACAACTGGCAGGACTGAATTATTGTTAATATTGTTACCCGATGGAAATTGCAGAATCGGCAATTTAAAAATTTGAAATGGTTTTTATTGAAATAATTCGCATCGAGATATGTGAAAAATGTTGAATAGAATTCCCCAAATAATTCAATATTGTTTGAAAGTGTAGATCTAGATTTAACAATTTCAAAATTTTCTCCACATTATTAAACTGATGCTACCGATACAATGATTCTGAATAAAAAAATTTAAGAAAAGCCCTAAGTAGGTGTTCCTGAGCGCTTGTTCATAGGTGGAGCAATAAGGCTATTAGGTACCCCAAAACTTTGTGTATAGGACTCGAGATTGATACTGAATAAATGAACGCACAATCTCCGCACGATCGGAATTATATTCTGGAAGTTATTGAAGAAATGAAATATGTGAAAACATCGATAATTAAAAATTTCAAAATTCTACGGTTCCGATTTCACAATCCTTTCGAAAATTTGCATGATCATTCATTTCGCCAATTTACATCCTCAAGTTCGATTTCATATCGATCGAGTTACTTCATGGAAATTTTAGAACTTTTTTTGTATAACGATGGACTTTTTTTTCTATGGTTGTATTAACGCAATTCCCACAAGTAGGTACTGCTTTGAATTGGCATCGAACATTTCACTGCAAAAATCATTCCGATAGAAACGACAAACTCGGAATTACATATTACCAAAATTTCATAATTTAGAAAATACCTAATTAATTCACATGGTTCTGATGATGCGATTCTCTTGAAATTTTCCATTAACATTAAGTATATCAATCTTCATTCACAGAATGAATTTCACTCGAATCGGATATATTGTTATTGAAAATGTATAATGAGTCTTCTTTTCAATAATCCAATTGAATTTCCTATGGTTCTGTAAACCTTATGGCCACAAAATTTCGCGAGAGGGGACTTATTATGAGCATCTGGTATGTGGACGTAACATTTCATTTCGGCTGACAATAAAAAAAAATCTGTGGTTCTGGTGATGTGATCCTTTTGAAATTCTGCATGAACATTAAGTATATCAATCGCATATCTTGTTATGGAAATATGAAGTTTCTTCTTCTCAATATTCCAATTGAATTTTCTATGGTTCTGTTAACACTGTGGCCACAAAATTCTGCATGAGGCTTATTATGAGCATCTTGCATGTGGCTGCAAAATATCATTTCGATTGGTTTCGTTTTGTCTGAGATATCAAGGAACAAGAATTTTAAATGGCCATATTTTATGGAACACTGTACGTTTTGGCTGGTTAACGAACTTAACCGCAGCACTTAGGAACCGAGCTCACCCTAAAAATCTCAAGTCCCTAGGACAATTCCTTCGAAAGTTGTCGTGCTAACGGACGGCCGGATGGAGGGCCACACGGATACAATTGAATTTGAACACGGATTCGTCATCAGGAAGTCGAAAATTACAGACATTTGGGCAAAACGATATAGGACTCCATTTAGAAGAACGAGCGCCCAATACTCACATGGTTACCAGCAAATAAGACAAACCTATTTATTTGGTATTTTGATTTGGACCACGGTCCACGAAAGGCGGGTTATGTTATATGGAATCGATATAAATTCACAATAGCTAGAAATTCCAAATATTTTGAATAGGTTCCAAAAGATGTTACACTTTGTGGAGAATGGGACGGAGAAAAAGATACTATTTCATAAATGTAAAGATTCTCAAATGATTGAATAAGCAAATTGATTATATCGAAGGATTTAAAATCTACAGTAGAATCCGTTTATTATGACGCCGGCTATTATAGTGACCAACCGCTTAATATGACGCAATTGCAGTGTTAAGTTTAGTTTTTATATAAACCTCCTTGTAACATTGTTCGGATTTAATGACTTCGCTTATAATGACATGTCGGTTTTTATGACCTATTTCTAAGAATTTTTTTCGGTTATAGTGACGGCTCGATCGTTTTCGCTAACCAATCCATCTCTTTCCATAGGACGTTGGATACGTGATATAGAATATAGGTACGCGTACCGACATGTTCTTCGGTAAAAAATAAAAAAATTTTCATTTATCCAGTATTTATGTAGTAGACGATGTTTTTTCATTATTTTTTCATTAAAAGAATCGTACAATTTGGGGCCTTTTTTTCGAACCCCTTAGAAAAAATACCATCTATTTTGCCGAAATTCTGCTTTATATGACGTCCGGTTAATATGACGTCTTTTTATAATTTCCCTTCAATGTCATTATAACCAGATTTTACTTTATTTTTATTATTCCATAAGATGGAATTATAAATAATTGTATACAATATTGGCTGAAGTAGTCGGTTTCTTTATAATTCTTTCATTCGAAAATACGATAAATGAAATAACGTTGTATTTGTCGATAAATAATGGTTATTGCTATTTAAATGAGAATACTTCAAATATGTTTCGAAGAAAAAGAGGAGGTTAGAAAGGTTCATTGAAAATAGTTATTTTTGTATTAAGTGCGTAAAATGAGTGTTTTTTTCATGGCACATGAGAGTGTCAATTTTGGCCGAGACCGCAGGTCGAGGCCAAAAATTCACTCGAATGTGCCATGAAAACACGAATTTTATACGCACGAAATACAAACAACATTTTTTGTACAACTGTGAATGTGAATTTACATCGTCTGAAATACTTATAATCATTGAAGATAATTCTTTCAGTACAATATTTAAATGAATCCAGTGATCTTTCTGTGTCGTAACTATAGAAACAGTTTGTTGAAATTGTTTGAATCTTTGACAGTATTTGCTCGTAGTTGTTTCAATTTCGAATTATTTTAAAGAAGATGAATGTTGAACATGATAGTGGTAGTGATACCCCAGCAGATATGGCTGAAGAAGCAAATACAATTGTATCTTATATGTTACCAGCCAAATCAAAGCTAATAATATGAGAAAACATAAACCAATTTCGAGAACGGCGCAACAAGAACAACGTAAAAAAGGTTTCTGAAAATGTGCTCACATGCTATTTCGAGGAAAAATAAAAACTTTTAAACCTTCCAAGTTATGGAGCTCAATTTAAAAAAAAAAACATCGAATGTCAAGGAAAATATTGATATAAGGAATTTTTTAAAATTGGTCCCGCTTATTAAGAACAAAAGCGTCGGATACCGAGGAAAGAATCTAAAGTGTTATGGAGGGATAATATCAATAAATTTCTCAGAGATGCTGATGACGAAACTAATTTACTTTATAAGGTACAGATACAATCATAATTTTGTGAAATTAGTTGTAATTAAAATATTCATTATTTTTAAGTTGTTCTAATTTCAGTTATCAGCAGTGAAAAAAGACTTTTTTAACGGTGAAAAAAAGTAATATTTTACGCATCCATAGTGATGAAGAAAAGTCAAGTTTTTTTGACAGTTGTACAAAAAGTTATTTTTCAACTCATATCCGTAATAACAATTTTCAATAGCAATAACCATTATTTCCTTAGTACTTACCATTAGTTACTTATAAGTACATATGAAGTAATTAATAGACCACTCCAATCAATCACGTACAATTATTTTTATAAATTGCTGTTCACCCCTATTTTTTCCATAAGCATTATTTTAATAGTGTATTCTGATACATAACGAAAGTAAATATGAACGACCATCATCTGCTTAAATACTGATCCAAATGATATTACATTTTTTATAGTATGTACAGTGGCGGCAAGGAAAATGTGAACGATTTTTTTCCTTTTGTAACTTGGACTTCAATAACCATGTTTATCTATGATTATATCGTGCAGTAGTTGACAAAAAAAGTTGAAATAAATCCACGGAATATAACTATTCTATGCCAAAGCTTTATTTTCAATCAACTAAAAAAAGCCAAATATGCTCTGTACAGTCGTTCACTTTTCGCTTGGCGCCACTGTACCTCCCTCTCACTTTCAGACTCTTACCTGTATGCAATAGGCCTGTTTTATAAAATCGCATTTTCGCATCAAATAAATGCTCATAGTTGGTTGTGTTGGTTTCGGACATTGAAGACATAATGCTTTGCATTCAAAGAATAAAGTTTGGTTTCAAAAACTTCTGTCACGTTGATTAATGAAATGTCATAATTTCAATGCAAATTCCAGTTCATTTTTGAGCGCTCCTTCTATTCAAACGAGTGCTGTATCGTTTTGGCCGAATTTTAATCCAAAAATGGTCTCAAACGATAGGGTTCGACTCCCTGAGGAGGAATTCGTGGTCAAATTCAATTCTGTCCGTGAGGCCGTCCGACCGTCCGTTAGCACGATTACTTTCGAAGGGATTGTTCTAGAGACTTTAAATTTTCAGGGTGAGTTCGGTTCTCAAATGCCTCGATTATGTTCCTTAACCAGCCATATCGTAGTGTGTTTCATAAAATATGGCAATTCAAAATTTTTGTTCCTCAATATCTCAGACATAACGAAACCAATCAAAATGAAATTATGCAGCCCCATGCAAGATGCTCATAGTGAGCCTCATGCAAAATTTTGTGACCAAAAATTAAATGTGGCCATAGTGTTAAGTTAACGGAACCATAGAAAATTCAATTGGAATATTGTAAAGAAGAAATTTCATATTTCCATAACAAGATATCCGATTCGAGTGAAATTTCTTTTGGGTATGAAGATTGATATGCTTGTTCATGCAAAATTTCATTATCTGAACCATAGAAAATTCAATCGGAATATTGAAAATAAGAATCTCTATATTTCCATAACAAGATATCCGATTCGAGTGAGATCTATCTTATGTATGAAGAATGATACGCTAAATGTTCATGAAAAATTTCAAGAGGATCGCATAATCAGAACTACAGAATTAAATTTTTCAAGTCAAGTTTTTACATATTTCAGTTTTTAAATGATTTTCAGAATATTATTCCGATCGTGCTGATCAAGTATCAATCTCAAGTCCTAAACAACCCAAAACCCAAAATTGAGGTAATAACCACACTGCTCAACCAACGAAAGCGCACTCAAAAGCACCTGCTCAGGGCTTTCTTGAATTTTTGATAAAAATCGTCGACCAGAACCCAAAGCCCAATTTTGAATGAAATATGTATTGCCATATTTCTCTAAATTAGTAACAGTAAATTGAGAACTAAAAAATTAACATACTGATCCAGTGCACTATTGAAAAAGCTCACGATAATTTAGTAAGGAAATTTCCGAAAAATATGATCGGTATCCATCTGATCAGTGCATCGATTGTCAAGGAAATTTCTCCTCTAAATCTATAACGTTCGGAATAACTGGAATGCTGGCAATTGTTCAAGTCCAAGATTTTGAAGGTGAATATACATTCTTCGACATCCAACACATCTCTCACCATATAAAATTAAACAATAAGCAATAGAAAATAATAACGCCAGGGAATCCATCGTAATACAGTTAATTGGGTATGATGTTCATGACACTTCAAATGTTTACCTTGAGGAAAATCGTAAGCATTCTGATTTCTGACTCATACGTAAAATTTACATTCAATATACTCACCGATAATCAAGCTTGTAGTCTCTTTCAGTTCTTTCGTTGCATTATTTCCGACATTCAAAAAATCTGAAATGGAGAGCGAGGACGCAATCAGATCTCTCTTCTCTTGAAAATTCAGATAATCCAGACTATTACTCCGCTGAGGCGCCACAATAGCCACAGCCTTAGTTTTGACTTTATTAGGAGAAGGAGGGCCCTCCTTGGTCATCATTTTTAGACCACAAAACTCACTATAAACCACTGTTACTGATTCTCAGATTCATCTCCGCGTTCATTTAACCGTCGTTACTCCACGCTATGGACATATTGATTAACAACTTCACTCACATCACGCATAAAACAGAAAAATACAGAGCAGATTGATACGATCATCTGGGAGAGAACAATCTCCGTGAAAACGACGTGAACGACACTAGAAGAGAACTTGCAAGGCTTTTGTTTGCTGTGGAAGATCGACTCGCTATGCTACTTGCTCGAATGGGAATATTTACTGACTGCGGCGGTGCCAGGTTGACGTTAGAAATCTCGGATTGAGCGCCACTAGTCTCCCCCTACTGAGTTTGTGCTACACATATCTATTGTGCATATTATATTAGGCCTATTATATAGGGAGTTTGGGACGTAAGGGTTTAGAAGAATGGGTTGTTCGCTGTCATTTATTTTTTTACAACAACGTGAAAGTCTTGATGATGGAGCATTCATTGAAATATCGTTAGGGCTAGTTTCATAACTTTTTTTCGCAAAAGCTGCCCTAAACGTTGAATAGATGAAGTATTACCTTGTTTCAGAAACAAATGCGCAAAAATAAAGGTTTGGTTTGCTCGAATGCGAACATAATTGGTTCATTCGTATGAATCTCTTGATCAGGAGATTATACGCTGATGGAAATAATTTTTCTCCTGCATGAAAGTCTCAGATCAACAGGGAAATTCTGGATGTTTTAAAAAACCCTTAAATAAATAAACATCACTTAGGTGGATAGTATATATTGGTGTTTCTTTGCTATTTAAAAATATTTCATACATTTAATAAATTAGAGAATATAATAACACTCCTGTATTTAAATGGTAGGCAATTTTTCCCAAACTTCTCGATCTTCCATTTATTGAAAAATAAATATTTCTTCTCTCTATATTACTTACATCAGTATTCACAAGATTTCTCCGGAAACTCGCCTGGACTTAGCCAATTTTCTAATATAAGTACAGGGGGTTTCAGAATAAGGTGCCGTAAATTCGTATATTCATCCTTGTATGATTTCATGACATAAAGTTCCTATGAACTATGGATCTCTGATGCATTGTTTCTGAGATACAGGGTGTTGAAATTTAAAAAAAATGGTTTTTCGAAAATATTTTCCACACCCACAAGATTTCTGTTTGCATTTTGGTAGGTTATGAGTACGCATCAGGACACATCAAAAATTTTTTTTTATTTTCACCAGTGGCGTCCATTTTCCTTTCAAATTTTTCAGAAACAATGTGTCGGAGACCATTGGTTCATAGGAACTTTATGTCATGAAATTATCTAAGTATGAAGATCCAGAATTTACGGCACCTTATTCTGAAACTCCCTGTATTTAATTTATTTTCACTTTGTACATGGACTCGCTTTCTATTTAGGAAATAAAGACAATATTATTATTATTATTTCCTTGCTCTAGAAAATTTCAGAATCCTAACTTAATCCATTCGTGTTCACAGCTGGATGGCCGGCGTTTGGGGCCACTCCCGGCCCGAAAATCGTAAAATAACGACTTTTAGGCAAAATGATAACACGCTGTTCCCCTTGTAGCCCAGTCAAATTAGGATTTCACACCTCGGAATGAAAGATAATAAGCTGAAAATTGGTATGAACCTTTGTTTTGTCATTCTAAATGTTGTCTCAAAAGTCACAAATGCTATCGTGCCGGCGTCTTAAGATATTGAAGGTCAAAGGTCATAAAAATCGGTTTTTTTGCGATATCTGCCTTCCTATTGCTTAAATGAGATTTGCACTTATTATGAAAGTTGTAGACTATAAAATTGTCTACAACTTTTGTTTGAACTTTTTCTTCATACGACCAACCGTTTTTGGGGTAGAGCGCGAAGAGTGCGCAGCGTACATATATGACCTAATGCAGGGTCAAGCGTGAGTTACGGTTAGCAGTTCGTTGTATAAAGTCAATTATTTACTTAACAATTATAATTATTGAACAATGCCCATTATTTATGTTCTATTCGTTAATTTTTTTAATTTAATTCTTTTAAATAGCGCAGAAGTCGGTCGTCACAGCCACTAAATGCGTGTAAAAATAAAATGTGTTTTTTAGTACGAGGATATTGGTTAAAACTTTTAGAAGAGTATATTTGTGTTTTGACATTGCCTTTGCCAACTTTTTTGAGGAAAATTTCCTGTTGATGGGATTGAATACGTCCAATTAAAATAACGAACAAATCAATATCTTCTCCTATGATGACAGCAGTCTTTTGATGTTCTGTTAAGGCAATAGCTGTGTCAGTGATGAGAACATCAGCATCATCTCTTACTTGTTTTGTTGTGATACTACCAGTTTCAAATTTTTCAACAATTTTTTTTATTAGACCGATTTGATGAAAATTTTTCTTGACTGATTGGCACAATCATTGTTTCGTCAAAACAAACTTCATATGATTTTGAAAGTGCAGCAGTTCTTCTTTGTTGTTCCTTTGCTTAATATTTTTACTATAGTCGGAATATCCGTCAAATACAATAATTTGATTACTTATTTTAATTAAATATAAATAATTAATAATTAGTACCTAAATAATGGGCATTGTTCAATAATTATAATTGTTAAGTAAATAATTGACTTTATACAACGAACTGCTAACCGTAACTCACGCTTGACCCTGCATTAGGTCATATATGAATGTACGCTGCGCACTCTTCGCGCTCTACCCCAAAAACGGTTGGTCGTATGAAGAAAAAGTTCAAACAAAAGTTGTAGACAATTTTATAGTCTACAACTTTTATAATAACTGCAAATCTCATTTAAGCAAGAGAAAGGCAGATATTCGCAAAAAACCGATTTTTATGACCTTTGACCTTCAATATCTTAAGACGCCGGCACGATAGCATTTGTGACTTTTGAGACAACATTTAGAATGACAAAACAAAGGTTCATACTAATTTTCAGCTTATTATCTTTCATTCCGAGGTTGGCCCCCTTTTTCATCTAATTTGACTGGGCTATTGGAACCAGCGAGCAAAACCATGAAAACCTCGTAACACCGAACACTTTTTAGAAAATAATTCACCTCTCATAAGTAAAGTATCTTATAAATCGCAAACCATTAAGAAAATCCAATTCTACTTTATATTATTGGCAGATAAATTTGTGATACCATTGCTGGATATTCTTCAAATATGCCTATCAGGTTGAACTGAATAATTTTAAATTCCGTTAACTTATTGCATGCATGTTTGTAAGAAATAAAAAACATAATATTTCTCGAAAGTGCACTAGGGTGATACCCCAATTCTATGGAATGATTCATTTTTCTTCGAACCTAGTGAATCGTCAATATACCTCCGAGCACAGTGGTAACAAACCTTTTCGTAAACAAATCTATTCAAGAATTTGTCATTTTATGTATGGGCATTGTATAAGGAATATACTTGCTTATACAATGGTTTGGGTCACAGGGATTCTTTGAAATGAGTGGGTAGAATGCTACCTGAATAAAAGGACTGAAATATAAGGATCTACCTGACTTCCATGTACAGGTTGAAATCGAAAATGATTTCGGAAATACACCCTAGATAACGGGACTTGTTTCAAAACACGTCATTGCGGGACTATCGTGAATTTTACGACGGTCGTGAAAACATTCATTTTACGGAAAATCTTCAGAGAAAAACTCACGAAAAGTGCTCAAAATTCTTTATTAGAAAATGTGAAACCAAATATGTATAACACAAAAATTAGAATTTATATTCATCATCGGGGCATTTTTTGCAAATGTCTCCGCGGTGCACTCCACATATCGGATGTCCACATTGTCCACAATAACTTGTAGTTTTTTTACTAGGCAATAAAAACAAGTTTTGCGCTTCTTTTTCTGAGGAATTGCAGTTTTTGAATCATTTTGAATATTCAGAATTAGAATTTTTTTGATTACAAACTTGGCCATGATCCAGGATCATTTTAAATGAAAGAAAAAGAAGTTCGTACTCACTGGATTTTTATTTTACGATCAACTCAACATGTTTCGCCTGCTAGGCATCATCAGGAGCTCTAGAAGATTTATTTTACAGTTTTCAATAAAATTCTTACAATGAAACACAAAAATATGCTTACTTGTCAATAAAAGTAATATACACTGAACATTTACTTGGAAAACTGACAATCACAAACAATAAGAGACGACTGAAAAATTTTTCGGAATTCATCAATCAAATTTAGGGTTATGTTCTCATAAACACGGTCAACCACAGAAAAACAAAAAAAAACCAAAAAACAAACACCGTACCACTCAAGTCACACAGAGCGACATCTGTCTACATTAAATCATAGTCTTGGAGTTAAATTAGGTTTTCAAAAATTGGCTTGTATGAAAGATTGGTCTCAGTTTGGTTATTCAGACAAAAGGTTGAGTTCTTCTTCAAGTTTTTCTTTATTTCATAAATTTCAAGTAAATCCAACTTATTTCCTCTCCCAACGTTATGTAATAATTGTGTGTCTCTTTCTTGTCAAATTCATGTTTAGTCGACTTCAAATGGTTCCCAAATGCACTTTTCTGATTATAATTTCTTATATGGTTTTTATTCTGGTGTCTAATGACCTATATGTTTTCCCAATGTAAAAAGCATCACATGTTTTACAACTCAATTTATACACTCCGTTTTTTTGTAATATTGGAGTTTTGTCTTTGCAATTTATTATATGGGAATACAGATTATTTTCGGTTCTGAATGCAACTTTCAAGTTCTCTCTCTTGAATGCTCGTGCAATTTTATAGCTGATCTCATTGTAGAAAGGCAAAGAAAATCTAATCTGTGTTGTGTCCCTTTTATCTCGATTTTTTTATCTATATGTTCTTTCGTTAATATTTTGTATATTAATTTATCCACTATGTTTGGATTATAGTCATTTTCTTGTGCAATGTACTTAATAATTTTTTTCTCTTTTTCAAAATTTTCTTTGCTTAGTGGAATCTGCAACAATCTATTTACGTATGAGTTGAAGGATGCATTTTTGTGAGCTTCTGGGTGATTGGACAATTTATTAATGGTGTTAGTCGTTTGAGTCTCTTTTCTATAGATATCCATTGAAATCTTATTACCCTCGATTTTAAGAGAAAGGTCCAGGAAATTTATTGTCTTGTTTCCTATCTCCATTGTGAAAACTATTTCATTGTGTATTGAATTAAATATATCTAAGAGTACGTGAACCAAGTCTATAGGTCCTAAGAAGATAATTAAAATGTCATCGACATATCTGAAGTATTTAAAAATGTATTTTTTTATTATATGTCTGTCTATCTTGAATACCATTCGTTCCAAGTAGTCCATGAAGATTTCTGCTAGTAACGGTGATAGGGGCGATCCCATTGGTAGTCCCTTTTCTAATTTATAGAACTTGTCTTGGAACTGGCAAAAATTCTGTTCAAGTGACAAATTCAGCAACTTCAGAATATCCTCCTTCAGGTTGTTGTCGATGTTTCTTCTCGTTAGTTCATCACTGAATAAGTTGGCTGGAATTCCATTAGAACCTTCAAAGTGGTGGAAAGAAATTTACTTATTTTATAAGTTGGTGTATCTATCTACTGAGCTAACAACTGGTCTTATGGGTATATCTGCTTTGTGCAGTTTCGGAAGCCCATAAAGTTTTGGTGTTTTGGGTTGGGATTGGTAAACATGTTGAGTTGATCGTAAAATAAAAATCCAGTGAGTACGAACTTCTTTTTCTTTCATTTAAAATGATCCTGGATCATGGCCAAGTTTGTAATCAAATTTTATTCAATGATGGTACGTCAAACGCCATAAAGTATAGAAGATTGAACATCAAAGAATGTAATCTGAAATTGAGCACAGAAAATTAGTGCCCACATTCTGCAATTTCAAACTTTCACCTAAGATAAACGACATAGAGAAATGGAACATAAGAAAAAAATTCCTTAAGAAAGAACTATCCAACAATTACGCTACCCTAAGGAATGTTCGCATCTTGTTGAAGATAACACAGGGCTCTCTACGGGAAGAATTAACAAGCATAGAATTTGAGAGACTTGTGCAAGAAACATCGTATGAGGTAGAGGGTCTCAGGATTCAAAGAACGCGTATACTAAAGGGAAAATTAAATCATCTGGAAAACATCACTTTTCAGAAAACAAGTACGGATAAACTTTGTTCACCGTTTACATTTCACCCGGGCATCAAGAATCTGTCACAAGTAGAATTCAATGAGGGGGAAAAACAATCTTAAACAGAGGTTTAAAACACTCTATACCGAATCCTTCAAAACAAAACCTTGAAGTCCTATCGGTAGAAATAGATGCAGTTTTGGAGAACTCCTCGCTAAAAATGGAGCAGAAAAATGAAATAAGGACCACATGCCAAAATATCGTGCAAAAGGAGAAGAGAAAGATGAGTAGTAGAATAAAAGAAACAAAAGTCAAAACTTGGAGGTTAGAAACTTGAGAAAGAAAATAAGTGATAATAACCTCACAGTGGTGAAAGCAGACAAAGGTTCATGTATTGTGATATTAGAAACACAACTGTACGTTAATAAAGTACATGAATTCATTCAGAACAATGGTTTTCAAGAATTAAACAACAACCCACTAACTTCTCTCATAAACAAGGTAAAAAATGTAAAATTAAGTGATGAGTTCATGGAGTCATATGGCAGTTTCAAAAAACTTACCAATCCCAACCCAAAAACACCAAAACTTTATGGGCTTCCGAAACTGCACAAAGCAGATATACCCATAAGACCAGTTGTTAGCTCAGTAGATACACCAACTTATAAAATAAGTAAATTTCTTTCCACCACTTTGAAGGTTCTAATGGAATTCCAGCCAACTTATTCAGTGAAAAATTCTTTTGAACTTGGCCGACTATTGAATGACCTAGAAATTCCAAAGGAAGCAAAACTAATCTCTTTGGACGCAAAAAATGTATACACATCGATACCACCCCATGAAACTGTCAAATTGGTGGAAGATGAACTAACGAGAAGAAACATCGACAACAACCTGAAGGAGGATATTCTGAAGTTGCTGAATTTGTCACTTGAACAGAATTTTTGCCAGTTCCAAGACAAGTTCTATAAATTAGAAAAGGGACTACCAATGGGATCGCCCCTATCACCGTTACTAGCAGAAATCTTCATGGACTACTTGGAACGAATGGTATTCAAGATAGACAGACATATAATAAAAAAATAATTTTTAAATACTTCAGATATGTCGATGACATTTTAATTATCTTCTTAGGACCTATAGACTTGGTTCACGTACTCTTAGATATATTTAATTCAATACACAATGAAATAGTTTTCACAATGGAGATAGGAAACAAGACAATAAATTTCCTGGACCTTTCTCTTAAAATCGAGGGTAATAAGATTTCAATGGATATCTATAGAAAAGAGACTCAAACGACTAACACCATTAATAAATTGTCCAATCACCCAGAAGCTCACAAAAATGCATCCTTCAACTCATACGTAAATAGATTGTTGCAGATTCCACTAAGCAAAGAAAATTTTGAAAAAGAGAAAAAAATTATTAAGTACATTGCACAAGAAAATGACTATAATCCAAACATAGTGGATAAATTAATATACAAAATATTAACGAAAGAACATATAGATAAAAATAATCGAGATAAAAGGGACACAACACAGATTAGATTTTCTTTGCCTTTCTACAATGAGATCAGCTATAAAATTGCACGAGCATTCAAGAGAGAGAACTTGAAAGTTGCATTCAGAACCGAAAATAATCTGTATTCCCATATAATAAATTGCAAAGACAAAACTCCAATATTACAAAAAAACGGAGTGTATAAATTGAGTTATAAAACATGTGATGCTTTTTACATTGGGAAAACATATAGGTCATTAGACACCAGAATAAAAGAACATATAAGAAATTATAATCAGAAAAGTGCATTTGGGAACCATTTGAAGTCGACTAAACATGAATTTGACAAGAAAGAGAACACACAATTATTACAACGTTGGGAGAGGAAATAAGTTGGATTTACTTGAAATTTATGAAATAAAGAAAAACTTGAAGAAGAACTCAACCTTTTGTCTGAATAACCAAACTGAGACCAATCTTTCATACAAGCCAATTTTTGAAAACCTAATTTAACTCCAAGACTATAATTTAATGTAGACAGATGTCGCTCTGTGTGACTTGAGTGGTACGGTGTTTGTTTTTTGGTTTTTTTGTTTTTCTGTGGTTGACCGTGTTTATGAGAACATAACCCTAAATTTGATTGATGAATTCCGAAAAATTTTTCAGTCGTCTTTTGTTTGTGATTGTCAGTTTTCCAAGTAAATGTTCAGTGTATATTACTTTTATTGACAAGTAAGCATATTTTTGTGTTTCATTGTAAGAATTTTATTGAAAACTTTAAAATAAATCTTCTAGAGCTCCTGATGATGCCTAGCAGGCGAAACATGTTGAGTTGATCGTAAAATAAAAATCCAGTGAGTACGAACTTCTTTTTCTTTCATTTATTCAGAATTAGGCCAATATCTTGGCGGATATTTCGCCTCAAAGTTGGAGTCGATAACCTTCGTCTCATCCATGGCTCAGCAAGGCGATGACTCATATTTATCATATACTAGGTACTGGTATCGTGAAAGAGGTTTCCCTTCCCTCCTCAAAGTATTTGTTGAATAAAACACAAGGGAGTTGATGCAGGCCATACTTATTTATATATACATTTATATTTATTTTTCGAATTTCTTATTCTAATTCTGCCTGAGATAAAGGCTGTTTTGAAGCCATTCTGCTGAAACGACATATCTACAAAATGTTATACGTGAAAAATTATAAATAATAACCTACATTTCTCCTAATTATAAAATTGATGTTCACAAATATGAAATCAGAAAAAAAACTCGCGCGAAAACTAACCAACGTAAATACCGTAAAATTAACGAATACTGGGTCAAAATCTGCAATTCAACTGAAAATAATGCGATGTTTTGTACACTAAAGCCTAGGTGGCAACAAATTAGGAAGGTACTGAGAGGTTTGCCCTGTTGCGGTATCCGGAAGCAAACGAAATATCACGACAAATATTGACCAACGTAAATTTTACGAATGTCCCGTTATATAGGGTTAAAAAATTTAAGGAAAGCCCTGAGCAGGTGTTTTTGAGCGCTCGTTCATTGGTATAGCTATTACCTCAAAATTTAGTATAGGACTTGGGATTCGTGCTAAGTATATAAATGCAAAATCACAGCACGATCGCAATTATATTCTGGAAATTATTCAAGAAATGAAATTTTGAAAAATCCATATTGAAAGAAAAATTCTATGGTTCAGATGACGCGATCCTCTTGGAATTTTGGATTCAGTCATCTAATCTTCATTCACAAAATAAATTTCACTAAAATCGGATATCTTGTTTAGGAAACGTAAAGATTCTTCTTTTCCATATTTCAATTCTGTAGTTATGTTAACACTATGGCCACAAAATTTTGCATGAGGCTTATTTTAATCACCTTACATGTGCTCGCAAAATTTCATTCCTATTGGTTTCGTTTTGTCTGAGACATTGAGGAACAAAAATTTGGAATGGCCGTACTTTATGGAACACCCTGTACTATTTGGCTGGTTAACGAACTCGACCGAGGCACTTGGGACCCGAACTCACCCTGAAAATCTAAAGCAGGACGGACGGCCGGCCTAACGGACAGTATTGAGTTCGACCACGGATTCTTAATCAGGCAGTTGAACACTATCGTTTGAGACAATTTTCGGCTCAAAATTCGAAAATTACAGACATTTGGCCAAAACGATATAGCACTCATTTAAGTAGAACGAGCACTCAAAAAGTATATTGTAACTTAAGACCAATCAGGGATTTGGATAATGAAAAGTATCTTTTCAGTTACCGTGCGGAAGAATATCTCGGTAATGTTAGCTCCCGGCCGGCCAGCTCCACGGACACTTTTCGGTCAAATTAAATTTTCGTTATTTCAAGATCGTCTGATAAGTAAAATGAATGAAAGGCTTATTGAGGATATTGAAAAACTATGTATATGATATCGATATAAGGTAGTCATAGAACTAGTGAGGGGCCATTTAAAAGTTTTGACACGTCGAATCTAATGCCGACCGTTTATATGCTCGTGATTTTTGTATGTTGAGAATGACCGGTCAAGAAAAAAATTATTATTTATTATGAAGGCAGGTGTTTACTATCGTTTCATATTTTTTCGACGAAAATATTCTCTCTTGAGGCCCAGCTCCAAAAACTGAAATATAGGAACTCACGAACACGGAACATATTTTCGTGATTTTGGCCAATTCAGAATGACCGGCGAAGAAAAAATTTTATTGTTATTACTATTATTTCACAATTCTTCTTCTGCTCCAAGAACTGAACAGTAGAAACTCACGCAAATTCTGAATGAGTGGCCAAGAAAAAAAAATGTTTAAATGAAGACAAGCGTTAGCTATTATTTCGCAATTTTTCGACAAAAACTATTTTCTCGTAAGGCCCAGCTCCAATAACTGAAATTTAGGATCTCAAGCGAACCGAACATATTTTCATGATTTTTGCAAATTCAGAATGACCGGCCAAGAAAAATTTCATTGTTTATTATAGAGACAAACGTTAACTATTATCTCACAATGAAATGTAGGCCTTTAGAGGAAATATTTTTTGACGAAAAATGGTGAAGTGATAGTTTACGTCTTCAGTTATAATAATTCATAAAAATATTTCTTGGCCGGTCATTCTGATTTTGCATAAATCACGAAAATATGTTAGGTCCGATTGAGAGCCTACAATTCAGTTCTAGGAGCTGGGGCTTGAGAGTAAAAAATTTTTGTTGACAAATCGTAAAATAATAGTTAACGCTATCTTTATAATAAACAATGAAATTTTTCTTGACCGGTCATTCTAAATTTGTGAAAATCACGAAAATATCTTCGGTGTGTGTAAATTTTTCTACATTTCAGTTCTTGGAGCTGGGCCTGAAGAGTAAATATTTTCAGTTCCAAAAATTGCGAAAAAAATAGTTAACGCCTGCCTTTATATTAATTCATGCAAATGTGTCTTGGCTGGCCATTGTGAGTTCGCAAAAATCACGAAAATATATTCGGTCCGCTTGAGATCCTAGAATTCAGTTCATGAAGCTGGGCCTTAAGATTAATAATTAATGTTTCTTGTTGAAAAATTGTGAAATAATAGTTTACGCTTCATAATGAACAATGTATTTTTTCTTAACCGGTCATTCTGAAGTTACAAAATTCACGAAAATATTAACGGTTGGCATTGGATTAGACGTGACAAAACTTTTAAATGGACCCTCACTAATTCTATGAGTACCTTAAATCGATATTATATAGTTCTTCAATATCCTCAACAAGCCTTTCATTAATTTCACGAATCATGCGATCCTGAAATTACGAAAATTACGAAATTAAGTTTGACCGTGGTGGAATGAAAAGAGCGCGTGGAGCTGGCCGGCTGGGAGCTAATATTACCGAGGTTCTGATAAAATAGCACTTCCCAGACTATTCCAGGAAGTACACATGATTTTGATGAATGTGATTGTTCATTACCATAGCAAAATAACCACTGACATTTCATATGGAAATCTATTTTGTGATTCTACATGGTTGCCGAAAAAATATTGTACGCAATTCGTCCGAAAATAGCTTTTTTGCACTCGTAGATTTCCAAAAATTCTAAGTAATGTTGCTTTGAATATTTTTTCGGAACCTTTTAGAATAACACTATCTCGCTCCTGCTTTCCATATTTGATTGCGAATTGCGATCATACAACATACAAACTTTTAACAACTAATTCAATATGACATGTCAGTCCTCATTTCGTTGCCATGGTATGGATCAACTGCATTAATCCAAATCATACCTACTTCCCGGCCTAGTCCGAGAAGTAGATATGAATGTAGTTGATCACCCCACGGCAACGAAATAACGGCTGACAGTTCATATAAAATTAGTTGTCGAAAGTTGACATGTTTTGTATTAATCAATTCTATGGTTTTTCTTCACGGTTGCCGAAAAAATTGTTTACTCAACACGTCCGGAAATAGTTTTTTTGGACTTCGCAGAATTTTGTCTACCGGTGCAAAAAAACCCTTCTTTCCGGACTTGTTGATACGTAAATTATACTATGTATTTTGTACAACTGCCAGTAAACGTGACTCTTTTAATGACAGTCATAAGTGTTAAAAGTGACGTGGAAGCGTGTTCTTAGATATTTAATCAACTAGGTTATTAAAGACAGCGACTAATGGTAAAGATATTTTATTTCGCTCCGCTCAAGCGTTAATAGTTCGAGACCATTAGTCGCTCGATTAATAACCGAGTTGATTACAAAATTTTTCCAATCTCAATATGAATTCTTGATTGAAATACATTCTCATTCTGCACAAGACTTAACATTTGACATAATAAAATTTCTATGTATGTTCCAGTAGAGTTCTGACATTTCTCGTATAGTGCTTTTGAATACTTTGGGAACGGTTGTCATGAGGATTGCACATTAAAATTGCGTAAATCGAGCATTAAAATGGGTCATTAATGATTAATTTCGTACACCTTAAAAACACCTTTTATTTTGATATCGACGGAAAAAATATTTTTGAAACAGAGTTGAAAGCATTTTCTTATGATGAAATCAGAATTTTGTAAATTTTTATTTTCAATATCTAAAAATCATTACTTATAAACATTAATATCATTAGTACAACAATTGCTAACATTTATACCTTGCGACGGACGTTAGGGAGTTCCGCAACACATTACTAAAATCCCCAGTACCATCATTATCATTATACTACATAGTAGAAACCGATACAATATTGGATGATGACGTTCCAAAATCTGCTGAGTTGTTGGAGGTTGAGATAATTCTTTCGCAATGGTATTTTTATGAGCAATCTAATGATCAACATAGCCCTCCGCCATCGTCGTAGACTTCCATCCACCATGTTTCTTCATCTCAATAATATTTGCTCCTGATTCTATTAGCAAAAAAACGGAAGATCTACGAAAACAGTGGACAGTATATTGCTTTTCCCAGATGTATTTATACCCACTGGATTGGCAGTGCATTTATTATTTATGTATTTCAGGAAAAACGACTATGTTTGATAACTTGAGCAGACTCTTCAATTTCCACAGGAACAACCGAATCAACAGTCCTATTAATTATTCCACTATCGACAAACATATTGAGCACTCAATAACTAAACAAAATATTGGACGAGAACGCAATTTGAATGGCAGCGTCTTTTTGAGCGTTCGTTCTAACGAGTGCTATATCGTTTTGCCTAAACAATAAATACGAGGCATTAATGGTCTCAAACCATAGGGTTCGACTCCCTGATGAAGAATCCGAGGTCAAACTCAGTTCTATACGTGGTCTATACGTTCGTTAACACGATAACTTTCGAAGATATTGTCCTAGAGACTTGAGACTTTCAGGGTGAGTTCAGGTCCCAAACGCCTCGGTAATTTCGTTAACCAGAAAAATCGTACAGGGTGTGCCACAAAAGATGGCCATTCACAATTTTTATTACTCAATATCTCATCGAAATGAAATGTTGCAGCCGCATGCAAGATGCTCATAGTGTACACAGAACCACAGAAAATTCAACTGGAATTGAAATGAAGAAACTTCATATTTCCATGAAAAGATTCGAGTGAAATTTCTTTTGTGAATAAGACTGATATGCTGAATTTTCATGCAAAACTTTATGGCCATAGTGTTAACAGAACTATAGAAAATTAAATATCGAATATATTCAAAATATTGAATATATTGAAAAAAAGAATCTCTACTTTTCCATAACAGGATTGCCGATTCCAGTGAAATTTATTTTGTGAATCAAAACTGATATACTGAATGAATGTTCATACAAGATTTCAAGAGGATCACATCATAAGAACCATAGAATTAATTTTTTTTTATTATTTATTTTTTACATTCTTCATTTTTTCAATAATTTCAGAATATTATTCCGGTTGTGCAGAGATTCTGCATTTATATATTTGGTATCATGCTCCAGTCCACTATAAAAATGTGTTCGCATTTTGAAAAAACTTTTTCACAGAAATTTTTAGAAAATTGTGTTCATTCAGAAAATAAAATTCAATTTGACAACCAAAAAAAAAATTTGGAACAGTGCAGGTTTTCCGCCATTTTGTAATTTTTTTTCGAAGTTCGTCAACTTCTCTGAATAGAAGAAGCAAAAATACTGAGATTTGACCAGAAACCGTTACTTTAAGTTTCATACATAACTGACCACATTCATAAGAATCTCGCTCAAAAATGACGTTTAACACCCTGTATCTCGCTTATGCTTCGAAAACGGAATATATTGTATAAGGCAAAAATGATTCTTCCAATGTCCTTTACTCGAATATATATGTTTGTCCAGTTTATGATGAAACACCCTGTATGTACAAGTCAAAGACTCACCCTTCATATAAGCATAATTTCTATACCTACGAGTGTGATAAAAGGAATAATATAAGCAACG